>CM067362.1:82301750-82504250 GCA_034401795.1 Chaetoderma sp. LZ-2023a | reverse complement strand
GCATAGCAGACAGGTTGCCATAACGATAATTTATCCCCCCCCCCCCAACAAAGAGTGAAACAAACACGGGGTACTTATGTAGTTTCCAGATCTAGATTGACATTTCTTTACCCACAGTGCCGATTCAAACAGGCCCTAGTTAACACATATGATATAAATACCAATATATATTTCTTGTTTGCCGGTAGGCAAGAGACGTATGTTTATTTTAATTTTTTCCCTGAAATTTTCTGCTACCCGGTTATCGAGAAAAGAGGAATTTGGCCTGTTCTGGCCCAAGTACTGATTTCTAGGGTATGTGCAGTTTTGCCAATTGCATATCAATGCAAAGCTTTTGTCAACAAATGACCTCTATTTAGTAATTAGTGAAATAATACATGCATTACATTGGTTAAATTCCTCCAAATACATTTACCATGCATAAACACCCAGTAGCGGTTTCAGAGTTTATGTGTACTAGTTATATAGCAACACGATGGTGATCTAACATTACTGTCTATGATATGACAACATGATAGTGTGTCAGCAAATGTAACAAGAGATGATAGAGATAAGCCAAATTTCAAGACGATTGAGAAAAAACGCTAGCATCAGCTGCTGACCAAATATTGCCCTATACATTTCCTATGGGCCTTTTTGGGAAAGGAAAATGGGATTTCTCGGAAACCATACACCAGATCCAATTTTTATTGAGGGCCTATTCATACCGTGCGGGGTACTAGGAGTGTATCAAATATAGAGGTGATGGGTCTAAAATTGTGTCATTTATCAGCAAATCAATTTCCAATACATTCCCTATGGAAATATGTATCTACGTTACGAAAATCAGGATATCTTGTGAACCGCTCACGATATCGGAGTTCTGTAAACGGCGTCGGAGAGGCAATCGGGCTCCGAATCAGCCGAATAAAATCATGAAACGATCTGATCATAATTTGTCATCTATCGGCAAATGATCCAAAAAATTGGATTTATGCAATGTTTTCTCGGATTTTCTGAAAAACCGTTCACCATACCCAAAAAACCTTTTTGGCTCACAATGCGCGTCAACACAAAGTATTAGAAGTATGCTAAGTTTTAAGATGATCGATACAAATCCCTAGGAGCAGTCGCCGACCGAATATTGCTCCCATACATTTCCTATGGGACATGTCGGTTACGGAAATGCGGATTTCCGAAAAGCTTATATGTTCACTAACGATTTTTTTGGCCTTATTCTATAGTAGTATGATCCATGTACACGTATGCCAAATCTTAACAATCTGACCGCCCTAGAAATATGAATTATCTTGCTTTAAAAAATTGTACTTATGCCAGCTTTTCTCAAAAACGGGACACGGGACCCAAACATATTTTTGAGTCAAGATGGAGTTCCAGACATGTTAGAGATCTGTGAAGTTTCAAGCTGATCAATGAAAAACTCTAGGAGCAGTCGTTGTCCGAATATTGCTCCCATACATTTCCTATGGGATTTTTTGACCACGGAAATCCGGATATCTCGGAATATATACAACCGATCCAAAACAAAAGTAAGAGCCATCGATTCCACCTTGGACCCTAGAAGTTGACCAAATTTGGCCGCCGTGAAAAACTTTTGGGCCAAAATACCAGTTTTCGTTTTTTGCAAAAATGAACTCTGAATGAAAAATTATGAAAAAAAAAGTTTTTTGAAACATTTTTTGAAAAATTTTCAGGCCGACCAGGTGCACCTTTTGGCAGAAATGAACTCGCGGTGGAAAAAAACAATTTTTTCTCAAATTCTTTTTCCAAAATGGCCGATAGTTTTCGAGAAAATCAGCTTTTCGTTGCCGCATATCCCCATAGTAAAGCTATGGGAGCAATATTGGAATAGTGTTATCTCTTATAGTTTTCTTCCGATTCTCTTCAAACCTAGCCAGATTCTAGAACATTGGGAGATCTAAATAATTTCCATTGAAAATTTTAAAATCTCCCTTCGGGTCAAGGTCATTCACGAGTAAAGTTTTCCAGTTTTCATGCTTGGCATAAGTTACCTCCCTTGCATCACGCAACTTCAAAGATCATGAAGCCAGATAAGCTAATACTACTAATTAAGTCATATAGATGTTTTGCTAATTAATGAACTAATTAATGAATAAGACAAATAAGTTGGTGCACACACCAGTGAAGAAGACAAACCATTACAATCACTCATACATTCTAAAGACAATTAGCATTTCTTTCAGCTAATTCAATTATCATCAAAATTTTAAGACCCGCTTGCAGAATCAGTATATGAGCCTGCTTGTAAAATAGTATTTGGGCCCGCTTGTAAAATCTGTATTTGAACCCAAAATATGAAAAATATGAAAATTTAATCTGAAACAAATGTCAGAAATGAAGGAACACACTACAAGAACTTTAAATGGTTACTACACCCGAATGACTGATCAGATTGTTAACACGTTCACGATAGACAGCCAAACTTTGCATCTACAGTGGTCTTGAAGAATGTCAATTTGCAGTCATTCTGGTGATAAATAAAAAAAAAAGTCATCTCTTGGCTGGCAAATGGACATCCAACAAGCCAATATTTAGATATTCTCCACCAAATTTAGCTGCTAATGAGTCAAATTCCTACTCTGTATGCAAAAACCAAAACCTACATGACAATATATTCACTGTTAAAATACATCAACTAATTAACCAAAGCTCAATTTCCCTTGAGTGAAGTTGAATGCACAATTAATCTCTAATCATATTTACAATGCTTGGGAATGATATCTCGAAGGGCGCTGGAGGAGAAGTGATTTTACCATCCAAGATGGCTGCCATACCAATTGACCGATTCTTTTAAACAACGTTGGTTCAGTCCATACACTAGATGAATGTTTCTTTGTTTAAGGTTTTAATTAATCAGCCAAGCAGTTTCTGAGAAAATTAAAGGAATTTCTAACTAGAGCCTATGACCATAGGATTCTTTCAGCACAATTTGGTTCAAATTGGTCAAAATGGTAAGAAGAACCAATTGGACAATTTCTGGTAAATTTTACGAATAAAAATTCTGAATGCAAGTTCTATAACATATGACCATAGGATCCTTTCAGCCAAATTTGATTGAAATTGGTCAAACGGGTAAGGGGAAGTAATTTGACAATTTCCGGTAAATTTCTAATAAAATCTAGGATTTTCACTCAAGATATTTACGCAAAAAAATTCTGAATGGAAGTTCTAGCGCCTATGACCATAGGATTCTTTCAGCCCAATTTGGTTGAAATCGGTTAAAATGGTAAGGAGACGAAGCAATTTGACAATTTCCGGTAAATCTTTAATAAAATCTAAGTTTTCACCCAAAATATTTAAGAATCAAAATTCTGAATGTGTACTCTATAATCTATGACCATAGGATCCTTTCAGCCAAATTTGATTGAAATCGGTCAAAAGGGTAAGAGATGAAGCAATTTAACAATTTCCAAAGAATTTATGAATCAAAATTCCAAATGGACATTCCGGATCCGAGCACAATAGCATCCTTTGACCAAAATTTAGTTAAGATTTGGCTATTGGTTAAGGAGGAGTAGTGTTTTAAAGCAAAAGTTGGGGGATGATGAACAACGGACGACGGACGGACGACAGATGGTTGCCACGGCATAAGCTCACTTGGCCTTTCAGGCCAGTTGAGCTAATAATCAGCTGTTGGAAATTCAGGGAAGTCTCAAGAACACCAGATATTATATGTAATTTAGCCGTAATTGCCATGGATAAATTACAAACAAGAGGACCAAGAAATGATATGTATATAATTGGTTGTTTTGGAGGTAGTATACCATGTTAACCATTTACTTATCAAAATTTAATTTTCGCTTAGAGAATGTCAATTTGACAGCCAAGAAGGCTATTTTGAAATTTACTATTGGAATGACTGGCGTATGTACATGTATCGAACATGATAGCCAGTGGGAATCTATAAAAGAAAAATCGTCTTGACCTGCAAATACATATTCCTCAATGTGTCGCCAAGAGTTAATTCATTTAAATCTTTGAAATATAAGTCAGAACTTAAATCACTAAAGGCTAAAATTACAATATAATAATTTTGAAATTTCTTTTGAGCAAAAAATCTCTGGATCGCAGTGTATTGACAAATCAGATTCCTGATATGGGAGGCGTTTCAGGACAACCTCGCTGGCAAATGTCACCAAACACGTTCTGCTGAAAGCTGATTTGAGACACATTCGTTTGAAAGCTGATTTGAGATTCGATTAAGCTAGTGGTGAAGTTACCTCACATGGTGGCAAATTTATTTTAAAATACACTAAAAGTTTGGTAACAAAATCAGAGATTGCAGACCATTGCCCTCATGCCCTGTCACCCTGTAAACATTTTCTTAATTTCCTGGATTTCAGTGATTTTTCCAGACCATCTCTTGTGTTCAAATTTGAGCCAAATTGGATGAGTAGTATCGGAGATATCCATATATATGGAATTCGATTCGAACAGATCAGAGTATATGGATAAGGGTCAACATCTGGAAATTCTATCACACATAAAGCTCCTTGGTTGTGTTAAAGCTTGAAACAAACCAGACGATTAGTTTCTGAGATTGATCCCGAAATTGACCCGATCCAGTTCCAGGTTTTCCTATCCGGATCAGGGCTAGCGTCGGGAAATCCTCTTACATGTTAAGTTCCTTTGGTGTGTTAAAATTTGAGCCAAATTGGACGGTATTTTACGAGGTATTTCCAAGATATCCATATAGATCCGGAAACAGATCTGATCCAGATCTGGCTTTTTCAATCTGGATCTCGACTACTATCTGGAAATCCTATTATACTCCAACACCATTTCTTGTGTTAAAGCTTGAACCCAATAAGATAAGTGGTTTTTGAAGTGCAACTCGGGACGCACAGACAGACAGACAGACACATACATACACACAGACACACCGACCCGATCGCTATACCCTGTTCCCCTTATGGGCTAAGGGTAATTTTATGCGCCATTCATACTCTGCTAGGTAGCGGACTAGTAAATATTAGTTTGGTTGGCGTATATTGACTTGCTCATTGAGGTTCCATTCATGACATATCTAGGCTGGTTTTGGTTATTTCAGTTTATTACTCGTCACTACCCCTGTTTTAACACTGGTCGATTGAATGGTCAAAATTTATATATATATGGTGCTAAAAAAGGTAAGCTATCCTTTAACAAACCATACCCGTCACACTATCTCCCCACAAATCGTTTTACGGAAATGAATTCAACCAAATTTGTAAGGTTATTGACCCACATGATTGCATACAACGAGGTGACATTTGTATTTGGATCCGGCCATTGGCAGGGGTTGGTGTCAAAAGGTCAAATGTCATAAAGACTTTGTCTGTCATGCTATTTTCTCGGAAACCATTTGGTGGAGCTAAACTCAATTTTATGTGATTTACCCATATGATTGCGGATTGCGACATGAGAGTTATATTTGTATTTGATGATTAAATTAATAATGATAATGATGATAACGATAAGGATGATATAAGTTACTGTATATGTGTGTAGCGGTATTCATACAGTATTCTAACAGCATGCCAACTATCTGACTGTCTCACAGCTGTGTATATACATAAAATAGTGTCAATGTCGAATTTGATCAGGTGACCTGGGTCAGGTTCGACTGGCTAAGCATAGTCAATTTGCTGGTTTACTGAACATGCATCCAATCGAACGATGGATAGTTAACTACAGTTCCTTAGTGCCCGATTCCCCATTGAATTACTATTGGAGAAAATTTTGAGCCGTGTACCAGTTGCGACTAACCCTTTCTGTCATCTGTTGTGAGGGCCTGTGAAAATGGGTTACTTTTGCCCGCTAAGATGTCAAAAAGCTTCCATATAATATAAGGTGGGAAGGAAATGGGCCTTGGGAACATTGATTTACCATAGGATACCATAATTCCATCAAACTTAGATAGGTTAGGGAAATATTACCACGTTTATGTGCATTTAACCATGGGAAGCGAAAACCATCCACCATTTTGGATTTTACGGCAATCTCATACTAACCATTTGAAACCCATCGTACTAATATACGCCAACTCACATAGCTACGCTGCAGCAGAGCGGGAGGGCGAGACCCGTGCAATAGGACGATGTTTGGAATCGACCTCGGGTACTCGGTCGACTATAGTTGACTAGCTAGTTAACTATTTCAAGTTTAACTGGGATCTAGTTAGCTATAGCTAACTATGGTTAGCCAGTCGAATGGGTGAAATAAAGCTTAACTGCCCTGTTTTCCTAACCAGTGTCAAGCCACGGTCAAACCACGGTCAAACCTTGGTTTGACCATGGTTAGACCATGAATTGACCATGACAAACCATCATTGGCCATGCAGGTTAAATCGCAGAACAGTCAGACCATGGTCGCCCATGATCAACAAATTTCTCATGACCATGATAAAACTATGTTTGACAGTCGGCGACATACCATGTCCAAACCATGGTCAAACCATGGTCAAACAGAACATGGTCAGATCCTAATTTTACCATGATTTGAATTGTGACATTTGACCATGTTCAACCATGGGCTGACTGTGGTGCCATTTAGCCTGCATGTCAGACCATGTGCAAACGAACCATGGCCTGGAGGTTGGCGCCCCACCATGGTCGACCATGGTGCTATTTAACCTGCATAGTTGACCATTGGTCAGCAATCCGGCTCCACCTCTGTAACAAAGCATGCATGCGCCAGACTGTTCAGCCTACAACATTGAACTACTTGCCGAGAAGCAATTACAACATTGTAAGCATTGTCATTAGCTACGATAATAGTCATTGAAATAAAGTGACACTATACAAGAATTTAATGTGTGGTATTACCGGTATGTTTCTATGTATATGGCATTTACTATACAAATGTCATAATTAATGATGATTATATAATGTATGTGCAATACAATAATTAAGATTTTAAATGCAAAAAGACACTGTTTTGAGGGAACGAGTTGCATCCCGTAGTAAATTACACCGATCATGGTCAAAACATGGTTGACCATGGTCAAATAATTGTTTCTAAATACGTTCAAAAACTGTTTTAGAAAGGAATTCCATTGAAATTCTCCGGTAACCACGGTCGACAATGACGTGAAAGAATCGTAATATACATTGTGGGGACTCACTCCTTTGTCACCACAATGTACATACTCATGCTCTCAATCCTTTGTCACCACAATGTACCTCATCATTCTCTCACTTCAATGTCTCCACAATGTACATCATCATTCTCTCACTTCTTTGTCCCCACAATGTACTTCATCATTCTCTCACCATGCTCCGCTATTGTGTGCATCATCATACTCTCACTTCTTTGTCCCTACAATGTACGTCATCATTCTCTCACTTCTTTGCCCCCACAATATACATCATCATTCTCTCACTCTTTTCCGCCATAATGTATATCATCATCATCATTCTCTCACTTCTTTGTCCCCACAATGTACATCATCATTCTCTCACTTCTTTGTCACCACAATGTACACCATCATTCTCTCACTTCTTTGTCCCCACAATGTACACCATCTTTCACCACAATGTACATCTCCATCCTCTCACTTCTTTGTCCCCACAATGTACATCTCCATCCTCTCACTTCTTTGCCCCCACAATGCACACCATCATCCTCTCACTTCAATGTCTCCACAATGTACATCATCATTCTCTCACTTCTTTGTCCCCACAATGTACTTCATCATTCTCTCACCATGCTCCGCTATTGTGTGCATCATCATACTCTCACTTCTTTGTCCCTACAATGTACGTCATCATTCTCTCACTTCTTTGCCCCCACAATATACATCATCATTCTCTCACTCTTTTCCGCCATAATGTACATCATCATCATCATTCTCTCACTTCTTTGTCCCCACAATGTACATCATCATTCTCTCACTTCTTTGTCACCACAATGTACACCATCATTCTCTCACTTCTTTGTCCCCACAATGTACACCATCATTCACCACAATGTACATCTCCATCCTCTCACTTCTTTGTCCCCACAATGTACAATGTACACCATCATTCTCTCACTTCTTTGTCCCCACAATGTACACCATCATTCTCTCACTTCTTTGTCCACCACAATGTACGTTTCCATTCTCTCATTTCCTTGTCCCCACAATGTAGATCATCATTCTCTCACTTCTTTGTCACCACAATGTACACCATCATTCTCTCACTTCTTTGTCCCCACAATGTACATCATCATTCTCTCACTTCTTTGTCCCCACAATGTACATTTCCATTCTCTCACTTCTTTGTCCCCACAAGGTACATCATTCTCTCACTTCTTTGTCCCCACAATGTGCATCTCCATTCTCTCACTACTTTATCCCCACAATGTACATCATCATTTTCTCACTTCTTTGTCCACCACAATGTGCATCTCCATTCTCTCACTTCTTTGTCCCCACAATGTACATCATCATTCTCTCACTTCTTTGTCACCACAATGTACACCATCATTCTCTCACTTCTTTGTCCCCACAATGTACACCATCATTCTCTCACTTCTTTGTCCCCACAATGTGCATCTCCATTCTATCACTACTTTGTCCCTACAATGTACGTCATCATTCTCTCACTTCTTTGCCCCCACAATATACATCATCATTCTCTCACTCTTTTCCGCCATAATGTACATCATCATCATCATTCTCTCACTTCTTTGTCCCCACAATGTACATCATCATTCTCTCACTTCTTTGTCACCACAATGTACACCATCATTCTCTCACTTCTTTGTCCCCACAATGTACACCATCATTCACCACAATGTACATCTCCATCCTCTCACTTCTTTGTCCCCACAATGTACAATGTACACCATCATTCTCTCACTTCTTTGTCCCCACAATGTACACCATCATTCTCTCACTTCTTTGTCCACCACAATGTACGTTTCCATTCTCTCATTTCCTTGTCCCCACAATGTAGATCATCATTCTCTCACTTCTTTGTCACCACAATGTACACCATCATTCTCTCACTTCTTTGTCCCCACAATGTACATCATCATTCTCTCACTTCTTTGTCCCCACAATGTACATTTCCATTCTCTCACTTCTTTGTCCCCACAAGGTACATCATTCTCTCACTTCTTTGTCCCCACAATGTGCATCTCCATTCTCTCACTACTTTATCCCCACAATGTACATCATCATTTTCTCACTTCTTTGTCCACCACAATGTGCATCTCCATTCTCTCACTTCTTTGTCCCCACAATGTACATCATCATTCTCTCACTTCTTTGTCACCACAATGTACACCATCATTCTCTCACTTCTTTGTCCCCACAATGTACACCATCATTCTCTCACTTCTTTGTCCCCACAATGTGCATCTCCATTCTATCACTACTTTGTTCCTACAATGTACATCATCATTCTCTCACTTCTTTGTCACCACAATGTACACCATCATTCTCTCACTTCTTTGTCCCCTCAGTGTACACCATCATTCTCTCACTTCTTTGTCCCAACAACGTACATCATCATTCTCTCACTTCTTTGTCCCCACAATGTACATCATTATTCTCTCACTTCTTTGTCCCCCACAATGCACATCTCCATCCTCTCACTTAAATGTTCCCACAATGTACATCACCATTCTCTCACTTCTTTGTCCCCACAATGTACATCATCATTCTCTCAGTTCTTTGTCCCCACAAAGTGCATCTTCATTCTCACACTTCTTTGTCCCCATAATGTACATCATCATTCTCTCACTTCTTTGTCCCCACAATGTACATCATCATTCTCTCAGTTCTTTGTCCCCACAATGTACATCTCCATCCTCTCACTTAAATGTCCCCACAATGTACACCATCATCCTCTCACTTCAGTGTCCCCACAATGCACACCATCATTCTCTCACTTCCCTCTCACCACAATGCACATCATCATTCTCTCACTTCTTTGTCATCACAATGTACCTCATCATTCTCTCACCTCATTGTCCCCACAATGTACACCATCATTCTCTCACTTCCCTCTCACCACAATGTCCATCTCAATTCTCTCACTTCTTTGTCATCACAATGTACCTCATCATTCTCTCACTTCATTGTCACCACAATGTACACCATCATTCTCTCACTTCATTGTCCCCATAATGTACATCTCCCTTCTCTCGCGTCTTTATCCCCACAATGTACATCATCATTCTCCTTCGATCAATACTCACCATTCTGTTACTTCTGATATACAGCTGGCCCTGACAGCGGCTCTAGGATTATAGACTTAGAAAGCTTTACCGACTCCTGGGAACCGGGTACCCGGCTCCCCACTGCCGAGTACCCGTTTACCATAGAGCTCATTCTTGTTTGCATAGCAACAAGTGCAATACATGCTTTTCGCATTAAGGATTTTAGTGTTTTTTAAAAGAATCTAAGTCTTTAATCAGTGATAGTTTGTGTGTTCTGAAAGGATAACTAAGGACTATGGAGAATACCGCCCAAGACAACCAGGTTGTATTGTTCTTTATATCCATAGTTAAAAGACTTAGGTCTCTAAATTTCGTTGTGTCGCATGTTCCAATTTCTAACCCCATAGAATCTGGGACGTGTGCTAGCAACGATATATGCCAGACGATCGCCTTCTTTAAACCCCAACAGGCGATCGGCAGATATGAAAATAGGTGTTTGCTACGGTATTTCTAACACGAATATCGGCTGACGTCGTTCTCCGTAGAATCCGAGCGGGTGACGTCACACCCGGTCGCTCGGATGGTTATGTGAAGAAAAATTTTTTCATTAATTCGCGCATCTTGTTCTGGGTGCTGCGTACTAAAAAATGGTACCGGAAACTTTAGAATAATCAAGTTTACGTGCGATCACGATCGGTTTGCAATGATCGGTGGTTTCAAAATTCTTGAGTAGATGCGTGGTCTGCGGATTTACCGTGTGAGACAGCAGTTGTTATACATTTTGTTGTTTTCTTCACATATCGTGCTGCGTTCGTTAGGAGTATAATTTATATTGATTAGTAAATATACCCTGAATGCTATGCGATATGATTCCTGGAGCCGTTACACATCCTGTAGGATCTATTATGGGTGTGTTGTGCCCGCCGCGTTCTTGTCGTCATAATCAATGCGATCGTTGTTGTAACGTGGCGGGGTGGGGTGCGGGAGGTTACGGTTAATTTATGAGTCAAAATATTTGAAAATTAATTGTCTGCCTTCCATCCGTGTCTCGTTCCGCTTGTTTATTGTAGGTTTGTGCTTATTTTATAGGCCAAGCCAGCCCCGCCATCATGTGACGACTGCCATAAGTTTGTCCGTGTAATGTTCAAGGACCATGTCTGTTTTAGGTGTGCCCTGTGTAATATAGATCATAGGTGTAATGTTTGTGCAGTGTGGTCCGTCGAAACGATGGTTAAGTTCCTTGCCCAGAAGGACTTGGCTGGGTCTGACGCGGGGTCAGGCGGTCCGAGAGGAAATCGTGGAGCGCCCGGTTCGGCCGGTGGGGGTGCTCCACGTCCCCAGCTGGAGGTGGCGGAGATGGCACCGCCGGCGTGGTTTGGTCCGGCTATGCAGGGTTTTCTGCATAGCGTTCTGCCCACGCTGGTGTCGTCCCTGCTACCAAAGGTTGGGGGGCAGTTTCTCCCCATGCCTGGTACGGATCCTGTCTTCGGACAGGATTCTGGACTGGTTACCGAGGGGGCCGTCTCGTACGGCCCCCTGGCGGGTCCGTCTGGCTTCGGCCAGACGGGTTCTGTCTCTCTGCGGCCACCTCCGGGTGGTCCAGTAGCGGTGGCCGGTCCGTCAGGTGTGGGAGCCGTCCGCAAGGACGGCTCCACGGTTTATTCGTCTAGTGACGGCTCTTCGGAGTCTGAAGACGATGAGGCCGAGGAGGAGAGGTTGCTGCGGCCCGTGAAGCCGCAGGTGGAGAATATGGAGGTTGATTCCGTCCTGGACGGAATCGGCCTCCATTTGTCTGGTTTGGCGCAAGCCAGGTCAGCGGCTCCGCCTGCGGCTGAGGCCAATCCGTTACCGTGCACCGGTTCCGCGTGGCTTGGTTTGTCAACAGCCGTCAGGGGAACCGGTGTGCCGGGCCAGGCGTGGTACTCACCTATCTCGCCTGGTCCGGCAGCCGGACATGGGGTGCCGTTGGCGCCCGTGGCCGGCTATGGTTCCGCGACGGTTACGGGTCAGTACGGTTTTCCGTGCGGACCTACCCCATGGACCGGAGTGTTTCATGGGGTGGCGGCGGAACCATGTGGTAGCGGAGTGCCTGGCGTGTCAGCCGTGGCTCCTGGCCGGGAGGCCATGGCTGGCAGACCCGTAAGCATGTCAACGGGTGACGTGTTTGCGGGGGTATCTTCTTCGGAGTTAGACTGGTCTGATGCTCTGGCGTGGCTAGCCAGAGTTGACCCGTCTGTGGTTTCGGCCACAGCCGATGAAGATGCGCCCCGTCCGTCGGTTGCGTCGATTAGGACGGGGATTTTGCCCGCGGCCCGGATCCAGTCAGTGGGACTGGATCCATGGTTCATTGATTTGTTGGATGCTATTTATAGTAAACAACTAATGACCAAGGGTCAGCTCCCTGTGGCCTCCAGGGAGGTGCGGGCAAGGTGCCGTATTCCGCGGGGTGAATACGACAGGTATGGTGTAGTCCCGTCGGTCACGGAGGATGACCGATGGGTACTGGGCGTCCAGAGTGCCGGGTCGGGTGGTCCTGGTCCGGCACTATTGGATAAGGCCCAGGTACACCAGGAAGAAGTCCTGGCCCTATGCGATGAGGGTGTGAGGGCAGCCATGAGTGCTGTCAATCACTCCTATCGTCTACTTCAGTCGGTGTGGGCTGAAGCGGGGGCAGGCCACCCTGTGCCACCTGTGGCGCTATCGTGCGTTAATGACGGCTTGGTGCTGTCAATGGACGCATTGGCAAGGGTGCAAGCGCGTGTGACGAAGTCCAGGAGGCAAATGGTCATTGACCATATGCGTCCGGCTACGGCAGTCAGGGAGCGTCTTCTTGGGACGCCCCTGACAGGGCCTAGCATCTTTGGTGGCCAAGCGCGGGCCATCTTAGAGGACACCGCCAGTATTGCGCAGAATCGGTTAGCGGTAAATCTCCAGCTAGAGCTGGTGCGGCAAGCGCACGCACTAGGGGCTGTGGGCAAGCCGCTAACCGGACAGCCTTCAAAGAAACAGAAAAAGCATAAGGGCAAGGCGAAAGCCAGGCCTATTGCGACGTCTGTTTCGGCTGGGTTCTCGGAGCCGCCGCCGGCGAAGAAACCCAGGAAGGCTGTAGAGGCGCCTACCCTCCCCAATGTTGCTCCTGACCGCCCTAGAGGTGGTAAGGGCAAGGGGAAGGGTAAGGGTAAGGCCTCAAAGGGCGGACAGAAGGGGCCGAAGCGTACCTGAGGGTACGCAAGCTCCCTTCATATCCGCCTGGACCGCACCTGTGCGACAGGAACAGCGGTGCCAGTTATACCCGTCGTACCTAGAACGAAATGGTTCTCACTCTCTCTCGTTAAGAAAGGGGGGGGGCGGACTGCGAGCCGGACAACCCCGTTAGACGTCGAGGCGTCTATGGTGGGTGGAAGGCTCATGCGTTTCGTCGAGGTTTGGCGAGGTGTGACGTCAGACAGTCTGGTCCTGGGATGGTTATCCCAGGGTTACATGCCGGAGTGGTGGGACTTTCCGCCACAAAATCTGTCTTTGGCACCAGTCTGGACACCCGTACCAAGGGAGCCAGACAAGTTAGAAGCCGTTCAAAAGGAAGTGTCGGGTTTGCTTCTGAAGGGAGCAATAAAACCAGCAAACCGGAACACTCCAGGCTTCTATTCAAACATGTTCCTTGTCCCCAAGAGCACGGGGGGATGGAGACCCATACTCAATCTCAGGCCATTAAATTGGTTTATCCATACGCCTCGGTTCCAGATGGAAACACCGAGGTCGGTAATGGCGGGATTGAGGAAAGGAATGTGGTGTGTATCGATCGATCTGAAAGATGCATATTTCCACATTCCGATCAATCGGAGTTGGCACAGGTTTCTGAGATTAGCGTTTCAGAATCAAGTATGGGAGTTTACAGTTCTCCCGTTTGGCCTGTCGACAGCTCCGAGGGTTTTCACAAGAGTGGTCCTTGCGGTGACAGCGTTTCTCAGAAAAGAGAACGTGGCGCTACACACCTACATAGACGACTGGCTGCTCAAGGCAGACTCGGCAGCCAGGTTGAACGTGGATACTGCTCTGACTCTGAAGTTACTTTCAGATCTAGGCTGGATAGTCAACGAGGAGAAATCCGAGTTGACACCCACTCAACATTTCGTTTATTTGGGGATGTGATTCGACCTCGAGGAGGGCAGGGTTTACCCGTCAGAGCCCAGAGTGGTGTCTCTGTTAGCCATCCTCGGGAGTTTTCGAGTGGGAAACCACATTCAGGCAAGGCGGTTCCTTCAGATGCTGGGCATGATGGTCTCCATGGAGCAGGTTATCCCGTACGCTGCTCTAATGCGAAGGCCTATCCAGTTGTATCTGATGTCTCTGTGGAAACAGAGAACAGAACCCCTGTCAAAACTGGTGCCAGTTTTGGAGCCGATAATATCGCATCTTCTATGGTGGAAACAGCGTCAGAATCTCCTAATAGGGGTTTCGCTGCACCTACCCCACCCCCAGCTGTCCGTTTACACGGATGCATCGCTGGAAGGGTGGGGTGCCTGCCTGGGAGAACACCAGGTCTCGGGCACATGGACTCTCCCGGAGAGTCAGCTGCATATCAATCTGTTGGAAATGATGGCAGTGGAACTGGCGTTGGAAGAGTTCCTTCCGATGATCAGGGGCAAGGTGATATTGATACGGTCGGACAATTCGACAGTAGTATCATATATAAATCGCCAAGGAGGGACCAGGTCGCCCACCCTGTGCATCAGGGTGTGGCACTTGATTCAATGGTGCAGGAATTACTCGGTTGTTTTGAAAGCAGCTCATATTCCTGGCCGATTGAACATTCTGGCGGATGCTTTGTCTCGCAGACAGAGAATCCTGCCAACAGAATGGTCCCTCAACCCTCCAGTTCTACGACGGATCTTCGAGCATTGGGGCAAACCCAACGTGGACTTGTTCGCCACAAAGGAAAATGCTCAAATCATGACATATGTCTCGCCGATTCCAGATCCAAATGCCGTCGATACAGACGCTCTGGCGATAAGCTGGAGAGGGATGCACGCTTACGCGTATCCACCCACCATTCTTCTACCGAAGGTATTGGTGAAGGTCAGGGAGGAACCGTGTCTGGTCCTGCTAATAGCGCCGTATTGGCCGAGCAGGGCGTGGTTCACGGATCTTCTAGATCTGCTGGTGGAAAATCCTGTGCAGTTGCCCGAGATTCTGAACATAATCTCCCAGGCCAAGGGACGCTTCCTACACGAGCGTCCCGAAATGTTCAAATTGACTGCGTGGATGTTGTCAAACAACGTTCCACGTCAGAAGGCTTTTCTCGACAGGCTGCTGATTTCATCGCGGCTGCGAGAAGGAGGTCAACCTTCAAGTCATATAACAACAAGGTTAACAGATTTGCAGACTGGTGTGAAGAAAAGGGTATTGATACCTTTCAATCCACTATTCAGCAAATAGCAGACTTTCTCTGTGAGCTGTTCTTTACAGGACTAGCTCCCGTCACAATTGCTGGATACAAGTCAGCTTTGGCATCAGTTATCCCTTGTCTAGCCAACAGGGATAGTCCAGAGGTGGCCCAGTTAAACGTGATGTTGAAGGGAATGAGCAATCTCCGCCCGAGACAACCGGTTGTCATTCCAGCCTGGAGTCTATCTTTAGTGCTTAATGTACTGGCCAAGCACCCATTCGAACCGTTGCGTTCGGCTAGTCTAAAGCATTTGACTCTAAAGGCGGTCTTTCTATTGGCAGCTTCCTCAGCTAGAAGGCGCAGTGAGATCCATGCGCTTTCGGCAGAGAGGAACCGATTTATTGTTTCTGGAGAAGGTCTGCGTCTTCTGCCAAGAGCAGAATTTATGTCAAAGAACCAATCTTTGAGATATCCCGGCAAACCGATCATTATACCGAAGTTAACCAGGTTTGATCGTGATGCCAGTGTCTGGTGCCCGGTCCGTGCTTTGACTAAGTACAAGAAACGGACTGACTCGTTACGGTCGAACGATAGACATCTGTGGATCTGCCATAAAAAGCCTTATGGCGCCGCATCCATGGATACTATCTCTCGTTGGGTGGTCGAATGCATTCAGACTACTCATGAGATGGCGACTGGGCACCAGGTGCAGGGCGTAAGGGCACACGATGTTAGAGGAATAGCCGCCTCGACCGCCCTTTACAATGGTGTTCCGTTAGAGGACATCATGGCCATTGCACAATGGCACTGTGAGTCCTCATTTACGGATTACTATATGAGGGATGTGTCAGACTCAGCCAATCCACTCGCTTTAGCTGTTTTGAAACGATAGTTAGTGACCACACTGCTTTTCCCCTTTTTTCACTTTGGTAAGAAAAGAACCTAAAGCAGGCATGGTCAAGCGAGAGGATGTCAACCAGATTGTGTCACTGATGGCCGAACCGGTGTATGGTTGTAGGCGGTACGTCTGAAGTCCTGTTATCATAAGGTAATTCAACAAGTGAGAGTTTTTTGTATTATGTATATGTATCATGTTCATTCATCTTATATATTCATGCTCATTCCCAGGCTAATACAAGCGATATGCAGGGAGTAGTTAACCCTCTTGGCATATTGGTGTTTCAGGCGAGATACATGTTCGTTAGTTCTCTCCCTTTTCTTAGGAGGAAAAAGGGGGGGGGGGGCTGTGACGCGAATGTGATTCGGTTCCGTGAACTTGACGGTCTTTTTAGGTCTCTGTTAGTCAAGTTTTGAAGTCTAAAATCTTTCTCAAGGAGCAAAATTAGCATGTATGGCTTGCCCCTTCCCACCAGGTTACTGATCAAATCTGGTGTATATCAGAAGTAACAGAATGGTGAGTATTGATCGAAGGAGAATGCAGGAAATGTCAATTTCCCTTTCTCCGAGATTGAACAATACTCACCATTCTGTTACGGACCCAGCCTCCCAGCCCCACGGAGGCAAGCCATAGTTTTCTCTTGTTTGGTGGCTATGCAAACAATATGAGCTCTATGGTAAACGGGTACTCGGCAGTGGGGAGACGGGTACCCGGTTCCCAGGAGTCGGTAAAGCTTTCTAAGTCTATAATCCTAGAGCCGCTGTCAGGGCCAGCTGTATATCAGAAGTAACAGAATGGTGAGTATTGTTAGATCTCGGAGAAAGGGAAATTGACATTTCCTGCATTCTCTCACCATTCTCCGCCATAATGTACATCATCATTCTCTTACTTCTTTGTCACCACAGTGTACACCATCATCCTCTCACTTTTTTGTCCCCACAATGTACAACATCATTCTCTCACTTCTTTGTCAGCACAATGTACATCATCATTCCATCACTTCTTTGTCCCCACAATGTACATCAGCATTCCCTCATTTCTTTGTCAGCACAATGTACATCATCATTCTCTCACTTCTTTGTCCCCACAATGTACATATTCATTCTCTCACTTCTTTGTCCACCACAATGTACATCGTCATTCTCTCACTTCTTTGTCCCCACAATGTACATCATCATTCTCTCACTTCTTTGTCCCCACAATGTACATCATCATTCTCTCGCTTCTTTGTCCCCCACAATGTGCATCCCCATCCTCTCACTTAAATGTCCCCACAATGTACACCATCATTCTCTCACTTCTCTCTCACCACAATGTGCATCTCCATTCTCTCACTTCTTTGTCCCCACAATGTACATCATCATTCTCTCACTTCTTTGTCCCCACAATGTGCATCTCCATTCTCTCACTACTTTATCCCCACAATGTACATCATCATTCTCTCACTTCTTTGTCCACCACAATGTGCATCTCCATTCTCTCACTTCTTTGTCCCCACAATGTACATCATCATTCTCTCACTTCTCTCTCACCACAATGTACATCTCCATTCTCTTACTTCTTTGTCCCCACATGTACAACATCATTCTCTCACTTCTTTGTCACCACAATGTGCATCATCATTCTCTCGCTTCTTTGTCCCCCACAATGTACATCTCCATCCTCTCACTTAAATGTCCCCACAATGTACACCATCATTCTCTCACTTCTCTCTCACCACAATGTGCATCTCCATTCTCTCACTTCTTTGTCCCCATAATGTACATCATCATTCTCTCGCTTCTTTGTCACCCACAATGTACATCTCCATCCTCTCACTTAAATGTCCCAACAATGTACACCATCATTCTCTCACTTCTCTCTCACCACAATGTGCATCATCATTCTCTCACTTCTTTGTCCCAAAAATGTACAGTCTCTCACGTCTTTGTCCTCACAATGTACATCATCATTCTCTCAGTTTTTTGTCCCCACAATGTGCATCTCCATTCTCACACTTCATTGTCCCCACAATGTAAATCATCATTCTCACACCATTCTCCGCTATTATGTGCATCATCTTTCTCTCACTTCTTTGCCCCCACAATGTACATCATCATTCTCTCACATTTTTGTCTCCAAAATGCACACCATCATCCTCTCACTTCAAGATCTCCACAATGTACATCATCATTCTCTCACTTCTCTCTCACCACAATGTACATCTCCATTCTCTCACTTCTTTGTCATCACAATGTACGCCATCAGTCTCTCACTTCTTTTTCACCACAGTGTACACCATCCTCCTCTCACTTCTTTGTCCCCACACTGCACACCATCATTCTCTCACAATGTCTCCACAATGTACATCATCATTCACTCACTTCTTTGTCTCCACAAGGTACATCATCATTCTCTCACCATGCTCCGCTATTGTGTGCATCATTCTCTGACTGCTTTGTCATCACAATGTACGTCATCATTCTCTCACTTCTTTGTCGCCACAATGGACCTCATCATTCTCTCACATTTTTGTCTCCACATAGCACTCCATCATCCTCTCACTTCAATGTCTCCACAGTGTACATCATCATTCCCTCACTTCTCTCTCACCACAATGTACATCTCCATTCTCTCACTTCTTTGTCATCACAATGTACGTCATCAGTCTCTCACTTCTTTGTCACCACAGTGTACACCATCATCCTCTCACTTCTTTGTCCACCACAATGTACATCATCATTCTCTCACTTCTTTGTCCCCACAATGTACATCATCAGTCTCTCACCTCTTTGTCCCCACAATTTACATCTCCATCTCTCACTTCTTTATACCCACAATGGTACATCATCATTCTCTCACTTCTTTGTCCCCTACAATGTGCATCTCCATTCTCTCACTTCTTTTCCCCCACAATGTACATCTCCATTCTCTCGCTTCTTTGTCCCCACAATGTGCATCATCATTCTCTCACTTCTTTGCCCCCCACAATGTACACCATCATTCTCTCAGTTCTTTGTCCCCACAATGTACATCATCATTCTCTCAGTTCTTTGTCCCCACAATGTACATCATCATTCTCTCACTTCATTGTCCCCATAATGTACATCTCAATTTTCTGGCTTCTTTGTCCCCATACCGTACAAGGAAGTTGGCGTGGTGTTATACAGTGTGGGGACAAAGAGAGAGTAAGTGAGAGAGAGTTTCAGTCCATACACTGACCGAGGACAAAGGAGAATGTCCCCACACATTTTCTCTCACTTTTCTTTGGTAATTATAATATATAATATTTTATGGAGAGATTAGCTTAAATACACAGATAGAGATCATATTCAACCATGCGAATGAATATGGCCCTGCTAGATCTGTTGGTCCCCACAGGCCCGGAAAGAAACTGATGTCCCCACAATAACAAGAGAGAGAGATAGTTGTGTACGATAAGACGTCACGGATACACATTTGAAGATGGACTATGCGTTGTATGTCTTTATTATTTAATAAATAGCCTGTTGAATATTTTTTTATCTAATCTGCCATAGGCAGCAAGGGCACCCAGTCAAATTAGTTTCAAAATATTTTACAGCACACCTGTATAGATTTCTGGAAATTGGTAGTCAGGGCATTCGGGGATCAATCAGTCCCAACAGGAGCGTGTTGTGGGTGGAGCCTAGCTAGTGATTGGCGGGGCATAGATAAAACCGTAAAGGTCAATTGTGTACTCCTGTTAGTGGGTACTGAAGATCCAATGGGATAAGTAGCGATTAGTCAAAGTTAGGATACGGATTGACTCAAATCATGGTCCAATAATGAGAGTGAGAGAGAGAGAGTGAGGGAGGGAGGGTGGGAGGCAGGCATGCAGGCAGGCAGGCAGGCTGGCCGGCAGGGAGGGAGGGAGGGAGAGAGGGGCTCTTAGTGTGTACTGAAGCGCTAATGGGATAGGTAGAGATTAGTCAAATTTAAGACACAGATTAACTAAAATCATAGTCCAATAATAACACACACACACACACACACACACACACACACACACACACACACACACACACACACACACACACACACACACACACACACACACACACACACACACACACACACACACACACACACACACACACACACACACACACACACACACACACACACACACACACACACACACACACACACACACACACACACACACACACACACACACACACACACACACACACACACACACACACACACACACACACACACACACACACACACACACACACACACACACACACACACACACACACACACACACACACACACACACACACACACACACACACACACACACACACACACACACACACACACACACACACACACACACACACACACACACACACACACACACACACACACACACACACACACACACACACACACACACACACACACACACACACACACACACACACACACACACACACACACACACACACACACACACACACACACACACACACACACACGCACACACTGGTGTGTGTGTGTGTGTGTGTGTGTGTGTGTGTGTGTGTGTGTGTGTGTGTGTGTGTGTGTGTGTGTGTGTGTGTGTGTGTGTGATTATTGGACCATGATTTTAGTTAATCTGTGTCTTAAATTTGACTAATTTCTACCTATCCCATTGGATATATATATATATATATATATATATATATATATATATATATATATATATATATATATATATATATATATATATATATATATATATATATATATATATATATATATATATATAGAGAGAGAGAGAGAGAGAGAGGGAGGGAGGGAGGGAGGGAGGGAGGGAGGGAGGGAGGGAGGTGGGGGGGGGAGGGGAGGGGGGGGGGTGGGAGGGGGAGGCACGGTTAAGATACAGATTAACTCAGATGATGGTACACCATATTAACCCTTTGAACCCGATATCCTGCATCAATAAGAAAGTACATATATACCCAAAACACCGGGATTCCGGCCCTTGACATACCTATGGTCATAGTCTGACGTCATAAGGAAAATTAAGCATACACACACGGCTTTTCCAGCGTTTCAGGTATATGTACTCTCGTAGTGAGGTTAAAGGGATGCTAATCTAATCTCAAATGTTGTACGGCACCGAGAGTTTCTGGTTTACAGATTCCGTATTATTCATACATGTAGCAACAACCTCCAGTTAAATTAGTTTCAAAATATTCAACAGCTAACCTGTATGGTTGCTTTTATAACACATTATCAAGCTATAGACGCACCTCTATGACTGAGCACATATATATATATATATATACCGAGGCAGATACGCTAGGTTTTTTCTGATAGGTTGAAAAGTAAATCATGACAGTCATCATAGGCTGTTGAAATGTACCAACATTTAGCCACTAAAGCCTGAATATCTTATTTGACGGGATGATAAAAAGTTTTAAATTCCATGCATCGTTTGTCAGTGGCCTATTAGATCATCCGTATAGATATCACGAGATGAGGTTAGTTATCCTTTAACGTGTAAATGGACTCGGCATAATGTTAAAAATTAAAATATTGGCGATACTAACACTATAAACTTGGGGTGGGCGTAGCCTACTGACCACAGGAATAAATTCAGGTTCACAGGGGCTAAAATAGAATATGTAATAACCGTTATGGATTGGCCAGTGTACGGTTTTGACTACGTAGTGACATACACATATTACTGTTTAATTAATTGTATAGTATCTAATCCCGAATGATTGTTTTATTCATATTGAAAATTTTTTCTTTTAGATCCACGAATGCGTCATCATTCTTTTAAAGCATCCCTGATCGCATGACCTATAACTGCTAAAGATGCTTTTTGTACGCGGTTTTATGGGCGCGGTGCGTCGAGTATATCGTGGACCCAGGACGGATAATAATTCGAATGAATATAAAGACTCTTCAGAAAATAGTCTGTTGCTAAGTGTTGAATCCCCTTGCACAAGCGTCCATGTTAATGTACATAGTAGTGAAAGTGGTCAATCTGATTGTGCCATGGATCATCTCACACTTGGTGCATCCAGAAAACTGGAGATAGTGGGTGGTATAGACACAATTAGTGAATTAGATGACACTCCTGCAACCGCGAGATCAGATGAGAAGAACAATCAAGATGACAGTGAGAGTCCTACCATTCCTTTTAAGGTAAATTATCTTGAATCATATGCATAGGTTACTGCTGTTACCGAAACCTCCTTTAAAGTGCAACATCTAAAGAAAGTTAACTCTAACCAATGATATTTCAGTCTCTTTCAATACAGCCATACCATACAAGAAATATGATGAATATTTTGAAAATAATTTGGCTGGAACCGCGTGCTGACTACGTCTCCCAGTCAAATTAGTTTTCAAAGATGTTCAACATAATATTCCTTACAATCCTGTGGCATTTGCTATTTCTTGTCTCTAGGCTTAAAGAGAATACTTCTAACCCATTCACACACAAGGCAGCCAGAACGGCATCTATAATGGTCTTGAGAAATGTTCATTTGCGGACCAAGAGAAGTATTTTTGAAAATTTACGAATGGAATAACTGGCTACTGCAGCAGAAAATTTTCGGAAATGTTTTTCATTTTATCTGCAAATGGACATTTTCTTTGACGAAAATGGATCGTTCCGGTTTTATCTATGCCCCGCCCATCACTAGCTCAGCTCCACCCACAACTCACTCGTGTTGGGATTGATCGATCCCTAAACGCCTTGACAACCAATTTCCAGAAAACTATACAGCTGTTAAATATGGCAGCAACAGCTCCCAGTCAAATTAGTTACAAAATATTCAACAGGGTATGTATTAAATAGTAAAGACATACAATTCGTACAACAACATATGACGTCATTGATTGTGATGTCATTCTCCATGTCACGTAGATGATTATGACGTAATATGATGGATATATGAAGTGGAAAGGTCTATTGAAATTTCTCTTGAAAAATTTTTAAGGGTAAAAGGTTTAAGTAACTGAGCCTTTATTTGGAGCTCATTGACTCATTTCTGATTACGGTCCATAGCAATTCTTGGAACTTATTAAATATTTAAACCTAAAATTGGTTCAAGAAAATCTCAATTTCCTTTATAATTGTAGTGGTAAATGTTAAATAAAACACAATCCAAAATAAAAAGGGGAAATCTAAATTCCCTTTTTTGGGCTTAATATTCAGTAAAGCTAGACGCTATGGTATCATTTTCTGGAATTTCATTCCTCTAAAGACTTCAATTTCACTCATTTTAGTCCCGATGTGAGGAAAATTCCTCATTTTGACTTTGATTGGTGTCGATTTGAGGAAATTTCCTCATAGCTGAGAATTTGGAATATGAAGTCATTTTGAGAAAATTTCCTCATGGCTGAGAATTTGGAATATGAAGTCATTTTGAAGAAATTTCCTCATGGCTGAGAATCTAGAATATGAAGTCAATTTGAGGAAATTTCCTCATGGTTGAGAATTTGCAAGATTAGGTTAAGCTGAATTACAGGCATTCATTAACCCCGTTACTGTTGGATTACAAACTTGTTTTAACCCTTTTATTGCTGAAAAGCAAGTCTCAATTAACATTTTTACCTCTGAATGTCAAGTGTCCGTGTTAACCCTTTTCTCCTGAAATGCAAAGGACAATTAACCCTTTTACTGCTGAATTACACATGTCAATTAAGCCTTTTACTGCTGAATTAGAAGTTTCAATTAACACTTTTACTACTGAATTGCAAGGCACAATTAAGCCTGTAACCGCTGAATTTCAAGGCCTGATTAACCCTTTTACTACTGAATGGCAAATATCAATCAACACTTTTACTACTGAAGGGCAAGTGTCAATTAATAATTTTATGCACGCACGCACGCACGCACAAGCCCCCCCCCCTCTCCCCACGGGAGAAGTTTCAAAGTATCCAACTGAATATTTCTTACATCACATAGGAGGATCAATGGACTATGGGTTATTGATGTGTGTGTTAAACAAGAGACCAGAGGGCCTTGCCGTTTAATGGCCTAATACTGAGACTGCATGCTATACAGGTTGCTTTTAGAGAATTTCTTTCTCAAATTGGATTATAATAATAATACATAAATAATGATCTTGCTCAATGGTTTATTTTGCTTCTAATAGGATTAACAAAATTTGGCCTATATTCTTAACACACCGTTTTCAGAGATCTTTAAATAAAAATAGTAAATAGCAAATCGGCCAATTTAAAGCTATTCCCATTCATTTCCTGTAGGATTTTCATAAGTTATGAAAATCCAAGATGGCTGCTTAAAGAATTGACCAAGAGAAATTCTGAATGATAGTTCTAGAACCTATTACCATTGGGGTACTTCTGGCCAAATATGCTTCAAATTGGGCCATGTATTAAGGATGAGTAGTGTTTAAAAAGATTTCCACAAATAAATCTGACCAATCCAAAATTCTGAATAGAAGTTCTGGAGCATACCACCAGAGGGTTCTTCCAGCCAAATTCAGTTGAAATCCACCCATCAGCTAAGGAGAAGATGCATTTTGACATGTTTGACAATTTCTGGTAAATTTTTCATAAAATCTAAGATCTTCACCCAGGAAATTAACCAAGCAAAGTTCTGAATAGCAGTTCTGGAATGGATCAACATAGGGTCTTTCTAGCCAAATTCGGTTGAAATCCAGCCAGTGGCTAATGAGGAGATGCATTTCTAGATGGCCGGCGAAAAAATTAACCATGAAAATTATGTATACAAGTTCTAAAGCCTACCCCCATAAAATCAAAGTTTGTTCAAGGGAAGTTGATCTGTCAAAAAACATGGCCTCAGTGGGCCAATCCAAATATAGCGTGTTTGGCCTCCTTTTTGGATTTTTTATTTGACGGATTTTGAGGCTGAAATTGGTTTAATATATGTTTTTTGGTATTCTGATTTCAAATTTGCAATTTTCGAAACGGTCGCATAAACGGTTTGGCGGCCATCTTGGATCATTTTCCCGCCAAATGCTCCCATACTTAAGCAATGGGAAATTTAAACTGTCTTCTCGAGAACTACTGGGCCGCTTTCAATTATATTTGGCAGGAAGCATCCTTAGGGTATAGAGATTCAAGTTTGTTCAAACAAAGCCGATCGGCTAATTTGGCCGGTGGCCATCTTGGATTTTGACCGATTTTTGGAAACGTCTTTAAAAATCTCCAAAACCGCTTGGTGGATTGAAGCAAACCCCATGAAATATGATCTAGGGCTGGAGCGGAACCAAGTTTGTTCAAGGGATTGGTCCCATGGTTTGGCACCATCTTGGTTGATCTAGTTTTAGTAAAAACGACTTCTCCAGAACTGGTGTAGAGATCATGCCGAAATTTGGCAGATATAATTAAGGACTAAGGGCCATTAAAGTTTGTTCAAGGGAAGTTGATCCGTAAAAAAACATGTCCGCCGTGGCCCAATCAAAATTTAGTGTTTGGCAGCCATATTGGATTTTTTTATTTGATGGATTTTTTAGGCTGAAATTGGTTTTATATATGTTTTTGGGTATTCTGATCTCAAATTTGCAATTTTCAAAACTGTCGGATATAACAGTTTGGCAGCCATCTTGGATAATTTTCCTGCCAAATGCTCCCATACTAAAGCAATGGTAAGTTCAAAATGTCTTCTCGAGAACTACTTGGCTGATTTCAATTATATTTGGCAGGAAGCATCCTTAGGGTGTAGAGAGTAAAGTTTGTTCAAACGAAGTCGATCGGCCAATTTGGCCAGCAGCCATCTTGGATTTTGCCCAATTTTAGGAAGCGTCTTTAAATATCTCCAAAATCGCTTGGTGGATTGAAGCTGGCCCAATGAAATATGATCTAGGGCAAGAGCTGAACCAAGTTTGTTCAAGGGAACGTGACTGGTCAAATGGTTGGGCGGCCATCTTGGATGGCCTGGTTTTCATGAAAGCAACTTCGTCTCCAGGGCAACTGAACGGATTGGGCCGAAATTCTGGAGACTTGATATTGGTGACTAAGAGACATTAAAGTTTGTTCAAGAGAAGTTGATACATAAAGAGACATGTCCTCTGTTTTTTTCGTACAAGTCTGCTCAACTCATTAGAGTTCTACTTAGAGTTAATGACCATTCTAGTTGAGATGCCTATGGTCCAGGTGAGCAATACAGGACCCTTGTTATTATAAGCCAATTTGAGAAACAAATTCTCTAAAAGCAACCTGTGTAGCATGCAGTCTTCGTATTAGGCAGTTGAGTGACAAGGCCCTCTGGCCTCTTGTTTAACACACACATCAATAACCCATATTCCATTGATCCTCCTATGTGATGTTAGAAATATTCAGTTGGATACTTTGAAACTTCTCTCGTGGGAACAAATGTTTGTAAAGGAAGCAACAAACAATATGCATAGCTTTGATCAATGCAAATTATCTATGGGGCTAGTGCGGCATTGTGGCATTAAATAGACGTAAGGCAACGTCCGATATTAGCATATGAACATATGTCTTAGGGGGGGGGGGGCGGGGGTAGGGAGGGTGGGGGTTGGGGTGTGTGTGTGTGTGTGTGTGTGTGTGTGTGTGTGTGTGTGTGTGTGTGTGTGTGTGTGTGTGTGTGTGTGTGTACATAAACTGATTAATTGATACTTGCCATTCAGTAGTAAAAGTGTTAATTGATATTTGCCATTTAGTAGTAAAAAGGTTAGTCGGCCTTGAAATTCACCCACAGGCTTAATAGCGCCTTGCAATTCAGTTGTAAAATGTTTAATTGAAACTTGTAATTCAGCAATAAAGGGGTTAATTGTGCTTTGCATTTCAGAAGAAGAGGGTTAACATTGACACTTGACATTCAGCGGTAAAAAGGGTTAATGGAAACTTGCCATTCAGCAGTAAAAAGTTTACTGGAAACTTTCTTTTCAGCAATAAAAGGGTTAAAAGAAGTTTGTAATCCAACAGTTACGTGGTTAATGGAGGCCTGTAATTCAGCTTGACCTAATCTTGCAAATTCCCAGCCATGAGGAAAATTCCTCAAATCGACAGCATTTTGCAAATTCTCAGCCATGAGAAAATTTCTTCAAATCAACCTCATTTTTCAAATTCTCAGTCATGAGGATATTTCCTCAAATTTACTTCATTTTACAAATTCCCAGCCATGAGGAAATTTCCTCAAATCGACAGCATTTTGCAAATTCTCAGCCATGAGGAAATGTCCTCAAATTTACCTCATTTTACAAATTCTCAGTCATGAGGAAATTTCCTCAAACTTACTTCATATTTACAAATTCTCAGCCATGAGGAAATTTCCTCAAATTGACTTCATTTTCCAAATTCTCAGTCATGAGGAAATTTCCTCAGATTTACTTAATTTTATAAATTCTGCCATGAGGAAATCTCAAATTTACTTCATTTTACAAATTCTCAGTTATGAGGAAAATTCCTCAAATTGACAGCATTTTGCAAATTCTCAGCCATGAGAAAATTTCTTCAAATCAACCTCATTTTTCAAATTCTCAGTCATGAGGATATTTCCTCAAATTTACTTCATTTTACAAATTCTCAGCCATGAGGAAATTTCCTCAAATTGACTTCATCTTACAAATTCTCAGCCATGAGGAAATTTCCTCAAATCGACAGCATTTTGCAAATTCTCAGCCATGAGGAAATGTCCTCAAATTTACTTCATTTTACAAATTCTCAGTCATGAGGAAATTTCCTCAAACTTACTTCATATTTACAAATTCTCAGCCGTGAGGAAATTTCCTCAAATTGACTTAATTTTGCAAATTCTCAGCCATGAGGAAATTTCCTCAAATTGACTTCATTTTACAAATTCTCAGCCATGAGGAAATTTCCTCAAATCGACAGCATTTTGCAAATTCTCAGCCATGAGGAAATTTGCTCAAATCGACAGCATTTTGCAATTCTCAGCCATTAGGACATTTTCTCAAATCCACAGCATTTTGCAAATTCCAAGATGGGGAAATTTCCTCAAATTGACTTCATTTTTCAAATTCCCAGCCATGAGGAAATTTACTGAATATTAAGCCAGAAAAAGGGAATTTGGATTTTCCCTTTTTATTTTGGAATTTGATATAAATAGTTTTCTCTTGGCTTGCAAAGATCAGCATATCAAGGCCACTGCACAAGCTGTTTTCTCTTGGCTTGCAAAGACCAGCGGATCAAGACCACTGCAGAAGCTGTTTTCTCTTGGCTTGCAAGGACCAGCATATGACGACCACTGCAGAAACTGGTTTCTCTTGACTTGCAAGGACCAGCAGATCAAGACCACTGCAGAAGCTGTTTTCCCTTGGCTTGCAATGAAAAGCATATCAAGGCCACTGCAGTAGCTGGTTTCCCTTGACTTGCAAGGACCAGCAGATTAAGACCACTGCAGAAGGTGTTTTCTCTTGGCTTGCAAGGACCAGCATATCAAGACCACTGCAGAAGCTGTATTCTCTTGGCTTGCAAGGATCAGTATATCAAGACCACTGCAGAAGCTGTTCTTTTGGCTTGCAAAGACCAGCATGTCACGACCATTGCAGAAGCTCTTTTCTCTTGGTTTGCAAAGACCAACATATGAAGACCACTGCAGAAGCTGTTTTCTCTTAGCCTGGAAGGACCAGCATATCAAGACCACTGCATAAACTCTTTTCTCTTGGTTTGCAAAGACCAACATATGAAAGCCAAGACAAGACAGCTTCTGCAGCAGTCTTGATATACTGATCCTTGCAAGCCAAGAGAAAACAGCTTCTGCAGTGGTCTTGATATGCTGGTCTTTGCAAGCCAAGAGAAAACAGCTCTGCAGTAGTCTTGATATGCTGGTCCTTCCAGGCTAAGAGAAAACAGCTTCTGCAGTGGTCTTAATCTGCTGGTCCTTGTAAGTCAAGAGAAAACAGCTTCTGCAATGGTCTTCATATGTTGGTCATTGGAAGCCAAGAGAAGACAGCTTCTGCAGCAGTCTTGATATACTGATCCTTGCAAGCCAAGAGAAAACAGCTTCTGCAGTGGTCTTGGTATGCTGGTCTTTGCAAGCCAAGAGAAAACAGCTCTGCAGTAGTCTTGATATGCTGGTCTTTCCAGGCTAAGAGAAAACAGCTTCTGCAGTGGTCTTAATCTGCTGGTCCTTGTAAGTCAAGAGAAAACAGCTTCTGCAATGGTATTCATATGCTGGTCATTGGAAGCCAAGAGAAAACAGCTTCTGCAGTGGTCTTGATATGCTGGTCCTTGCAAGCCAAGAGAAAACAGCTTCTGCAGTATTCTTGATATGCTGGTCTTTGCAAGCCAAGAGAAAACAGCTTCTGCAGTGGTCGTAACATGCTGGTCTTTGCAAGCCAAGAGAAAACAGCTTCTGCAGTGGTATTGATATGCTGGTCCTTGCAAGCCAAGAGAAACCAGCTTCTGCAGTGGGCTTGATATGCTGGTCCTTGCAAGTCAAGGGAAACCAGCTACTGCAGTGGCCTTGATATGCTTTTCATTGCAAGCCAAGAGAAAACAGCTTCTGCAGTGGTCTTGATATGCTGGTCCATGCAGGCCAAGAGAAAACAGCTTCTGCAGTGGTCTTGATATGCTTGTCTTTGCAAACGAAGAGTAAACAGCTTCTGCAGTGGTCATAACATGCTGGTCTTTGCAAGCCAAAAGAAAACAGCTTCTGCAGTGGTCTTGATATGCTGATATAAGAAAGGCCTTTGTTTAGAACGGAATTTTCTGTTTTGGTAAGTTTGTGGTTGGACAGGTTAACGACAATATCTGGTGTTGTTTTTTGTTTGTTGATGATGCGTTGTTTTCTGCGTTTTTGTAGTTGTGTACCTGATGTTAAACGTCTAATTGGCCGATTATTTCTAAGAGTAGTTTTTTCACATTTTCGTTTTTGGATTGTTTTATGGCTTCGGCATATGATTTGGTTTGTGGTGTGCTTGTACTTGTCTGTGATGTTGTTTGGATGGGTTGGGTTCTGGGTTGGTGTGTTGAGTGTGTGATAGGTTGTGTTCTGGGAAGGTACATCTGCTCTCTTGGTGGTGATGGATGTGCGTGGTGGATGGGAGGTGGTTGTCTTGAGTAGGGTATTATAAAGTGTCGGTTGTTTGTGTAGTGGCGGTTGGTTTGTGATGTTTGTTTTGGTCCAACTTGCCCTGGTTTGAAGGTGGTTTGTGGTGAATGTGGTTTGTTCTGTATGTGTGGTGCTCCCCCGTTTTTTGGCAGGGGAAGTGGGTTACTCCTCGGTTGTCTCTCTGTGTTGATCTGTGGTTGCTGTTTGAGCTGTGTAGGTCGAAACCATTGAGTTGTGGTTTGGTTGTTCTGTGGTGTTTGTGGTCTTGTGTATGTATGTGGGTTTTGCTGTGTGTGTTGTCTTTGTGCTGGTTGAGGTGTTGGCAACAGCGGTGGTCTGTGGCGTCTCTCTGTTGGTGCGTGTTGTGCTGGGTGTACTTGCTTCTGCGTGTGGTTTATTTGATGTTGTAGATCCATCAAAGGCGGGATGTTTGCCTTTCGCATGACCGAGTTTTGTGTGCTTTGTTTGTGTGTGTCATTGTGTGTCCTGTTTGTGTTTGTTGTATGTGTCTTTATGCTGGTTGTGGCGAACTTAGCAGCTATCCTGTGTGCCTTAGCAACAGCTCTGTCCGCTTCGTATGTGTGTGAGTCTAACAGATTCCCTTCAATTATGTGTGCTTGCTGTTTGTGGTAGTGTAGTTTTTTGTAGTAATGTTCTAGGATTGCGTGTTGGATACTGTTAGCCGCGGCTTTTAAGATCGAGTCGATCTCTGCAGTGGTTTCTGTGTTGGGTTCTACGATGGCTAGTGCTATGTCTGGCTTAACGATATGTGTGTTGTTCTTGATGGCATGTTCTATGTTCTGTATGTGGTGCTGCAGTTGTTCTGTTTTGTATAGGGATTTGTATAGTTGCTGAAATGTTTTTTCGTGCTGTTGGTTGACAGGGTGCTCTAAATCGTCTTTGCTGAAGATTGGTGGTAGGCGTGTCTGTGTTTCTGCATCCGTGTGTGCTTTTGTTGTTAATGTGGTGGTGTTAGTAGTGGCTGCAGAGGTGGCCGATTGTTGTGGTGGTGGTGGTGACGGCGGGGTGGTTGCTGTTGGGTTGTGCGTTGTAGTTGTGTGTTCTTCTGTAGGGTTGACTGATTGTGTGGTTTGTATTGGTGTGGGTGTGGGCTTTGGGTGTAACTCTGTCTGGCTCCTGGTCTGTGGCCTGTTATCCTCTGGATTCATAGTGGACAGGTGCGTGCGCGCGCGCGTGTGTGTGTGCGTGTGCGCGCGCGCGTGTGTGTGTGTGTGTGTGTGCGTGTGTGCGCTTGTGAGTGTGTGTGGTTAAAAACAAGATTGGAAGATATGGTGTCTGTTTACGAAGATATATTATATTGTAAGCAAAACAAACACATTATTATAGTATATATATTACAATAAAAACTTACGTTTGTTGATTTCTGTTGGAGGCCATATTTCCTAGATTATTTGCACTAAAACACTAAAGTGGCTAAGCTATTATGAAACACTAATCTGGCAAAACTGTTATAAAACACTAATCTGGCTTAAACTTTTGTCAAAACTTATAATAAGGTGGTCCTAAAGTGGCTAAGCTATTATAAAACCCTAATCTGGCAAAACTATTATAAAAAAACTAATCTGGCTAAACTATTATCAAAACTTATAATAAGGTGGTCCTTAGGACATGTAGAAGATGTTTTCTTTTGGCTTGCAAGAACCAGCATATCAAGACCACTGCAGAAGCTGTTTCTCTTGGCTTGCAAGGACCAGCATATGACGACCACTGCAGAAACTGGTTTCTCTTGACTTGCAAAGACCAGCAGATCAAGACCACTGCAGAAGCTGTTTTCTCTTGGCTTGCAAGGACCAGCATATGACGACCACTGCAGAAACTGGTTTCTCTTGACTTGCAAGGACCAGCAGATCAAGACCACTGCAGAAGCTGTTTTCTATTGGCTTGCAAGGACTAGCATATGACGACCACTGCAGAAACTGGTTTCTTTTGACTTGCAAGGACCAGCAGATCAAGACCACTGCAGCAGCTGTTTTCTCTTGGCTTGCAAGGACCAGCATATCAAGACCACTGCACAAGCTGTTTTATCTTGGCTTGCAAAGACCAGCATATCAAGACCACTGTAGAGGCTGTTTTCTCTTGGCTTGCAAGAACCATCATGTCAAGACCACTGCAGAAGCTGTTTTCTCCTGGCTTGCAAAGACCAGCATATCAAGACCACTGCAGAAGCTGTTTTCTCTTGGCTTGCAAAGACCAACATATCAATACCACTGCAGAAGCTGTTTTCTCTCCGCTTGCAAAGACCAGCATGGCACGGCCACCGCAGAAGCTGCTTTCTCTTGGCTGACAAAGACTAGAATGTGAAGACCACTGCAGAAGCTGGTTTCTCTTGGCTTGCTAGGAGCAGCATATCAAGGCCACTGCAGTAGCTGGTTTCCCTTGGATTGCAAGATCAAGCATATCAAGACCACTGCAGAAGCTGTTTTCTCTTGGCTTGCAAGGACCAGCATATCAAGACCACTGCAGAAGCTGTTTTCTTTTGGCTTGCAAAGACCAGCATGTTATGACCACTGCAGAAGCTGTTTACTCTTCGTTTGCAAAGACAAGCATATCAAGACCACTGCAGAAGCTGTTTTCTCTTGGCCTGCATGGACCAGCATATCAAGACCACTGCAGAAGCTGTTTTCCCTTGGCTTGCAATGAATAGCATATCAAGGCCACTGCAGTAGCTGGTTTCCCTTGGATTGCAAGAACCAGCATATCAAGACCACTGCAGAAGCTGGTTTCTCGTGGCTTGCAAGGACCAGCATATCAAGGCCACTGCAGAAGCTGTTTTCTCTTGGCTTGCAAGGACCAGCATATCAAGACCACTGCAGAAGCTGTTTTCTCTTGGCTTCCAATGACCAGCATATGAAGACCACTGCAGAAGCTGTTTTCTCTTGACTTGCAAGGACCAGCAGGTTAAGACCACTGCAGAAGCTGTTTTCACTTAGCCTGGAAGGACCAGCATATCAAGACCACTGCAGAGCTGTTTTCTCTTGGCTTGCAAAACCAGCATATCAAGACCACTGCAGAAGCTGTTTTTTCTTGGCTTGCAAGGATCAGTATATCAAGACTGCTGCAGAAGCTGTCTTCTCTTGGCTTGCAAGGACCAGCATATCAAGACCACTGCAGAAGCTGGTTTTTTGGCTTGCAAAGACCAGCGTGTTATGACCACTGCAGAAGATGTTTTCTCTTGGCTTGCAAAGACCAGCATGTCAAGACCACTGCAGAAGCTGTTTTCTTTTGGCTTGCATGGACCAGCATATCAAGACCACTGCAGCTGTTTTATCTTGGCTTGCAATGACCAGCATATCAAGACCACTGTAGAAGCAGTTTTCTCTTGGCTTGCAAGGACCAGCATATCAAGATCACTGCAGAAGCTGTTTTCTCTTGGCTTGCAATGACCAGCATATCAAGACCACTACACAAGCTATTTTCTCTTGTCTTTCAAAGACCAGCATATCAAGACCACTGCACAAGCTGTTTTCTCTTGGCTTGCAAAGACCAGCATATCAAGACCACTGCAGAAGCTGTTTTCTTTTGGCTTGCATGGACCAGCATATCAAGACCACTGCAGAAGCTGTTTTCTCTTGGCTTCCAATGACCAGCATATGAAGACCACTGCAGAAGTTGTTTTCTCTTGACTTGCAAGGACCAGCATATCAAGGCCACTGCAGAATCTGTTTTCTCTTGGCTTGCAGGGACCGGCATATGACGACCACTGCAGAAACTGGTTTCTCTTGACTTGCAAGGACCAGCAGATCAAGACCACTGCAGAAGCTGTTTTCTCTTGGCTTGCAAGGACCAGCATATGACGACCACTGCAGAAACTGGTTTCTCTTGACTTGCAAGGACCAGCAGATCAAGACCACTGCAGAAGCTGTTTTCTCTTGGCTTGCAAGGACCAGCATATCAAGACCACTGCACAAGCTGTTTTCTCTTGGCTTGCAAAGACCAGCATGTCAAGACCACTGTAGAGGCTGATTCTCTTGGCTTGCAAGAACCAGCATATCAAGACCACTGCAGAAGCTGTTTTCTCCTGGCTTGCAAAGACCAACATATCAATACCACTGCAGAAGCTGTTTTCTCTTCGCTTGCAAAGACCAGCATGGCACAGCCACCGCAGAAGCTGCTTTCTCTTGGCTGACAAAGACTAAAATGTCAAGACCACTGCAGAAGCTGGTTTCTCTTGTCTTGCTAGGACCAGCATATCAAGGCCACTCCAGTAGCTGGTTTCCCTTGGATTACATGAACCAGCATATCAAGACCACTGCAGAAGCTGTTTTCTCTTGGCTTGCATGGACCAGCATATCAAGACCACTGCAGAAGGTGTTTTCTTTTGGCTTGCAAAGACCAGCATGCTATGACCACTGCAGAAGCTGTTTTCTCTTGGCTTGCAAAGACAAGCATATCAAGACCACTGCAGAAGCTGTTTTCTTTTAGCTTGCATGGACCAGCATATCAAGACCACTGCAGCTGTTTTCTCTTGGCTTGCAATGACCAGCATATCAAGACCACTGCAGAAGCTGTTTTCTCTTGGCTTGCAAGGATCAGTATATCAAGACTGCTGCAGAAGCTGTCTTCTCTTGGCTTGCAAGGACCAGCAGATCAAGACCACTGCAGAAGCTGGTTTCTCTTGGCTTGCAAGGACCAGCATATCAAGACCACTGCAGAAGCTGGTTTTTTGGCTTGCAAAGACCAGCATGTTATGACCACTGCAGAAGCTGTTTTCTCTTGGCTTGCAAAGACCAGCATATCAAGACCACTGCAGAAGCTGTTTTCTGTTGACTTGCATGGACCAGCATATCAAGACCACAGCACCTGTTTTCTCTTGGCTTGCAATGACCAGCATATCAAGACCACTGCAGAGGCAGTTTTGTCTTGGCATGCAAGGTCCAGCATATCAAGATCACTGCAGAAGTTGTTTTCTCTTGGCTTGCAAGGACACGCATATCAAGACCACTGCAGAAGCCGTTTTTTTGGCTTGCAAAGACCAGCTTGTTACGACCACTGCAGAAGCTGTTTTCTCTTGGCTTGCAAGGATCAGCATATCAAGACCACTGCAGAAGCTGTGTTCTCTTGACTTGCAAGGACCAGCATATCAAGGCCACTGCAGAAGCTGTTTTCACTTGGCTTGCAAGGACCAGCATCTGACGACCACTGCAGAAACTGGTTTCTCTTGAATTGCAAGGACCAGCAGATCAAGACCACTGCAGAAGCTGTTTTCTCTTGGCTTGCAAGGACCAGCATATCAAGACCACTGCACAAGCTGTTTTCTCTTGGCTTGCAAAGACCAGCATGTCAAGACCACTGTAGAGGCTGTTTTCTCTTGGCTTGCAAGAACCATCATGTCAAGACCACTGCAGAAGCTGTTTTCTCTTGGCTTGCAAAGACTAGCATATCAAGACCACTGCAGAAGCTGTTTTCTCTTGGATTGCAAAGACCAACATATCAATACCACTGCAGAAGCTGTTTTCTCTTCGCTTGCAAAGACAAGCATGGCACGGCCACCGCAGAAGCTGCTTTCTCTTGGCTGACAAAGACTAGAATGTCAAGACCACTGCAGAAGCTGGTTTCTCTTGGCTTGCTAGGACCAGCATATCAAGGCCACTGCAGTAGCTGGTTTCCCTTGGATTACAAGAACCAGCATATCAAGACCACTGGAGAAGCTGTTTTCTCTTGGCTTGCAAAGACCAGCATATCAAGACCACTGCAGAAGCTGTTTTCTTTTGGCTTGCATAGACCAGCATATCAAGACCACTGCAGCTGTTTTCTCTTGGCTTGCAAGGACCAGCATATCAAGACCACTGCCGATGCTGTTTTCTCTTGGCTAGCAAAGACCAGCATATCAAGACCACTGCAGAAGCTGTTTTCTCTTGGCTTGCAAGGACCAGCATGTGAAGACCACTGCCGATGCTGTTTTCTCTTGGCTTGCAAGGACCAGCATATCAAGACGACTCCAGAAGCTGGTTTTTGGCTTGCAAAGACCAGCATGTTATGACCACTGCAGAGGCTGTTTTCTCTTGGCTTGCAAAGACCAGCATATCAAGACCACTGCACAAGCTGTTTTCTCTTGGCTTGCAAGGACCGGCATATCAAGACCACTGCAGAAGCTGCTTTTTTGGCTTGCAAAGACCAGCATGTTACGACCACTGCAGAAGCTGTCTTCTCTTGGCTTGCAAAGACCAGCATATCAAGAATACTGCAGAAGCTGTTTTCTCTTGGCTTGCAAGGACAAGCATATCAAGGCCACTGCAGAAACTGTTTTCACTTGGCTTGCAAGGACCAGCATATGACGACCACTGCAGAAGCTGTTTTCTCTTGACTTGCAAGGACCAGCAGATCAAGACCACTGCAGAAGCTGTTTTCTCTTGGCTTGCAAGGACCAGCATATCAAGACCACTGCACAAGCTGTTTTCTCTTGGCTTGCAAAGACCAGCATGTCAAGACCACTGTAGAGGCTGTTTTCTCTTGGCTTGCAAGAACCATCATGTCAAGACCACTGCAGAAGCTGTTTTCTCATGGCTTGCAAAGACCAGCATATCAAGACCACTGCAGAAGCTGTTTTCTCTTGGATTGCAAAGACCAACATACCAATACCACTGCAGAAGCTGTTTTCTCTTCGCTTGCAAAGACCAGCATGGCACGGCCACCGCAGAAGCTGCTTTCTCTTGGCTGACAAAGACTTGAATGTCAAGACCACTGCAGAAGCTGGTTTCTCTTGGCTTGCTAGGACCAGCATATCAAGGCCACTGCAGTAGCTGGTTTCCCTTGGATTACAAGAACCAGCTTATCAAGACCACTGGAGAAGCTGTTTTCTCTTGGCTTGCAAGGACCAGCATATCAAGACCACTGCAGAAGCTGTTTTCTTTTGGCTTGCAAAGACCAGCATGTTATGACCACTGCAGAAGCTGTTTTCTCTTGACTTGCAAAGACCAGCATATCAAGACCACTGCAGAAGCTGTTTTCTTTTGGCTTGCATAGACCAGTATATCAAGACCACTGCAGCTGTTTTCTCTTGGCATGCAATGACCAGCATATCAAGACCACTGCAGAAGCAGTTTTCTCTTGGCTTGCAAGGATAAGGATATCACGACTGCTGCAGAAGCTGTTTTCTCTTGGCTTGCAAGGATCAGCATATCAAGACCACTGCAGAAGCTGTTTTCTCTTGGCTTGCAATGACCAGCATATGAAGACCACTGCAGAAGCTGTGTTCTCTTGACTTGCAAGGTCCAGCATATCAAGGCCACTGCAGAAGCTGTTTTCACTTGGCTTGCAAGGACCAGCATATGACGACCACTGCAGAAACTGGTTTCTCTTGAATTGCAAGGACCAGCAGATCAAGACCACTGCAGAAGCTGTTTTCTCTTGGCTTGCAAGGACCAGCATATCAAGATCACTGCACACGCTGTTTTCTCTTGGCTTGCAAAGACCAGTATGTCAAGACCACTGTAGAGGCTGTTTTCTCTTGGCTTGCAAGAACCATCATGTCAAGACCACTGCAGAAGCTGTTTTCTCTTGGCTTGCAAAGACCAGCATATCAAGACCACTGCAGAAGCTGTTTTCTCTTGGATTGTAAAGACCAACATATCAATGCCACTGCAGAAGCTGTTTTCTCTTCGCTTGCAAAGACCAGCATGGCACGGCCACCGCAGAAGCTGCTTTCTCTTGGCTGACAAAGACTTGAATGTCAAGACCACTGCAGAAGCTGGTTTCTCTTGGCTTGCTAGGACCAGCATATCAAGGCCACTGCAGTAGCTGGTTTCCCTTGGATTACAAGAACCAGCATATCAAGACCACTGGAGAAGCTGTTTTCTCTTGGCTTGCAAGGACCAGCATATCAAGACCACTGCAGAAGCTGTTTTCTTTTGGCTTGCAAAGACCAGCATGTTATGACCACTGCAGAAGCTGTTTTCTCTTGACTTGCAAAGACCAGCATATCAAGACCACTGCAGAAGCTGTTTTCTTTTGGCTTGCATAGACCAGCATATCAAGACCACTGCAGCTGTTTTCTCTTGGCATGCAATGACCAGCATATCAAGACCACTGCAGAAGCAGTTTTCTCTTGGCTTGCAAGGATAAGGATATCAAGACTGCTGCAGAAGCTGTTTTCTCTTGGCTTGCAAGGATCAGCATATCAAGACCACTGCAGAAGCTGTTTTCTCTTGGCTTGCAATGACCAGCATATGAAGACCACTGCAGAAGCTGTGTTCTCTTGACTTGCAAGGTCCAGCATATCAAGGCCACTGCAGAAGCTGTTTTCACTTGGCTTGCAAGGGCCAGCATATGACGACCACTGCAGAAACTGGTTTCTCTTGAATTGCAAGGACCAGCAGATCAAGACCACTGCAGAAGCTGTTTTCTCTTGGCTTGCAAGGACCAGCATATCAAGATCACTGCACACGCTGTTTTCTCTTGGCTTGCAAAGACCAGTATGTCAAGACCACTGTAGAGGCTGTTTTCTCTTGGCTTGCAAGAACCATCATGTCAAGACCACTGCAGAAGCTGTTTTCTCTTGGCTTGCAAAGACCAGCATATCAAGACCACTGCAGAAGCTGTTTTCTCTTGGATTGTAAAGACCAACATATCAATGCCACTGCAGAAGCTGTTTTCTCTTCGCTTGCAAAGACCAGCACGGCACGGCCACCGCAGAAGCTGCTTTCTCTTGGCTGACAAAGACTAGAATGTCAAGACCACTGCAGAAGCTGGTTTCTCTTGGCTTGCTAGGACCAGCATATCAAGGCCACTGCAGAAGCTGTTTTCTCTTGGCTTGCAAGGACCAGCATATCAAGACCACTGCAGAAGCTGTTTTCTCTTGGCTTGCAAAGACCAGCATATCCAGACCACTGCAGAAGCTGTTTTCTTTTGGCTTGCATAGACCAGCATATCAAGACCACTGCAGCTGTTTTCTCTTGGCATGCAATGACCAGCATATCAAGACCACTGCAGAAGCAGTTTTCTCTTGGCTTGCAAGGATCAGGATATCAAGACTGCTGCATAAGCTGTCTTCTCTTGGCTTGCAAGGACCAGCAGATCAAGACCACTGCAGAAGCTGGTTTCTCTTGGCTTGCAAGGACCAGCATATCAAGACCACTCCAGAAGCTGGTTTTTTGGCTGCAAAGACCAGCATGTTATGACCACTGCAGAGGCTGTTTTCCCTTGGCTTGCAAAGACCAGCATATCAAGACCACTGCAGAAGCTGTTTTCTGTTGGCTTGCATGGACCAGCATATCAAGACCACTGCAGCTGTTTTCTCTTGGCTTGCAATGACCAGCATATCAAGACCACTGCAGAGGCAGTTTTCTCTTGGCTTGCAAGGACCAGCATATCAAGATCACTGCAGAGGCTGTTTTCTCTTGGCTTGCAAGGACACGCATATCAAGACCACTGCAGAAGCTGTTTTTTTGGCTGGCAAAGACCAGCTTGTTACGACCACTGCAGAAGCTGTTTTCTCTTGGCTTGCAAGGATCAGCATATCAATACCACTGCAGAAGCTGTCTTCTCTTGGCTTGCAATGACCAGCATATGAAGACCACTGCAGAAGCTGTGTTCTCTTGACTTGCAAGGACCAGCATATCAAGGCCACTGCAGAAGCTGTTTTCTCTTGGCTTGCAAGGACCAGCAGATCAAGACCACTGCAGTAGCTGTTCTTTTGTCTTGCAAAGACCAGCATGTCACGACCACTGCAGAAGCTGCTGTCTCTTGGTTTGGAAAAAACAGCATATGAAGACCACTGAAGAAGATGTTTTCGCTTGGCCTGCAAGGACCAGCATATCAAAACCACTGCAGAAGCTGTTTTCTCTTGGCTTGCAAGGACCAGCATATGAAGACAACTGCAGAAGCTGTTTTCTTTTGGCTTGAAAAGACCAGCAGATCAAGACCATGGCAGACGCTGTTTTCTCTTGGCTTGCAAAGACCAACATATCAATACCACTGCAGAAGCTGTTTTCTCTTCGCTTGCTAAGATCAGCATGGCACGGCCACCGCAGAAGCTGCTTTCTCTTGGCTGACAAAGACTAGAATGTCAAGACCACTGCAGAAGCCGGTTTCTCTTGGCTTGCTAGGACCAGCATATCAAGGCCACTGCAGTAGCTGCTTTCCCTTGGATTACAAGAACCTGCATATCAAAACCACGGCAGAAGCTGTTTTCTCTTGGCTTGCAAGGACCAGCATATCAAGACCACTGCAGAAGGTGTTTTCTTTTGGCTTGCAAAGACCAGCATGTTATGACCACTGCAGAAGCTGTTTTCTCTTGGGTTGCAAAGACCAGCATATCAAGACCACTGCAGAAGCTGTTTTCTCTTGGCCTGCATGGACCCGCATATCAAGACCACTGCAGAAGCTGTTTTCTCTTGGCTTGCATTGACCAGCATATCAAGACCACCGCAGAAGCTGTTTTCTCTTGGCTAGCAAGGACCAGCATATCAAGACCACTGCAGAAGCTGTTTTCTCTTGGATTGCAAGGACAAGCATATTAAGACCACTGCAGAAGCTGTTTTCTCTTGGCTTGCAAGGACCAGCATATCAAGACCACTGCAGAAGCTGTTTTCTTTTGGCTTGCAAAGGCCAGCATGTTATGACCACTGCAGAAGCTGTTTTCTCTTGGGTTGCAAAGACCAGCATATCAAGACCACTGCAGAAGCTGTTTTCTCTTGGCCTGCATGGACCCGCATATCAAGACCACCATATGAAGACCACTGAAGAAGATGTTTTCGCTTGGCCTGCAAGGACCAGCATATCAAGGCCACTGCAGAAGCTGTTTTCTTCTGGCTTGCATAGACCAGCATATCAAGACCACTGCAGCTGTTTTCTCTTGGCATGCAATGACCAGCATATCAAGACCACTGCAGAAGCAGTTTTCTCTTGGCTTGCAAGGATCAGGATATCAAGACTGCTGCAGAAGCTGTTTTCTCTTGGCTTGCAAGGATCAGCATATCAAGACCACTGCAGAAGCTGTTTTCTCTTGGCTTGCAATGACCAGCATATGAAGACCACTGCAGAAGCTGTGTTCTCTTGACTTGCAAGGACCAGCATATCAAGGCCACTGCAGAAGCTGTTTTCACTTGGCTTGCAAGGACCAGCATATGACGACCACTGCAGAAACTGGTTTCTCTTGAATTGCAAGGACCAGCAGATCAAGACCACTGCAGAAGCTGTTTTCTCTTGGCTTGCAAGGACCATCATATCAAGACCACTGCACAAGCTGTTTTCTCTTGGCTTGCAAAGACCAGCATATCAAGACCACTGCAGAAGCTGTTTTCTCTTGGATTGTAAAGACCAACATATCAATACCACTGCAGAAGCTGTTTTCTCTTCGCTTGCAAAGACCAGCACGGCACGGCCACCGCAGAAGCTGCTTTCTCTTGGCTAACAAAGACTAGAATGGCAAGACCACTGCAGAAGCTGGTTTCTATTGGCTTGCTAGGACCAGCATATCAAGGCCACTGCAGAAGCTGTTTTTTCTTGGCTTGCAAGGACCAGCATATCAAGACCACTGCAGAAGCTGTTTTCTCTTGGCTTGCAAAGACCAGCATATCAAGACCACTGCAGAGGCTGTTTTCATTTGGCTTGCATAGACCAGCATATCAAGACCACTGCAGCTGTTTTCTCTTGGCATGCAATGACCAGCATATCAAGACCACTGCAGAAGCTGTTTTCTCTTGGCTTGCAAAGACTAGCATATCAAGACCACTGCAGAAGCTGTTTTCTCTTGGATTGCAAAGACCAACATATCAATACCACTGCAGAAGCTGGTTTCCCTTGGATTACAAGAACCAGCATATCAAGACCACTGCAGAAGCTGTTTTCTCTTGGCTTGCAAGGACCAGCATATCAAGACCACTGCAGAAGCTGTTTTCTTTTGGCTTGCAAAGACCAGCATGTTATGACCACTGCAGAAGCTGTTTTCTCTTGGCTTGCAAAGACCAGCATATCAAGACCACTGCAGAAGCTGTTTTCTTTTGGCTTGCATAGACCAGCATGTCAAGACCACTGCAGCTGTTTTCTCTTGGCATGCAATGACCAGCATATCAAGACGACTGCAGAAGCAGTTTTCTCTTGGCTTGCAAGGATCAGGATATCAATACTGCTGCAGAAGCTGTTTTCTCTTGGCTTGCAAGGATCAGCATATCAAGACCACTGCAGAAGCTGTTTTCTCTTGGCTTGCAATGACCAGCATATGAAGACCACTGCAGAAACTGTGTTCTCTTGACTTGCAAGGACCAGCATATCAAGGCCACTGCAGAAGCTGTTTTCACTTGGCTTGCAAGGACCAGCATATGACGACCACTGCAGAAACTGGTTTCTCTTGAATTGCAAGGACCAGCAGATCAAGACCACTGCAGAAGCTGTTTTCTCTTGGCTTGCAAGGACCAGCATATCAAGACCACTGCACAAGCTGTTTTCTCTTGGCTTGCAAAGACCAGTATGTCAAGACCACTGTAGAGGCTGTTTTCTCTTGGCTTGCAAGAACCATCATGTCAAGACCACTGCAGAAGCTGTTTTCTCTTGGCTTGCAAAGACCAGCATATCAAGACCACTGCAGAAGCTGTTTTCTCTTGGATTGTAAAGGCCAACATATCAATACCACTGCAGAAGCTGTTTTCTCTTCGCTTGCAATGACCAGCACGGCACAGCCACCGCAGAAGCTGCTTTCTCTTGGCTGACAAAGACTAGAATGTCAAGACCACTGCAGAAGCTGGTTTCTCTTGGCTTGCTAGGACCAGCATATCAAGGCCACTGCAGAAGCTGTTTTCTCTTGGCTTGCAAGGACCAGCATATCAAGACCACTGCAGAAGCTGTTTTCTCTTGGCTTGCAAAGACCAGCATATCAAGACCACTGCAGAAGCTGTTTTCTTTTGGCTTGCATAGACCAGCATATCAAGACCACTGCAGCTGTTTTCTCTTGGCATGCAATGACCAGCATATCAAGACCACTACAGAAGCAGTTTTCTCTTGGCTTGCAAGGATCGGGATATCAAGACTGCTGCAGAAGCTGTCTTCTCTTGGCTTGCAAGGACCAGCATATCAAGACCACTCCAGAAGCTGGTTTTTTGGCTTGCAAAGACCAGCATGTTATGACCACTGCAGAGGCTGTTTTCTCTTGGCTTGCAAAGACCAGCATATCAAGACCACTGCAGAAGCTGTTTTCTGTTGGCTTACATGGACCAGCATATCAAGACCACTGCAGCTGTTTTTTCTAGGCTTGCAATGACCAGCATATTAAGACCACTGCAGAGGCAGTTTTCTCTTGGCTTGCAATGACCAGCATATCAAGACCACTGCAGAAGCAGTTTTCTCTTGGCTTGTAAGGATCAGGATATCAAGACTGCTGCAGAAGCTGTCTTCTCTTGGCTTGCAAGGACCAGCAGATCAAGACCACTGCAGAAGCTGGTTTCTCTTGGCTTGCAAGGACCAGCATATCAAGACCACTCCAGAAGCTGGTTTTTTGGCTTGCAAAGACCAGCATGTTATGACCACTGCAGAGGCTGTTTTCTCTTGGCTTGCAAAGACCAGCATATCAAGACCACTGCAGAAGCTGTTTTCTGTTGGCTTACATGGACCAGCATATCAAGACCACTGCAGCTGTTTTTTCTTGGCTTGCAATGACCAGCATATTAAGACCACTGCAGAGGCAGTTTTCTCTTGGCTTGCAAGGACCAGCATAATAAGATCACTGCAGAAGCTGTTTTCTCTTGGCTTGCAAGGACAAGCATATCAAGACCACTGCAGAAGCTGTTTTTTTGGCTTGCAAAGACCAGCATGTTACGACCACTGCAGAAGCTGTTTTCTCTTGGCTTGCAAGGATCAGCATATCAAGACCACTGCAGAAGCTGTCTTCTCTTGGCTTGCAATGACCAGCATATGAAGACCACTGCAGAAGCTGTGTTCTCTTGACTTGCAAGGACCAGCATATCAAGGCCACTGCAGAAGCTGTTTTCTCTTGGCTTGCAAGGACCAGCATATGACGACCACTGCAGAAACTGGTTTCTCTTTACTTGCAAGGACCAGCAGATCAAGACCACTGCAGAAGCTGTTCTTTTGTCTTGCAAAGACCAGCATGTCACGACCACTGCAGAAGCTGCTGTCTCTTGGTTTGGAAAAACCAGCATATGAAGACCACTGAAGAAGATGTTTTCGCTTGGCCTGCAAGGACCAGCATATCAAGACCACAGCAGAAGCTGTTCTTTTGTCTTGCAAAGACCAGCATGTCACGACCACTGCAGAAGCTGCTGTCTCTTCGTTTGGAAAAACCAGCATATGAAGACCACTGAAGAAGATGTTTTCGCTTGGCCTGCAAGGACCAGCATATCAAAACCACTGCAGAAGCTGTTTTCTCTTGGCTTGCAAGGACCAGCATATGAAGACAACTGCAGAAGCTGTTTTCTTTTGGATTGCAAAGACCAGCAGATCAAGACCATGGCAGACGCTGTTTTCTCTTGGCTTGCAAAGACCAACATATCAATACCACTGCAGAAGCTGTTTTCTCTTCGCTTGCAAAGACCAGCATGGCACGGCCACCGCAGAAGCTGCTTTCTCTTGGCTGACAAAGACTAGAATGTCAAGACCACTGCAGAAGCCGGTTTCTCTTGGCTTGCTAGGACCAGCATATCAAGGCCACTGCAGTAGCTGCTTTCCCTTGGATTACAAGAACCAGCATATCAAAACCACTGCAGAAGCTGTTTTCTCTTGGCTTGCAAGGACCAGCATATCAAGACCACTGCAGAAGGTGTTTTCTTTTGGCTTGCAAAGACCAGCATTTTATGACCACTGCAGAAGCTGTTTTCTCTTGGGTTGCAAAGACCAGCATATCAAGACCACTGCAGAAGCTGTTTTCTCTTGGCCTGCATGGACCCGCATATCAAGACCACTGCAGAAGCTGTTTTCTCTTGGCTGTCATTGACCAGCATATCAAGACCACCGCAGAAGCTGTTTTCTCTTGGCTAGCAAGGACCAGCATATCAAGACCACTGCAGAAGCTGTTTTCTCTTGGATTGCAAGGACAAGCATATCAAGACCACTGCAGAAGCTGTTTTCTCTTGGCTTGCTAGGACCAGCATATCAAGACCACTGCAGAAGCTGTTTTCTCTTGGGTTGCAAAGACCAGCATATCAAGACCACTGCAGAAGCTGTTTTCTCTTGGCCTGCATGGACCCGCATATCAAGACCACCATATGAAGACCACTGAAGAAGATGTTTTCGCTTGGCCTGCAAGGACCAGCATATCAAGGCCACTGCAGAAGCTGTTTTCTTCTGGCTTGCATAGACCAGCATATCAAGACCACTGCAGCTGTTTTCTCTTGGCTCGCAAAGACCAGTATGTCAAGACCACTGTAGAGGCTGTTTTCTCTTGGCTTGCAAAGACCAGCATATCAAGACCACTGCAGAAGCTGTTTTCTCTTGGATTGTAAAGGCCAACATATCAATACCACTGCAGAAGCTGTTTTCTCTTCGCTTGCAATGACCAGCACGGCACAGCCACCGCAGAAGCTGCTTTCTCTTGGCTGACAAAGACTAGAATGTCAAGACCACTGCAGAAGCTGGTTTCTCTTGGCTTGCTAGGACCAGCATATCAAGGCCACTGCAGAAGCTGTTTTCTCTTGGCTTGCAAGGACCAGCATATCAAGACCACTGCACAAGCTGTTTTCTCTTGGCTTGCAAAGACCAGCATATCAAGACCACTGCAGAAGCTGTTTTCTTTTGGCTTGCATAGACCAGCATATCAAGACCACTGCAGCTGTTTTCTCTTGGCATGCAATGACCAGCATATCAAGACCACTACAGAAGCAGTTTTCTCTTGGCTTGCAAGGATCGGGATATCAAGACTGCTGCAGAAGCTGTCTTCTCTTGGCTTGCAAGGACCAGCAGATCAAGACCACTGCAGAAGCTGGTTTCTCTTGGCTTGCAAGGACCAGCATATCAAGACCACTCCAGAAGCTGGTTTTTTGGCTTGCAAAGACCAGCATGTTATGACCACTGCAGAGGCTGTTTTCTCTTGGCTTGCAAAGACCAGCATATCAAGACCACTGCAGAAGCTGTTTTCTGTTGGCTTACATGGACCAGCATATCAAGACCACTGCAGCTGTTTTTTCTTGGCTTGCAATGACCAGCATATTAAGACCACTGCAGAGGCAGTTTTCTCTTGGCTTGCAATGACCAGCATATCAAGACCACTGCAGAAGCAGTTTTCTCTTGGCTTGCAAGGATCAGGATATCAAGACTGCTGCAGAAGCTGTCTTCTCTTGGCTTGCGAGGACCAGCAGATCAAGACCACTGCAGAAGCTGGTTACTCTTGGCTTGCAAGGACCAGCATATCAAGACCACTCCAGAAGCTGGTTTTTTGGCTTGCAAAGACCAGCATGTTATGACCACTGCAGAGGCTGTTTTCTCTTGGCTTGCAAAGACCAGCATATCAAGACCACTGCAGAAGCTGTTTTCTGTTGGCTTACATGGACCAGCATATCAAGACCACTGCAGCTGTTTTTTCTTGGCTTGCAATGACCAGCATATTAAGACCACTGCAGAGGCAGTTTTCTCTTGGCTTGCAAGGACCAGCATATCAAGATCACTGCAGAAGCTGTTTTCTCTTGGCTTGCAAGGACAAGCATATCAAGACCACTGCAGAAGCTGTTTTTTTGGCTTGCAAAGACCAGCATGTTACGACCACTGCAGAAGCTGTTTTCTCTTGGCTTGCAAGGATCAGCATATCAAGACCACTGCAGAAGCTGTCTTCTCTTGGCTTGCAATGACCAGCATATGAAGACCACTGCAGAAGCTGTGTTCTCTTGACTTGCAAGGACCAGCATATCAAGGCCACTGCAGAAGCTGTTTTCTCTTGGCTTGCAAGGACCAGCATATGACGACCACTGCAGAAACTGGTTTCTCTTGACTTGCAAGGACCAGCAGATCAAGACCACTGCAGAAGCTGTTCTTTTGTCTTGCAAAGACCAGCATGTCACGACCACTGCAGAAGCTGCTGTCTCTTGGTTTGGAAAAACCAGCATATGAAGACCACTGCAGAAGCTGTTTTCGCTTGGCCTGCAAGGACCAGCATATCAAGACCACAGCAGAAGCTGTTCTTTTGTCTTGCAAAGACCAGCATGTCACGACCACTGCAGAAGCTGCTGTCTCTTCGTTTGGAAAAACCAGCATATGAAGACCACTGAAGAAGATGTTTTCGCTTGGCCTGCAAGGACCAGCATATTAAAACCACTGCAGAAGGTGTTTTCTCTTGGCTTGCAAGGACCAGCATATGAAGACAACTGCAGAAGCTGTTTTCTTTTGGATTGCAAAGACCAGCAGATCAAGACCATGGCAGACGCTGTTTTCTCTTGGCTTGCAAAGACCAACATATCAATACCACTGCAGAAGCTGTTTTCTCTTCGCTTGCAAAGACCAGCATGGCACGGCCACCGCAGAAGCTGCTTTCTCTTGGCTGACAAAGACTAGAATGTCAAGACCACTGCAGAAGCCGGTTTCTCTTGGCTTGCTAGGACCAGCATATCAAGGCCACTGCAGTAGCTGCTTTCCCTTGGATTACAAGAACCAGCATATGAAAACCACTGCAGAAGCTGTTTTCTCTTGGCTTGCAAGGACCAGCATATCAAGACCACTGCAGAAGGTGTTTTCTTTTGGCTTGCAAAGACCAGCATGTTATGACCACTGCAGAAGCTGTTTTCTCTTGGGTTGCAAAGACCAGCATATCAAGACCACTGCAGAAGCTGTTTTCTCTTGGCCTGCATGGACCCGCATATCAAGACCACTGCAGAAGCTGTTTTCTCTTGGCTGTCATTGACCAGCATATCAAGACCACCGCAGAAGCTGTTTTCTCTTGGCTAGCAAGGACCAGCATATCAAGACCACTGCAGAAGCTGTTTTCTCTTGGATTGCAAGGACAAGCATATCAAGACCACTGCAGAAGCTGTTTTCTCTTGGCTTGCAAGGACCAGCATATCAAGACCACTGCAGAAGCTGTTTTCTTTTGGCTTGCAAAGGCCAGCATGTTATGACCACTGCAGAAGCTGTTTTCTCTTGGGTTGCAAAGACCAGCATATCAAGACCACTGCAGAAGCTGTTTTCTCTTGGCCTGCATGGACCCGCATATCAAGACTACCATATGAAGACCACTGAAGAAGATGTTTTCGCTTGGCCTGCAAGGACCAGCATATCAAGACCACTGCAGAAGCTGTTTTCTCTCGGCTTGCAAGGACCAGCATATGAAGACAACTGCAGAAGCTGTTTTCTTTTGGCTTGCAAAGACCAGCAGATGAAGACCATGGCAGACGTTGTTTTCTCTTGGCTTGCATGAACCAGCGTGTCAAGACCACTGCAAAGACCAGCAGAGCACGACCACTGCAGAAGCTATTTTCTCTTGGCTTCCAAAGACCAGCATGTCAAGACCACTGTAGAAGCTTGTTTCTCTTTGCTTCCAAGGACCAGCATATCAAGACCTCTGCTGAAGCTGTTTTCTCTTGGCTTGCAAGGACCAGCTTATCAAGACCACTGTAGAAGCTAGTTTCTCTTGGCTTGCAAAGACCCTCATATAAATACCACTGCACAAGCTGTTATCCCTTGGTTTGCAAAGACCAGCATATCACAACCACTGCAGAAGCTGTTCTCTCTTGGATTGCAAGGACCAACATATCAAGACCACTGCAGAAGCTGGTCTCTCTTGGCTTGCAAGAACCAGCATATCAAAGCCACTGCAGAAGCTGTTTTCTCTTGGTTTGCAAAGACCAGCATATCAAGACCTCTGCTGAAGCTGTTTTCTCTTGGCTTGCAATGACCAGCATATTACGACCACTGCAGAAGCTGTGTTCTCTTGACTTGCAAGGACCAGCATATCAATACCACTGCAGAAGCTGTTTTCTCTTCGCTTGCAAAGACCAGCACGGCACGGCCACCGCAGAAGCTGCTTTCTCTTGGCTGACAAAGACTAGAATGTCAAGACCACTGCAGAAGCTGGTTTCTCTTGGCTTGCTAGGACCAGCATATCAAGGCCACTGCAGAAGCTGTTTTCTCTTGGCTTGCAAGGACCAGCATATCAAGACCACTGCAGAAGCTGTTTTCTCTTGGCTTGCAAAGACCAGCATATCAAGACCACTGCAGAAGCTGTTTTCTTTTGGCTTGCATAGACCAGCATATCAAGACCACTGCAGCTGTTTTCTCTTAGCATGCAATGACCAGCATATCAAGACCACTGCAGAAGCAGTTTTCTCTTGGCTTGCAAGGATCAGGATATCAAGACTGCTGCAGAAGCTGTCTTCTCTTGGCATGCAAGGACCAGCAGATCAAGACCACTGCAGAAGCTGGTTTCTCTTGGCTTGCAAGGACCAGCATATCAAGACCACTCCAGAAGCTGGTTTTTTGGCTTGCAAAGACCAGCATGTTATGACCACTGCAGAGGCTGTTTTCTGTTGGCTTGCAAAGACCAGCATATCACGACCACTGCAGAAGCTGTTTTCTGTTGGCTTACATGGACCAGCATATCGAGACCACTGCAGCTGTTTTCTCTTGGCGTGCAATGACCAGCATATCAAGACCACTGCAGAGGCAGTTTTCTCTTGGCTTGCAAGGACCAGCATATCAAGATCACTGCAGAAGCTGTTTTCTCTTGGCTTGCAAGGACAAGCATATCAAGACCACTGCAGAAGCTGTTTTTTTGGCTTGCAAAGACCAGCTTGTTACGACCACTGCAGAAGCTGTTTTCTCTTGGCTTACAAGGATCAGCATATCAAGACCACTGCAGAAGCTGTCTTCTCTTGGCTTGCAATGACCAGCATATGAAGACCACTGCAGAAGCTGTGTTCTCTTGACTTGCAAGGACCAGCATATCAAGGCCACTGCAGAAGCTGTTTTCTCTTGGCTTGCAAGGACCAGCATATGACGACCACTGCATAAACTGGTTTCTCTTGACTTGCAAGGACCAGCAGATCAAGACCACTGCAGAAGCTGTTCTTTTGTCTTGCAAAGACCAGCATGTCACGACCACTGCAGAAGCTGCTGTCTCTTGGTTTGAAAAAACCAGCATATGAACACCACTGAAGAAGATGTTTTCGCTTGGCCTGCAAGGACCAGCATATCAAGACCACTGCAGAAGCTGTTCTTTTGTCTTGCAAAGACCAGCATGTCACGACCACTGCAGAAGCTGCTGTCTCTTGGTTTGAAAAAACCAGCATATGAAGACCACTGAAGAAGATGTTTTCGCTTGGCCTGCAAGGACCAGCATATCAAAACCACTGCAGAAGCTGTTTTCTCTTGGCTTGCAAGGACCAGCATATGAAGACAACTGCAGAAGCTGTTTTCTTTTGGATTGCAAAGACCAGCAGATCAAGACCATGGAAGATGCTGTTTTCTCTTGGCTTGCAAAGACCAACATATCAATACCACTGCAGAAGCTGTTTTCTCTTCGCTTGCAAAGACCAGAATGGCACGGCCACCGCAGAAGCTGCTTTCTCTTGGCTGACAAAGACTAGAATGTCAAGACCACTGCAGAAGCCGGTTTCTCTTGGCTTGCTAGGACCAGCATATCAAGGCCACTCCAGTAGCTGCTTTCCCTTGGATTACAAGAAACAGCATATCAAAACCACTGCAGAAGCTGTTTTCTCTTGGCTTGCAAGGACCAGCATATCAAGACCACTGCAGAAGGTGTTTTCTTTTGGCTTGCAAAGACCAGCATGTTATGACCACTGCAGAAGCTGTTTTCTCTTGGGTTGCAAAGACCAGCATATCAAGACCACTGCAGAAGCTGTTTTCTCTTGGCCTGCATGGACCCGCATATCAAGACCACTGCAGAAGCTGTTTTCTCTTGGCTTGCATTGACCAGCATATCAAGACCACCGCAGAAGCTGTTTTCTCTTGGCTAGCAAGGACCAGCATATCAAGACCACTGCAGAAGCTGTTTTCTCTTGGATTGCAAGGACAAGCATATCAAGACCACTGCAGAAGCTGTTTTCTCTTTGCTTGCAAGGACCAGCATATCAAGACCACTGCAGAAGCTGTTTTCTTTTGGCTTGCAAAGGCCAGCATGTTATGACCACTGCAGAAGCTGTTTTCTCTTGGGTTGCAAAGACCAGCATATCAAGACCACTGCAGAAGCTGTTTTCTCTTGGCCTGCATGGACCCGCATATCAAGACCACCATATCAAGACCACTGAAGAAGATGTTTTCGCTTGGCATGCAAGGACCAGCATATCAAGACCACTGCAGAAGCTGTTTTCTCTTGGCTTGCAAGGACTAGCATATGAAGACAACTGCAGAAGCTGTTTTCTTTTGGCTTGCAAAGACCAGCAGATCAAGACCATGGCAGACGTTGTTTTCTCTTGGCTTGCATGAACCAGCGTGTCAAGACCACTGCAAAGACCAGCAGAGCACGACCACTGCAGAAGCTATTTTCTCTTGGCTTCAAAAGACCAGCATGTCAAGACCACTGTAGAAGCTGGTTTCTCTTTGCTTCCAAGGACCAGCATATCAAGACCTCTGCTGAAGCCGTTTTCTCTTGGCTTGCAAGGACCAGCTTATCAAGACCACTGTAGAAGCTAGTTTCTCTTGGCTTGCAAAGACCATCATATAAATACCACTGCACAAGCTGTTTTCCCTTGGTTTGCAAAGACCAGCATATCACAACCACTGCAGAAGCTGTTCTCTCTTGGATTGCAAGGACCAACATATCAAGACCACTGCAGAAGCTGGTCTCTCTTGGCTTGCAAGAACCAGCATATCAGAGCCACTGCAGAAGCTGTTTTCTCTTGGCTTGCAAGGACCAGCTTATCAAGACCACTGCAGAAGCTGTTTTCTCTTGGCTTGCAAGGACCAGCATATAAAGACCACTGCACAAGCTGTTTTCTCTTGGTTTGCAAAGACCAGCATGTCAAGACCACTGGAGAAGCTGGTTTCTCTTTGCTTCCAAGGACCAGCATATCAAGACCTCTGCTGAAGCTGTTTTCTCTTGGCTTGCAATGACCAGCATATTACGACCACCGCAGAAGCTGTTTTCTCTTGGCTAGCAAGGACCAGCATATCAAGACCACTGCAGAAGCTGTTTTCTCTTGGATTGCAAGGACAAGCATATCAAGACCACTGCAGAAGCTGTTTTCTCTTTGCTTGCAAGGACCAGCATATCAAGACCACTGCAGAAGCTGTTTTCTTTTGGCTTGCAAAGGCCAGCATGTTATGACCACTGCAGAAGCTGTTTTCTCTTGGGTTGCAAAGACCAGCATATCAAGACCACTGCAGAAGCTGTTTTCTCTTGGCCTGCATGGACCCGCATATCAAGACCACCATATCAAGACCACTGAAGAAGATGTTTTCGCTTGGCCTGCAAGGACCAGCATATCAAGACCACTGCAGAAGCTGTTTTCTCTTGGCTTGCAAGGACTAGCATATGAAGACAACTGCAGAAGCTGTTTTCTTTTGGCTTGCAAAGACCAGCAGATCAAGACCATGGCAGACGTTGTTTTCTCTTGGCTTGCATGAACCAGCGTGTCAAGACCACTGCAAAGACCAGCAGAGCACGACCACTGCAGAAGCTATTTTCTCTTGGCTTCAAAAGACCAGCATGTCAAGACCACTGTAGAAGCTGGTTTCTCTTTGCTTCCAAGGACCAGCATATCAAGACCTCTGCTGAAGCCGTTTTCTCTTGGCTTGCAAGGACCAGCTTATCAAGACCACTGTAGAAGCTAGTTTCTCTTGGCTTGCAAAGACCATCATATAAATACCACTGCACAAGCTGTTTTCCCTTGGTTTGCAAAGACCAGCATATCACAACCACTGCAGAAGCTGTTCTCTCTTGGATTGCAAGGACCAACATATCAAGACCACTGCAGAAGCTGGTCTCTCTTGGCTTGCAAGAACCAGCATATCAGAGCCACTGCAGAAGCTGTTTTCTCTTGGCTTGCAAGGACCAGCTTATCAAGACCACTGCAGAAGCTGTTTTCTCTTGGCTTGCAAGGACCAGCATATAAAGACCACTGCACAAGCTGTTTTCTCTTGGTTTGCAAAGACCAGCATGTCAAGACCACTGTAGAAGCTGGTTTCTCTTTGCTTCCAAGGACCAGCATATCAAGACCTCTGCTGAAGCTGTTTTCTCTTGGCTTGCAATGACCAGCATATTACGACCACTGCAGAAGCTGTGTTCTCTTGACTTGCAAGGACCAGCATATCAAGGCCACTGGAGTAGCTGTTTTCTCTTGGCTTGCAAGCACCAGCATATGACGACCACTGCAGAAACTGGTTTCTCTTGACTTGCAAGGACCAGCAGATCAAGACCACTGCAGAAGCTGTTTCCCTTGGCTTGCAAGGACCAGCAATCAAGACCACTGCAGAAGCTGTTTTCTCTTGGCTTGCAAGGACCAGCATATCAAGACCACCGCAGAAGCTGTTTTCTCTTGGCTTGCAAAGACCAGCATATCAAGACCACTGCAGAAGCTGTTTTCTTTTGGCTTGCATAGACCAGCATATCAATACCACTGCAGCTGTTTTCTCTTGGCATGCAATGACCAGCATATCAAGACCACTGCAGAAGCAGTTTTCTCTTGGCTTGCAAGGATCAGGATATCAAGACTGCTGCAGAAGCTGTCTTCTCTTGGCATGCAAGGACCAGCAGATAAAGACCACTGCAGAAGCTGGTTTCTCTTGGCTTGCAAGGACCAGCATATCAAGACCACTCCAGAAGCTGGTTTTTTGGCTTGCAAAGACCAGCATGTTATGACCACTGCAGAGGCTGTTTTCTCTTGGCTTGCAAAGACCAGCATATCACGACCACTGCAGAAGCTGTTTTCTGTTGGCTTACATGGACCAGCATATCAAGACCACTGCAGCTGTTTTCTCTTGGCGTGCAATGATCAGCATATCAAGACCACTGCAGAGGCAGTTTTCTCTTGGCTTGCAAGGACCAGCATATCAAGATCACTGCAGAAGCTGTTTTCTCTTGGCTTGCAAGGACAAGCATATCAAGACCACTGCAGAAGCTGTTTTTTGGCTTGCAAAGACCAGCTTGTTACGACCACTGCAGAAGCTGTTTTCTCTTGGCTTGCAAGGATCAGCATATCAAGACCACTGCAGAAGCTGTCTTCTCTTGACTTGCAATGACCAGCATATGAAGACCATTGCAGAAGCTGTGTTCTCTTGACTTGCAATGACCAGCATATCAAGGCCACTGCAGAAGCTGTTCTTTTGTCTTGCAAAGACCAGCATGTCACGACCACTGCAGAAGCTGCTGTCTCTTGGTTTGGAAAAACCAGCATATGAAGACCACTGAAGAAGATGTTTTCGCTTGGCCTGCAAGGACCAGCATATCAAGACCACGGCAGAAGCTGTTCTTTTGTCTTGCAAAGACCAGCATGTCACGACCACTGCAGAAGCTGCTGTCTCTTGGTTTGGAAAAACCAGCATATGAAGACCACTGAAGAAGATGTTTTCGCTTGGCCTGCAAGGACCAGCATATCAAAACCACTGCAGAAGCTGTTTTCTCTTGGCTTGCAAGGATCAGCATATCAAGACCACTGCAGAAGCTGTCTTCTCTTGGCTTGCAATGACCAGCATATGAAGACCACTGCAGAAGCTGTGTTCTCTTGACTTGCAAGGACCAGCATATCAAGGCCACTGCAGAAGCTGTTTTCTCTTGGCTTGCAAGGACCAGCATATGACGACCACTGCAGAAACTGGTTTCTCTTGACTTGCAAGGACCAGCAGATCAAGACCACTGCAGAAGCTGCTCTTTTGTCTTGCAAAGACCAGCATGTCACGACCACTGCAGAAGCTGCTGTCTCTTGGTTTGGAAAAACCAGCATATGAAGACCACTGAAGAAGATGTTTTCGCTTGGCCTGCAAGGACCAGCATATCAAGACCACAGCAGAAGCTGTTCTTTTGTCTTGCAAAGACCAGCATGTCACGACCACTGCAGAAGCTGCTGTCTCTTCGTTTGGAAAAACCAGCATATGAAGACCACTGAAGAAGATGTTTTCGCTTGGCCTGCAAGGACCAGCATATCAAAACCACTGCAGAAGCTGTTTTCTCTTGGCTTGCAAGGACCAGCATATGAAGACAACTGCAGAAGCTGTTTTCTTTTGGATTGCAAAGACCAGCAGATCAAGACCATGGCAGACGCTGTTTTCTCTTGGCTTGCAAAGACCAACATATCAATACCACTGCAGAAGCTGTTTTCTCTTCGCTTGCAAAGACCAGCATGGCACGGCCACCGCAGAAGCTGCTTTCTCTTGGCTGACAAAGACTAGAATGTCAAGACCACTGCAGAAGCCGGTTTCTCTTGGCTTGCTAGGACCAGCATATCAAGGCCACTGCAGTAGCTGCTTTCCCTTGGATTACAAGAACCAGCATATCAAAACCACTGCAGAAGCTGTTTTCTCTTGGCTTGCAAGGACCAGCATATCAAGACCACTGCAGAAGGTGTTTTCTTTTGGCTTGCAAAGACCAGCATGTTATGACCACTGCAGAAGCTGTTTTCTCTTGGGTTGCAAAGACCAGCATATCAAGACCACTGCAGAGGCTGTTTTCTCTTGGCCTGCATGGACCCGCATATCAAGACCACTGCAGAAGCTGTTTTCTCTTGGCTGTCATTGACCAGCATATCAAGACCACCGCAGAAGCTGTTTTCTCTTGGCTAGCAAGGACCAGCATATCAAGACCACTGTAGAAGCTGTTTTCTCTTGGATTGCAAGGACAAGCATATCAAGACCACTGCAGAACCTGTTTTCTCTTGGCTTGCAAGGACCAGCATATCAAGACCACTGCAGAAGCTGTTTTCTTTTGGCTTGCAAAGGCCAGCATGTTATGACCACTGCAGAAGCTGTTTTCTCTTGGGTTGCAAAGACCAGCATATCAAGACCACTGCAGAAGCTGTTTTCTCTTGGCCTGCATGGACCCGCATATCAAGACTACCATATGAAGACCACTGAAGAAGATGTTTTCGCTTGGCCTGCAAGGACCAGCATATCAAGATCACTGCAGAAGCTGTTTTCTCTTGGCTTGCAAGGACCAGCATATGAAGACAACTGCAGAAGCTGTTTTCTTTTGGCTTGCAAAGACCAGCAGATGAAGACCATGGCAGACGTTGTTTTCTCTTGGCTTGCATGAACCAGCGTGTCAAGACCACTGCAAAGACCAGCAGAGCACGACCACTGCAGAAGCTATTTTCTCTTGGCTTCCAAAGACCAGCATGTCAAGACCACTGTAGAAGCTTGTTTCTCTTTGCTTCCAAGGACCAGCATATCAAGACCTCTGCTGAAGCTGTTTTCTCTTGGCTTGCAAGGACCAGCTTATCAAGACCACTGTAGAAGCTAGTTTCTCTTGGCTTGCAAAGACCATCATATAAATACCACTGCACAAGCTGTTTTCCTTTGGTTTGCAAAGACCAGCATATCACAACCACTGCAGAAGCTGTTCTCTCTTGGATTGCAAGGACCAACATATCAAGACCACTGCAGAAGCTGGTCTCTCTTGGCTTGCAAGAACCAGCATATCAAAGCCACTGCAGAAGCTGTTTTCTCTTGGCTTGCAAGGACCAGCTTATCAAGACCACTGCAGAAGCTGTTTTCTCTTTGGCTTGCAAGGACCAGCATATAAAGACCACTGCACAAGCTGTTTTCTCTTGGTTTGCAAAGACCAGCATATCAAGACCTCTGCTGAAGCTGTTTTCTCTTGGCTTGCAATGACCAGCATATTACGACCACTGCAGAAGCTGTGTTCTCTTGACTTGCAAGGACCAGCATATCAATCCCACTGCAGAAGCTGTTTTCTCTTCGCTTGCAACGACCAGCACGGCACGGCCACCGCAGAAGCTGCTTTCTCTTGGCTGACAAAGACTAGAATGTCAAGACCACTGCAGAAGCTGGTTTCTCTTGGCTTGCTAGGACCAGCATATCAAGGCCACTGCAGAAGCTGTTTTCTCTTGGCTTGCAAGGACCAGCATATCAAGACCACTGCAGAAGCTGTTTTCTCTTGGCTTGCAAAGACCAGCATATCAAGACCACTGCAGAAGCTGTTTTCTTTTGGCTTGCATAGACCAGCATATCAAGACCACTGCAGCTGTTTTCTCTTAGCATGCAATGACCAGCATATCAAGACCACTGCAAAAGCAGTTTTCTCTTGGTTTGCAAGGATCAGGATATCAAGACTGCTGCAGAAGCTGTCTTCTCTTGGCATGCAAGGACCAGCAGATCAAGACCACTGCAGAAGCTGGTTTCTCTTGGCTTGCAAGGACCAGCATATCAAGACCACTCCAGAAGCTGGTTTTTTGGCTTGCAAAGACCAGCATGTTATGACCACTGCAGAGGCTGTTTTCTGTTGGCTTGCAAAGACCAGCATATCACGACCACTGCAGAAGCTGTTTTCTGTTGGCTTACATGGACCAGCATATCAAGACCACTGCAGCTGTTTTCTCTTGGCGTGCAATGACCAGCATATCAAGACCACTGCAGAGGCAGTTTTCTCTTGGCTTGCAAGGACCAGCATATCAAGATCACTGCAGAAGCTGTTTTCTCTTGGCTTGCAAGGACAAGCATATCAAGACCACTGCAGAAGCTGTTTTTTGGCTTGCAAAGACCAGCTTGTTACGACCACTGCAGAAGCTGTTTTCTCTTGGCTTACAAGGATCAGCATATCAAGACCACTGCAGAAGCTGTCTTCTCTTGGCTTGCAATGACCAGCATATGAAGACCACTGCAGAAGCTGTGTTCTCTTGACTTGCAAGGACCAGCATATCAAGGCCACTGCAGAAGCTGTTTTCTCTTGGCTTGCAAGGACCAGCATATGACGACCACTGCAGAAACTGGTTTCTCTTGACTTGCAAGGACCAGCAGATCAAGACCACTGCAGAAGCTGTTCTTTTGTCTTGCAAAGACCAGCATGTCACGACCACTGCAGAAGCTGCTGTCTCTTGGTTTGGAAAAACCAGCATATGAACACCACTGAAGAAGATGTTTTCGCTTGGCCTGCAAGGACCAGCATATCAAGACCACTGCAGAAGCTGTTCTTTTGTCTTGCAAAGACCAGCATGTCACGACCACTGCAGAAGCTGCTGTCTCTTGGTTTGAAAAAACCAGCATATGAAGACCACTGAAGAAGATGTTTTCGCTTGGCCTGCAAGGACCAGCATATCAAAACCACTGCAGAAGCTGTTTTCTCTTGGCTTGCAAGGACCAGCATATGAAGACAACTGCAGAAGCTGTTTTCTTTTGGCTTGCAAAGACCAGCAGATCAAGACCATGGAAGACGCTGTTTTCTCTTGGCTTGCAAAGACCAACATATCAATACCACTGCAGAAGCTGTTTTCTCTTCGCTTGCAAAGACCAGAATGGCACGGCCACCGCAGAAGCTGCTTTCTCTTGGCTGACAAAGACTAGAATGTCAAGACCACTGCAGAAGCCGGTTTCTCTTGGCCTGCATGGACCCGCATATCAAGACCACTGCAGAAGCTGTTTTCTCTTGGCTTGCATTGACCAGCATATCAAGACCACCGCAGAAGCTGTTTTCTCTTGGCTAGCAAGGACCAGCATATCAAGACCACTGCAGAAGCTGTTTTCTCTTGGATTGCAAGGACAAGCATATCAAGACCACTGCAGAAGCTGTTTTCTCTTGGCTTGCAAGGACCAGCATATCAAGACCACTGCAGAAGCTGTTTTCTTTTGGCTTGCAAAGGCCAGCATGTTATGACCACTGCAGAAGCTGTTTTCTCTTGGGTTGCAAAGACCAGCATATCAAGACCACTGCAGAAGCTGTTTTCTCTTGGCCTGCATGGACCCGCATATCAAGACCACCATATCAAGACCACTGAAGAAGATGTTTTCGCTTGGCCTGCAAGGACCAGCATATCAAGACCACTGCAGAAGCTGTTTTCTCTTGGCTTGCAAGGACCAGCATATGAAGACAACTGCAGAAGCTGTTTTCTTTTGGCTTGCAAAGACCAGCAGATCAAGACCATGGCAGACGTTGTTTTCTCTTGGCTTGCATGAACCAGCGTGTCAAGACCACTGCAAAGACCAGCAGAGCACGACCACTGCAGAAGCTATTTTCTCTTGGCTTCAAAAGACCAGCATGTCAAGACCACTGTAGAAGCTGGTTTCTCTTGGCTTGCAAGGACCAGCTTATCAAGACCACTGTAGAAGCTAGTTTCTCTTGGCTTGCAAAGACCATCATATAAATACCACTGCACAAGCTGTTTTCCCTTGGTTTGCAAAGACCAGCATATCACAACCACTGCAGAAGCTGTTCTCTCTTGGATTGCAAGGACCAACATATCAAGACCACTGCAGAAGCTGGTCTCTCTTGGCTTGCAAGAACCAGCATATCAGAGCCACTGCAGAAGCTGTTTTCTCTTGGCTTGCAAGGACCAGCTTATCAAGACCACTGCAGAAGCTGTTTTCTCTTGGCTTGCAAGGACCAGCATATAAAGACCACTGCACAAGCTGTTTTCTCTTGGTTTGCAAAGACCAGCATGTCAAGACCACTGTAGAAGCTGGTTTCTCTTTGCTTCCAAGGACCAGCATATCAAGACCTCTGCTGAAGCTGTTTTCTCTTGGCTTGCAATGACCAGCATATTACGACCCCTGCAGAAGCTGTGTTCTCTTGACTTGCAAGGACCAGCATATCAAGGCCACTGGAGTAGCTGTTTTCTCTTGGCTTGCAAGCACCATCATATGACGACCACTGCAGAAACTGGTTTCTCTTGACTTGCAAGGACCAGCAGATCAAGACCACTGCAGAAGCTGTTTCCCTTGGCTTGCAAGGAACAGCAATCAAGACCACTGCAGAAGCTGTTTTCTCTTGGCTTGCAAGGACCAGCATATCAAGACCACTGCAGAAGCTGTTTTCTCTTGGCTTGACAAGACCAGCATATCAAGACCACTGCAGAAGCTGTTTTCTTTTGGCTTGCATAGACCAGCATATCAAGACCACTGCAGCTGTTTTCTCTTGGCATGCAATGACCAGCATATCAAGACCACTGCAGAAGCAGTTTTCTCTTGGCTTGCAAGGATCAGGATATCAAGACTGCTGCAGAAGCTGTCTTCTCTTGGCATGCAAGGACCAGCAGATCAAGACCACTGCAGAAGCTGGTTTCTCTTGGCTTGCAAGGACCAGCATATCAAGACCACTCCAGAAGCTGGTTTTTTGGCTTGCAAAGACCAGCATGTTATGACCACTGCAGAGGCTGTTTTCTCTTGGGTTGCAAAGACCAGCATATCAAGACCACTGCAGAAGCTGTTTTCTCTTGGCCTGCATGGACCCGCATATCAAGACCACCATATCAAGACCACTGAAGAAGATGTTTTCGCTTGGCCTGCAAGGACCAGCATATCAAGACCACTGCAGAAGCTGTTTTCTCTTGGCTTGCAAGGACCAGCATATGAAGACAACTGCAGAAGCTGTTTTCTTTTGGCTTGCAAAGACCAGCAGATCAAGACCATGGCAGACGTTGTTTTCTCTTGGCTTGCATGAACCAGCGTGTCAAGACCACTGCAAAGACCAGCAGAGCACGACCACTGCAGAAGCTATTTTCTCTTGGCTTCAAAAGACCAGCATGTCAAGACCACTGTAGAAGCTGGTTTCTCTTGGCTTGCAAGGACCAGCTTATCAAGACCACTGTAGAAGCTAGTTTCTTTTGGCTTGCAAAGACCATCATATAAATACCACTGCACAAGCTGTTTTCCCTTGGTTTGCAAAGACCAGCATATCACAACCACTGCAGAAGCTGTTCTCTCTTGGATTGCAAGGACCAGCAGATCAAGACCACTGCAGAAGCTGGTTTCTCTTGGCTTGCAAGGACCAGCATATCAAGACCACTCCAGAAGCTGGTTTTTTGGCTTGCAAAGACCAGCATGTTATGACCACTGCAGAGGCTGTTTTCTCTTGGCTTGCAAAGACCAGCATATCACGACCACTGCAGAAGCTGTTTTCTGTTGGCTTACATGGACCAGCATATCAAGACCACTGCAGCTGTTTTCTCTTGGCGTGCAATGATCAGCATATCAAGACCACTGCAGAGGCAGTTTTCTCTTGGCTTGCAAGGACCAGCATATCAAGATCACTGCAGAAGCTGTTTTCTCTTCGCTTGCAAAGACCAGCATGGCACGGCTACTGCAGAAGCTGTCTTCTCTTGGCTTGCACGGACTAGCATATCAAGACCACTGCAGAAGCTGTTTTCTCTTCGCTTGCAAAGACCAGCATGGCACGGCTACTGCAGAAGCTGTCTTCTCTTGGCTTGCAAAGACCAGCATATCAAGACCACTGCAGAAGCTGTTTTTTTGGCTTGCAAAGACCAGCTTGTTACGACTACTGCAGAAGCTGTTTTCTCTTGGCTTGCAAAGACCAGCATATCAAGACCACTGCAGAAGCTGTTTTCTCTTGGCTTGCAAGGACCAACATATCAATACCACTGCAGAAGCTGTTTTCTCTTCGCTTGCAAAGACCAGCATGGCACGGCTACTGCAGAAGCTGTCTTCTCTTTGCTTGCACGGTCTAGCATATCAAGACCACTGCAGAAGCTGTTTTCTCTTCGCTTGCAAAGACCAGCATGGCACGGCTACTGCAGAAGCTGTCTTCTCTTGGCTTGCACGGACTAGCCTATCAAGACCACTGCAGAAGCTGTTCTTTTGTCTTGCAAAGACCAGTATGTCACGACCACTGCAGAAGCTGCTGTCTCTTGGTTTGCAAAAACCAGCATATGAAGACCACTGAAGACGATGTTTTCGCTTGGCCTGCAAGGACCAGCATATCAAGTCCACTGCAGAAGCTGTTTTCTCTTGGCTTGCAAGGACCAGCATATGAAGACCACTGCAGAAGCTGTTTTCTATTAGCTTGCAAAGACCAGCAGATCAAGACCATGGCAGATGCTGTTTTCTCTTGGTTTGCATGAACCAGCAATGTCAAGACCACTGCAGAAGCCGTTTTCTCTTGGCTTGCAAAGACCAGCATAGCACAACCACTGCAGAAGCCATTTTCTCTTGGCTTCCAAAGACCAGCATGTCAAGACCACTGTAGAAGCTGGTTTCTCATTGCTTCCAAGGACCAGCATATCAAGACCTCCGCTGAACCTGTTTTCTCTTAGCTTGCAATGACCAGCATATTACGACCACTGCATAGGCTGTTTTCTCTTGGCTTGCAAAGCCCAGCATATCAAGACCACTGCAGAAGCTCTTTTGGCTTGAAAAGACCAGCATATCACGACCACTGCACAAGCTGTTTTCTCTTGCCTTGCAAGGACCAGCATATCAAGACCACTGCAGAAGCTGTTTTCTCTTGGCTTGCAAGGATCAACATATCAAGACCACTGCAGAAGCTGTTTTCTCTTGGCTTGCAAGGACCAGCATATCAAGACCACTGCAGAAGCTGTTTTCTCTTGGCTCGCAAGGACCAGCATATCAAGACCGCTGCAGAAGCTGTTTTCTCTTGGTTTGCAAAGACCAGCGGATCAAGACCATGGCAGAAGCTGTTTTCTCTTGGCTTGCAAAACCCAGCATATCAAGACCACTGCAGGTGTTTTCTCTTTGCTTGCAATGACCAGCATATCTCGACCACTGCACAGGCTGTTTGCTCTTGGCTTGCAAAGACCAGCATATCAAGACCACTGCAGAAGCTGGTTTCTTTTGGCTTGCAAAGACCAGCATATCACGACCACTGCACACGCTGTTTTCTCTTGGTTTGCAAAGACCAGCACAGCACGACCACTGTAGAAGCTATTTTCTCTTGGCTTCCAAATACCAGCATGTCAAAACCACTGCAGAAGCTGGTTTCTCTTGGCTTGCAAGGACCAACAGATCATGACCACTGCATACGCAGTTTTCTTTTGGCTTCCAAGGACCAGCATATCAAGACCACTGCACAAGCTGTTTTCTCTTGGCTTCCAAGGACCTGCATATTAAGACCACTGCTGATGCTGTTTTCTCTTGGCTTCCAGTGACCAGCATATCACGACCACTGCACAGGCTGTTTTCTCTTGGCTTGCAAAGACCAGCATATCAAGACCACTACAGAAGCTGGTTTCTTTTGGCTTGTAAAGACCAGCATATCACGACCACTGCACAAGCTGTTTTCTCTTGGCTTGCAAAGACCAACAGATCAAGACCACTGCAGAAGTTGTTTTCTCTTGGCTTGCAAGGACCCGCATATCAAGACCACTGCAGAAGCTGTTTTCTCTTGGCTTGCAAGGACCACCATATCAAGACCACTCCAGAAACTGTTCTTTTGGCTTGCAAAAACAGCATATCAAAACGACTGCACAGGCTGTTTTCTCTTGGCTTGCAAAGACCAGCATATCAAGACCACTACAGAAGCTGGTTTCTTTTGGCTTGTAAAGACCAGCATATCACGACCACTGCACAAGCTGTTTTCTCTTGGCTTGCAAAGACCAACAGATCAAGACCACTGCAGAAGTTGTTTTCTCTTGGCTTGCAAGGACCCGCATATCAAGACCACTGCAGAAGTTGGTTTTTTGGCTTGCAAAGACCAGTATGTTTTGACCACTGCAGAAGCTGTTTTCTCTTGGCTTGCAAAGACCAGCATATCAAGGCCATTGCCGATGCTGTTTTCTCTTGGCTTGCAAAGACCAGCATATCACGACCACTGCAGAAGCTGTTTTCTCTTGGCTTGCAAGGACCACCATATCAAGACCACTGCAGAAACTGTTCTTTTGGCTTGCAAAAACAGCATATCAAAACGACTGCAGAAGCTGTTTTCTCTTGGCTTGCAAGGATCAGCATATCAAGACCACTGCAGAAGCTGTTTTCTCTTGGCTTGCAAAGACCAGCGGATCAAGACCATGGCAGAAGCTGTTTTCTCTTGGCTTGCAAAGCCCAGCATATCAAGACCACTGCACAAGCTTTTTTGTCTTGGCTTGCAAAGGCCAGCAGATCAAGACCACTGCAGAAGCTGTTTTCTCTTGTCTTTTATCTACCAGCAGACCAAGACCACTGCAGAAGCTGTTTTCGCTTGGCTTTTATCTACCAGCATATGAAGACCACTGCAGAAGCTGTTTTCTCTTGGCTTGCAAAGACCAGCAGATTAAGACCACGGCAGAAGCTGTTTTCTCTTGGCTTGCAAGAACCAGCATGTCAAGACCAGTGCAGAAGCTGTTTTCTCTTGGCTTGCAAGGACCAGCTTATCAAGACCACTGTAGAAGCTAGTTTCTCTTGGCTTGCAAAGACCATCATATAAATACCACTGCACAAGCTGTTTTCACTTGGTTTGCAAAGACCAGCATATCACAACCACTGCAGAAGCTGTTCTCTCTTGAATTGCAAGGACCAACATATCAAGACCACTGCAGAAACTGGTCTCTCTTGGCTTGCAAGAACCAGCATATCAAAGCCACTGCAGAAGCTGTTTTCTCTTGGCTTCCAAGGACCTGCATATTAAGACCACTGCTGATGCTGTTTTCTCTTGGCTTCCAGTGACCAGCATATCACGACCACTGCACAGGCTGTTTTCTCTTGGCTTGCAAAGACCAGCATATCAAGACCACTACAGAAGCTGGTTTCTTTTGGCTTGTAAAGACCAGCATATCACGACCACTGCACAAGCTGTTTTCTCTTGGCTTGCAAAGACCAACAGATCAAGACCACTGCAGAAGTTGTTTTCTCTTGGCTTGCAAGGACCCGCATATCAAGACCACTGCAGAAGCTGTTTTCTCTTGGCTTGCAAGGACCACCATATCAAGACCACTCCAGAAACTGTTCTTTTGGCTTGCAAAAACAGCATATCAAAACGACTGCACAGGCTGTTTTCTCTTGGCTTGCAAAGACCAGCATATCAAGACCACTACAGAAGCTGGTTTCTTTTGGCTTGTAAAGACCAGCATATCACGACCACTGCACAAGCTGTTTTCTCTTGGCTTGCAAAGACCAACAGATCAAGACCACTGCAGAAGTTGTTTTCTCTTGGCTTGCAAGGACCCGCATATCAAGACCACTGCAGAAGTTGGTTTTTTGGCTTGCAAAGACCAGTATGTTTTGACCACTGCAGAAGCTGTTTTCTCTTGGCTTGCAAAGACCAGCATATCAAGGCCATTGCCGATGCTGTTTTCTCTTGGCTTGCAAAGACCAGCATATCACGACCACTGCAGAAGCTGTTTTCTCTTGGCTTGCAAGGACCACCATATCAAGACCACTGCAGAAACTGTTCTTTTGGCTTGCAAAAACAGCATATCAAAACGACTGCAGAAGCTGTTTTCTCTTGGCTTGCAAGGATCAGCATATCAAGACCACTGCAGAAGCTGTTTTCTCTTGGCTTGCAAAGACCAGCGGATCAAGACCATGGCAGAAGCTGTTTTCTCTTGGCTTGCAAAGCCCAGCATATCAAGACCACTGCACAAGCTTTTTTGTCTTGGCTCGCAAAGGCCAGCAGATCAAGACCACTGCAGAAGCTGTTTTCTCTTGTCTTTTATCTACCAGCAGACCAAGACCACTGCAGAAGCTGTTTTCGCTTGGCTTTTATCTACCAGCATATGAAGACCACTGCAGAAGCTGTTTTCTCTTGGCTTGCAAAGACCAGCAGATTAAGACCACGGCAGAAGCTGTTTTCTCTTGGCTTGCAAGAACCAGCATGTCAAGACCAGTGCAGAAGCTGTTTTCTCTTGGCTTGCAAGGACCAGCTTATCAAGACCACTGTAGAAGCTAGTTTCTCTTGGCTTGCAAAGACCATCATATAAATACCACTGCACAAGCTGTTTTCACTTGGTTTGCAAAGACCAGCATATCACAACCACTGCAGAAGCTGTTCTCTCTTGAATTGCAAGGACCAACATATCAAGACCACTGCAGAAACTGGTCTCTCTTGGCTTGCAAGAACCAGCATATCAAAGCCACTGCAGAAGCTGTTTTCTCTTGGCTTGCAAGGACCAGCTTATCAAGACCACTGCAGAAGCTGTTTTCTCTTGGCTTGCAAGGACCAGCATATAAAGACCACTGCACAAGCTGTTTTCTCTTGGTTTGCAAAGACCAGCATATCAAAACCACTACAGAGGCTGTTTTCTCTTGGATTGCAAGAACCAGCATATGAAAACCACTGCAGAAGCTGTTCTCTCTTGGCTTGCACGGACCAACATATCAAGACCACTGCAGAAGCTGTTATCTCTTGGCTTGCAAGAACCAGCATCTCAAGACCACTGCAGAAGCTGTTTCTTAAATCGTGTCCAAAATTGTACTAACTAAAATGTTTCTGTTTTGTTATGTTTTTGGAAGCATGTTAACCTATTTATTAGCTCTGCTGTAATGATGTCATTCAAACTGAATTGTGGTCATCTTTTCATAATGCGTGATGGGAATTTTCAAGATGTTAACTGAATCCATGCATGGCTAAAGAATATGGTCATATTTAGAGATTTCTGGTCTTCAGGTCAAGTTAATGAGTGCACATTTAGACTGTACTACAGCTATCTTCTCTGACCCTGCCCCCACCCCTTGCATAGAAATTAATCAGTACTGCAAGAGCGCTGCTTCCAGGAAAGTAGTACAACCAGACCACTGCTTCCAGGAAAGCAGTACAACCAGACCACTGCTTCCAGGAAAGCAGTACAACCAGATCACTGCTTCCAGGAAAACATTACTACCAGACCAGTCCTTCTAGGGAAGTAATACTCCCATGCAACTGTTTCAAGAGAGATACACACGATGTATGGTATTAACACACTGAAACTTTAACCCGGCATAGTCATTAAATGTGGTTACAATTACTTGTCTTCCGGTTAAATAAAAGGTAAACCAGCTAGTCTATGTGTTCATTTTGAAATAGAAAATGCCAATTTGCAGACCAATAGAAAGTTATTTTTCGCATTTCTCAAAACCAATGCAGATGCGTGTTTTCAGACTTGACCATTAAGCACACCATACAATAATTTCAGGAACTACAGAATATTTTATAAACAAATTAAATATTTGACTGACAGTTGGTGGCTTTGCCACCAACAACTTTAAGTCAAATCTTTTACAAAATATTCAGCTTATCCAGAGTCACACCCTGCGGGAAATTTATTCGGCAGTAATTCAGCAGGTAAACAGTTAAAGCATATTTTATTTCTTGTGTTATAGGTAACAGATTCCTGGAAATTGTGCATAATGGAGGTTGCGTTCTTTTCCTGTTTGCCCTCGTTTATCCAGAACCTTACTGCTGTGTTGAAATTAGTAGATTACCTGTACACAAAACAAGCCTTCTCCAAGGCTGATTTCGATCATGTTGGCGCAGTTTTTGAGAATAAAGGGCTGACAGCTGGGCGCCAGGAATTACTGCATCGAGTATGGCGTAATTCATGCTATGCGTGTTTCCTGGACTCATTACAGCATGCGGCAGAACAGTATTCGCATGAGGAGCTAAGCAAAGGTAATTTTCTATATAGAGTCATATCTGTAGATATTTATTAGCAGGTAAAGGTCACAAGAGGTGTGTACGATTTTGACCTACTATAGACGATTTCGCAATATATAGTAAATAAAAATATATATCGTATGTGTATATGTTGCAATTAGATTTGGTGGTCTGGCATGGACTGGGACCCATAAACTCATAAGTAATATCAGGCTGTCATTATTATACAATTTTCATAATCACGATCGTGCTTGAATTGTCAAACCCGCACTAGATAACCAGAAATACAAACTCTGGGAAAACAGACAAACTAAGGAAAAGCGTTGTGGAGTCACCGTTGATGAGAAATTTATGTTGATGTTAATATCAATGACAAAATCAATAAAGCCAACTCCATGATGCGACCCATCAAAAGATCGATGGAATTTCTAGACATAACCAGCTTCCAGATCATATACAGCACTTGTGCATCCACAACTCGAATATGCTAACCAGGTATGGAGCCCAAAACCTCAGAAGATAAATTATTGCTCTCGTAAATGTTAAGTGGAAGCTGACAAGACTAGGACCCGGTCTAAAAGAGTGTTACAATCGAGGAAAGGCTCAAGCGTATACACCTGCTAGTATTTGCATATTATCAACTAAGGGGTGGAATGATCGAGCTCCATAAGATACTAACTGGCAAATACGACCTAGAGGAAGTGCGGCTAAATATCCCTTTAGTCGCAAAAAGTACAACCAGAGGCCATTTCCTGAAGACCTACAAAAGGCATTCAAGAGAACATCGGCAAGAACTTTTCCACCAACCGAGGTGTCGACATTTGGAATGACCTACCAGAAAAAGTTATCAATGCTAGTACCACCCCAGCATTTTGGTGACGTGAAGTAAAATGGGTCCCTTTCAAATATGGTGCCAATGACTTGGACCAGAACTAATGAACTGATTGATTCGTGTACAACATTTCAATTGTAATTTTTTAAAACAAAAGTATTGATGACGTAACAAGTTGAATTGTTACAGTGAATAAAACACTTATTTGACAGGTCAATAGTACAGCTATCAATAGGGACAATTATATAGCAATCCGTTGACTGTACAATAACCGATATAATCAAGACCTTTTCAACAATATACGAGAATAAAACCAAATGAATCAATATCCTAACTGTTATTTATATTCTCTCATCCTCTCTCTGATTTCATCTCGATTCACCACATCACAGCCACTTCTAGATCACAAATCCAACAGCACATTTAACATCGCAGTTCAGCTTTAAGTTACCGACGAAAATGGCAATGCCCTTCCGACTTCATTTTCTCTTAGAATATCCGACCAAATCACAATGTCACAGCCTGCTCTCTTTTAGCAAATATCTACGCGATTTCTCCTCGCACCTAAGCTCAGATAGATTCCGAATTTCATATACAGCCCTGCTTTCAAATCTGCGATTTCTTTCAGATTCAGATTTAAGACAATTTATTTTCATATATATAAATTGTTTAACAGTGCAAACGCGCACCCACCAAAGGCCAATCCTATTAAGTGATGGACCCTTGACATATCACATTTATGCTTATTATGTTATATCCTTCATTTCCTTCTTTCTGAGTATATCTGAATACTGACCTTCAGCTGGATAGATTTGATATTATTGAGCAAGATTATATTTACAAAAAGTGGGAACCCAGAACAGGTAATTTGTTTCTTTAAATATAATAAGTGTGTGTCCGTGTGTGCGTGCGTGTGTGGGCTTGCGAAACGTGAAATACCACAATGCTAGATGTATACCTGCCTTATGTTCTGTAGGGAAAACGGCCCAGAGCACTCTGGTAGATTAGCGAGGCGGAAACCTGCCTCTCCTATGGAACAATACATTTTGTTAGAGTGCTCTGCTATTTCGCGAAACATGTTTGGAGGTGATTTGCGAAAAGCAAAACATGTTTTCATTCTGGAACGTAATTGCACGCGAAACAACGTCATACATCAGAGGCATATATTACATCGTAAGTGTGTCGCCCAAAGGATGTTGGGATACTGTTTTCTTAGCAAACATTATCCTTCCAGAGTTTTGTTGCAGAGCGCTCTAACAGAGCGTACTTAGTGAAACTATTTTTTTCACCTCCTACAGAATGTACGGCTGATGCTCGAATTGAGGACGAAAGTCGGATACTTAGCCTTGGTTTGGTGCCTGCTGTTTATAGGCCATGGGTCCTGACAGGGTCCCCACATATGTGCATGCGCACACACATGCTCCCCAATGGTTAGCCGCTTGCTGGATTTCAACGAAATTCGGTTGGAAGGACCATAATTATATTATGCTAGCAGGCCCTAGAACATCTATTCGAATTTTGATTTGTCAATTTTTGGGGTGAGAATCTTAGATCTTATTATCAATTTACCGGAAATATTCAAAATGCATCTCCTTATCCGCTTGGATATCAAAATGCTTCTCCTCATTGACGGATTTCAACCAAATTTATCTAGAAGGATCATATTGTGGCAGGCTTCTGGGCTTCTAATCAGAATTTTGCTTGGTCAATTGTTTTGTGCGAAAATCTGAGATTTTATTAAAAATATACAATACACAAAAAATATACACATATGTTCCTTAACAGCTTGGTGAATTTTAATGAAATATGGCTAGTGAATTCTTCCGCGGTAGGCTCTAGAACCTCTCTTCACAATTTTGATTCGTCCTTTTTGGTGATCATCTTGGATTTTGCAAAAAAATTTAGGAGCGATTTAAAACGCTGCTCCTTACTCAATGGCCTGATTTCAATGAAACTTGTGTGGAACGAGCTTATCACGTTATATTTCAACATATCGAACAAGAAATTTAATTGGTCAATTTGTTTGGTGGCTATCTTCAATCTTCCAAAGATTATCCAGGAATCCTTTAAAACATATCCACTTAAACCACTTGGCGGATTTTAGCCAGATTTTCCAGGTTATGGTTTGCGTTTAGCTATGCTATTGCCAAACTATCAGTTCCGTGGACACCAATCCTTTGATATCTAGATTTCTACCTCATCTATATCAACACACCGATAAATGTATATCTTTCTGACATGAATTCGCAATGTAGGAATTTTGTCAGTTCAGCTTAAGTTTTGGGCTTAGCTGGACTTGTAGTAAATGGAGGCTATATTTTGTGGTTGTTTCTTCTTAGTGGAGTGGCATAATTCAGACAGATTTCTTTTAAAACTTTGAAAGGCAAAATTTAGTACACTGTGTTATCCATGTTAGTTGCATTATATACGTCATTGGAACATCAATAGGCCGGATAACACGTTGTTTTTGCGTCGCAGTCATCTGTGTTCGAAATTAGGTCATGACCATCCATTCTCCTGCAAATTTTCGCTGTATTGAAAGCTATGAGATCTTTAATCCTGTGGGAAATGTATCTGTGGCGCCTTTTCTTTATAGAAAATATATTAATTGTAAACTTTGGGCGATTGTTGATGTTAACAATATGTATCATGTCTGTGAGAATCGTGTTAATGTTACAGTCCCCTATTTTAGGTAGTCAGGTTCCTTGAGACTATAGGCCAAAGGTATATTTCCCATCATGGACCCAATATATAAATGATCAGATATCGCTTGTCATATCTTTATTATTACTACATCGAACTAATCCAATTTACATGTATATCTGGCTGGTAGCCCATATTCAAAAGTGCCCACCCACCACGTTTGATCCAAATGTATAAAGAAATAAACACATTATTTGCCTTTCCCACTTTTCTCATAGAACTCAACAATAGGCCTACTCCAAATAAATAAGGCGATGTACCGCTGTAATATATCGAGAATATAACGCGATTCCCACCATCCTGGAGCACATTGCTAATAACAACTATCTCCCAAGGTTTATAATTAATACAATTGATAGATTGAAGAATAAGAAAATGAGCCGCAAATGTATTTCCAATAGGATCCAATACTTAAAAATCTCATAGGTTACAATGCAGCGTACATTTGCAAGGATAATAACTCTAGTTGTTTAACGAGGTGATCACATCATCTTCATCCTTCTAATAGATATTGTCATTAGGGACACATTCGCCAAATTTTGTTTTAAACTAACAACAAATCCCGAAATGCGCTGCTGGAGAGAATGATCATGACCTATTTTCAATGACAAAATAACCACCTGCAGACATCCAGCATATCGATGAACCCAGTGACCTATTATAATGCACCTAGCATGGATGACATACTGTACTAATGTTTGTCTGCCACTGTCATATAATGCACCTAGCATGGATGACATACTGTACTAATGTTTATAATGCATCTCGCATGGATGACATACCGTACTAATGTTTATAATGCACCTAACATGGCTGACATACCGTACTAATCTGTGTCTGTCACTGTCATATAATGCACCTTGTATGGATGACATACTGTACTAATGTTTATAATGCACCTCGCATGGACGACACACCGTACTAATGTTTATAATGCACCTAGCATGGATGACATACCGTACTAATGTGTGTCTGTCACTGTCATATAATGCACCTTGTATGGATGACATACCATACTAATGTTTGTCTGTCACTCATATAATGCACCTATCATGGAAGACATACCGTACTAATGTGTGTCTGTCACTGTCATATAATGCACCTAGCATGGACGATATACCGTACTAATGTTGATAATGCACATAGCATGGATGGCATACCGTACTAATGTTTGTCTGTCACTGTCATATAATTCACCTAGCATGGATGACATACTGTGCTAATGTTTGTCTGTCATTGTCATATAATGCACCCAGCATGGATGACATACTGTACTAATGTTTGTCTGTCACTGTCATATAATGCACCTAGCATGGACGATATACCGTACTAATGTTTATAATGCACATAGCATGGATGGCATACCGTACTAATGTTTGTCTGTCACTGTCATATAATTCACCTAGCATGGATGACATACTGTGCTAATGTTTGTCTGTCTTCTTCTTCTTCTTCTTCTTTTCGTTCGCTGATCATACCGCCAGTCCTATGTTTGTCTGTCATTGTCATATAATGCACCCAGCATGGATGACATACCGTACTAATGTTTGTCTGTCACTGTCATATAATGCACCTAGCATGGAACACATACTGTACTAATGTGTCTGTCACTGACATATAATGTACCTTGTATGGATGACATACTGTACTAATGTTTGTCTGTCACTGTCATATAATGCACCTAGCATGGATGACATACTGTACTAATGTTTGTCTGTCACTCATATAATGCACCTAGCAATGGATGACATACTGTACTAATGTGTGTCTTTCACTGTCATATAATGCACCTTGTATGGACGACATACTGTACTAATGTGTATATGTCACTGTGATATAATGCACCTTGTATGGATGACATACTGTACTAATGTGTGTCTGTCACTGTCATATAATGCACCTAGCATGAATGACATACTGTACTAATGTGTGTCTATCACTGGCATATAATGCGCCTTGTATGGACGACATACTGTACTAATGTGTGTCTGTCACTGTCATATAATGCACCTTGTATGGATGACATACTGCACTAATGTGTGTCTGTCACTGTCATAAAATGCACCTAGCATGGATGACATACCTAGCATGGATGACATAACGTACTAATGTTTATAATGCACCCAGCATGGATGACACCTGTACTAATGTTTGTCTCTCACGGTCATATAATGCACCTAGCATGGATGACATACCGTACTAATGTTTGTCTGTCACTGTCATATAATGCACCTAGCATGGATGACACAACGTACTAATGTTTATAATGCACCTAGCATGGATGACATACTGTACTAACGTTTGTCTGTCGCTGTCATATAATGCACCTAGCATGGATGACATACCGTATTAATGTTTATAATGCACCTAGCATGGATGACATACTGTACTAATGTTTGTCTGTCACTGTCATATAATGCACCTAGCATGGATGACATACTGTACTAATGTTTGTCTGTCACTGTCATATAATGCACCTTGTATGGATGACATACTGTACTAATGTTTGTCTGTCACTGTCATATAATGCACCTAACATGGATGACATACCGTACTAATGTTTGTCTGTCACTGTCATATAATGCACCTTGTATGGATGACATATCATACTAATGTTTGTCTGTCGCTGTCATATAATGCACCTAGCATGGATGACATACCGTACTAATGTTTATAATGCACCTAGCATGGATGGCATACTATACTAATGTCTGTCTGCCACTGTCATATAATGCACCTAGCATGGATGACATACCGTACTAATGTGTGTCTGTCACTGTCATATAATGCACCTTGTATGGATGACATATCATACTAATGTTTGTCTGTCGCGGTTATATAATGCACCTAGCATGGATGACATACTGTACTAATGTTTGTAATGCACCTATCATGGATGACATACTGTACTAATGTCTGTCTGCCACTGTCATATAATGCACCTAGCATGGATGGCATACCGTACTAATGTTTGTCTGTTACTGTCATATAATGCACCTTGTATGGATGACATATCATACTAATGTTTATAATGCACCTAGCATGGATGACATAATGTACTACTGTTTGTCTCTCACGGTCATATAATGCACCTAGCATGGATGACATACTGTACTGATGTCTGTCTGCCACTGTCATATAATGCACCTAGCATGGATGACATAACGTACTAATGTTTATAATGCACCTAGCATGGATGACATACTGTCTAATGTTTGTCTCTCGCTGTCATATAATGCACCTAGCATGGATGACATACTGTATTAATGTTTATAATGCACCTAGCATGGATGACATACTGTACTAATGTTTGTCTGTCACTGTTATATAATGCACCTAGCATGGATAACATACCGTACTAATGTTTATAATGCACCTAGCATGGATGACATACTGTACTAATGTCTGTCTGCCACTGTCATATAATGCACCTAGCATGGATGACATACCGTACTAATGTTTGTCTGTCACTGTCATATAATGCACCTTGTATGGATGACATATCATACTAATGTTTGTATGTCGCTGTCATATAATGCACCTAGCAGGATGACATACCGTACTAATGTTTGTCTGCCACTGTCATATCTTTGGATTCTATCATTCCACTATCTACACCGTAACTATCGGGCACATAATCACTAACATTTATATAGCTTTATTAGTGCATCTATATAAATAGTAGATATCTTTCTCCCGTGCTTTCAGATAGATTACCATTTAACCATATGCTTTCAGATAAATGGTTGTTTAAGCATGTCATTTCAGATGGATAATTGTTTAAGCACATGCTTTCAGATAGATAATTGTTTAACCACGTGCTTTCAGATAGATGATTTTTTAACCACGTCATTTCAGATACATAATTGTTTAACCACATTCTTTCAGATAGATGATTGTTTAACCACGTGCTTTCAGATAGATCGTTGTTTAACCACATGCTTTCTGATAGATGATTGTTTAGCCACATGCTTTCAGATAGATGATTGTTTAGCCACATGCCTTCCGATAGATGATTGTTTAACCACGTGCTTTCAGATAGATGATTCTTTAAGCACATCATTTCAGATAGATGATTGTTTAACCACATGCTTTCAGATAGATGACTGTTTAGCCACATTCTTTTAGATAGATGACTGTTTAGCCACATGCTTTCAGATAGATGATTGTTTAGCACATGCTTTCAGATAGATGACTGTTTAGCCACATGCTTTCAGATAGATGATTGTTTAACCACGTGCTTTCAGATAGATGACTGCTTAACCACGTGATTTCAGATAGATGACTGTTTAGCCACATGCTTTCAGATAGATGACTGTTTAGCCACATGCCTTCAGATAGATAACTGTTTAACCATGTGCTTTCAGATAGGTGATTGTTTAACCACGTGCTTTCAGATAGATAACTGTTTAACCATGTGCTTTCAGATAGATTACTGTTTAACCACGTGCTTTCAGATAGATGATTGTTTAACCACGTGCTTTCAGATAGATGATGGTGTACTACAGATGCTCTTCGTATGCCCGGAGTCGATTCGGCCCTGACCGAATAGGTCCATCTTCGTCCCTCTATTACAGACACCTAGGCCCATAGGCGTAGCACGTCTCTATAGGAGCGTGAAAAATAACAGAGTTTGTAAAGCCATGCATCGCGCATGCGTACTATTCTAGATAGAACACACACTACGTAGTACGTAATAGATAGAGTTTGGCATGCTCTTGTCTATATATTTGCCGTATTACCAAATTGTAAATACGGCACCTTCCTATCCACTCTTGGATGGATTCTTATCTGAAAGCATCAGCAAACGCATACCTTTTTACAGAATAAGAATCGGAATAGAATTGGCAGATATATCTCCATTTTAAAATCCCATCAAATATAATTTGGAATAGCATTTACCTCATATCACACGTGTTCCACGTCACTAAGGATGAAGGTCGTTTATGACATTATGATCACACGGCCTTATATTAAACGCACCCTTGGGGAATAATCGCTGTTGAATGGCTGAAAAAGCTGCCTCGCTATTTGATTGGTCCCTGAGCCCATTATAATGGGAAACGTATCTGTATTCATTTTCCAATATGCCACAGTCTTTAGAATGCTAGTGTATCTCTATAGGCTAATTGATTGTGTATGCGCCATAACACAGCTAGATATAAAATAAACAAATTTTTGATATAAAAATATATTTTCATTCAGAATTAAAATTTGGTTGACATGTCTGACTAGTATTTGACAGTTTGCTGGCCTTAGGAAATAACAATAGGGGGGGGGGGGCATGACTGCTTTAACCCTTTAACACTAAAGCTGGCCAAAATGGCTTCTGTAGTTGTCCTCTTGGGAAATGTCCATTTGTGGACCAAGAGATGATTATTTTTGAAAATTTACCACTGGAAGGACTGGCTCGAAAACCGAGCCAGCCATTCTAGTTGTAAATTAAAACAATAGCAGTCTCTTGGCATATAAATGGACATTCAATAAGCACCTACGTGTTTTTTGTGGGGGTTTTCTGAGGGAGGGCGCCTGGACCCCACTCTTTTGCAGGACTAGTACACTTATCTGTGGACTGGTGTATTTTATAAATCACTAGTCCAACGGGCTAGTGGAATAAAAATTTAAGATATACCCCTGAGCAGGGTTGCATGATTTTTCAATTATTCGATTAACCGCGATTATATAATTCAAAATGATCGTGGACGATTATAAAATGAAATAATCGTGTAATCGCCATGTTGAAATTTTTGCAAGACACTTTTACGCTTGTGAAACTCTGCTCACGTTACCAATCATGGAAACAAACATCCGGCTATCAGCCGAATGTGTGAATGATTAAAAAAACTAAATAAATAACTGGTTTGTTTGTATTGACGCATGATTAGTTTTAGATGAATAAAGATTGTTCACTTGGTCGCTATTTGTCATTGTTGTTGTAATCACGCACGCTTATTCCGCGTTCCCCATTCTCTGAATAGTTATGCGCTAAGGGTTTTCCCAAAAAAGTTCTAAAACTGATACCACATTTTCTCCCGTAAAAATTCTCACCGTCTACGCCTATGTTTAATGTATACCTCAAAACATCACTGGGGAGGTGAAATTATTGCGTATCCTTTAATAAACGTCGTTTATTACATCAAAATTAATCCACAATTTGATATAAAATGGCGTCGCGAAAAAATAAAAATCACGTGATTCACCTCCAATTGAAGTTTATTTTAAAGCGAGTACTCGGATATAAATATTCTGGAATCGGGGACTCGTAACTCGGGAATTCTATATATTATCATTGCGCAATAGGAACTGAGTATTATACTGATCTGAATAACCGGTACCCGTTTGATAAACTCCCGTTAGCGTATAATATCTTGCGAGAACACGCCGCCTCCCATCGCGAGAGCCGCTGGCTCGCCAACTTAAGAAGCCGGCTATAATGTCGTTCGTAATAATTCAATTTGGGTCATTTAATGTTGATCGGCATTACAAAATTGATGCACATTTTCTCCCGTACTTGTTTGGTACATGAATTTGGTCTTAAAATATATTTAAAAGGAAGCTATTTAATTATTTAATCGCGCCAAGACTGTTTTAAGCGCATTTTGACTACAAAAGTGTGGAATAAACTTTATTATATCTTGAACATACGTGGCCTACTATTAGTATTACTCTAATAGGTGGTCGAGATTTACAAATCCGAGGCCTGTATTGACTTCTAGAGGGGCCGGAAATGTATCAGGTCAGAGATCGGTCTGAAGCAGACACACACTGTGGCACGATTGTTATTATTATACACGCTATTCTTACAAATTTGCTCTTAAAAATATTTTTTAAGTTATGGGGTGGGCTTCTAATACAGAGTTTTGCCGTTTTGAAACTGCTAAGAAATCATTGGAGCTCCTATGTCAAACTTAGGGGGAGGGCTTCTATTAGAGCATAGGCTACAATTAAGTGAAATACGGTAACTTCTGTTTTCCGGCTAGGAAAATCTTGATACATTCCTTTGTTTGCAATCAGCAACTGGCGTATTCTGTCGATGTATGTATTATACCTAAGTGCCTAACCCATAATCTTACAATCTGCAGTAGCATATTAACGTCCTCTAAGCAGCATTGATGTAGTTAATATAGTTCATGATTAATCGTATGATCGCGATTATTTTTTTAAAATGATCGCGATTATGAAAAATGAATAATCGTGCAGCCCTACCCCTGAGTATACTACAATATAAATCAGGAAACCGATTTATTTATTTTACCTATATTTACCGTTGATTGGAGATGGAAGTGAAAAGGAATTGAAAAAAATTGTTATAATTTCGTGGCATGCCTCAACCTCAGATGACAGTGTACCGCGGTATTTTTTTATGGTACCGATACCATCATGTAAATGTCAATACTGCCCAGCTCTAATATATATATATATATATATATATATATATATATATATATATATATATATATATATATATATATATATATATATATATATATATATATATATATATATATATATATATATATATATATATATATATATATATATATATATATATATACACCTGTGCAAAAGTTAAGCACCAGCAAAAACAATAGAACGTAGAAACATGATGGTACAACTAGGCTGCCATACTTTTTGTCCCCGCGTTAGCTGACATAATTCCAAGTACGAAATGCACATGCATGCATGACTTCACGCCGCTTGATGTCCGTGCGTGGCGGGAAACAGCACACGTGTTCAGTTATGTAAAAGTCCAGTTTGAGGTCTAGAACATTACATACAGATTTAGGCGACAAGATTAGGAATTTTGTGTTCATGACCGTGGTTTATTTGTACAGAGAGAATTAGCTCTTGATTGTGAACCGCTATGGCAAGACGAAGGTTAAGTGATCGTGTGAAATGGCAAATCATAGGCATGCATACCACTGGTATGTCATGCAGAGAGATTGGCAGACAGCTGAACATTAACCATACTGTAATCAGTCGTTTGATTGCAAAACATGGGCAAACTAACGAGGTGAAGGACAGGCCTAGATCTGGAAGACCGAAGAAGACTACTGCCCGTGATGATCGAGCCCTAGTACGCCTTGTTAGGAGATCTCCATTCACCAACAGCAGAGTGCTCAGCCAGCAATGGGAAACGCGCAATAGAGTGTCAATGTCTACCGTCAAAAGGAGACTGTATGCTGCTGGCATGAAAGCTAGGAGACCTGTCAGACGTCCTCTCCTCACTGCACACCACAAAGAGGAGCGTCTGAGGTGGTGCAACGAAAGAAGACACTGGAACATGAGATCCTGGAGACGGGTACACTGGTCCGATGAAAGTCGGTTCCTGCTTCATGCCACAGATGGTCGAACTCGTGTATGGAGGTCCAGACGCACGACGTACGACCAACGTAACATCATGGAAGAAGTTCCATTTGGTGGAGGTTCCGTTATGATATGGGGGTGCATCTCATTTGATTGTAAGCTGGATCTGTTGACTGTACCTGGAACACTAAATGGACAAAGATATCAAGATTCCATACTGGATAGAGTTGTGGTCCCTCATTTTGTAAATCATGCACCTGGAACCCACCCTATATTCATGGATGACAACGCCCGACCACATCGTGCTAGAGCTGTGCATGAATACCTCCGCCAGAATGCCATCGAAACCCTACCATGGCCACCAAGGAGCCCTGACATGAACCCTATTGAGCATATCTGGGACATTCTGGGAAACATGGTGAGAAGGAGGGATCCTCCTGTGCAGAACCTACAGGAATTAACAGACGCACTCCATCTTGAATGGCAACGAATACCACAATGGCGTATCAGTCGGTTGGTGACCAGCATGAGACGTCGTGTCCAGGCCGTCATCCAGGCACAAGGTGGATATACCCGGTATTAATAATGACAGTCTCAAACTCGTGCACAGATGTTAAACTTCGTTTTCAGACACCATTAATGACAATCTAGCCACGTGTGTCAACTGTAGGGCAATAGTTGTCAGTTGTGTCAACGTAACCATATTCAGGCCTCGTTTTCAAGTTCAAACAAAAACATACAGTGTTTCCCCACCATCATAATCAGCATTCCTCTAGTTGCATTATTACCTCTTGCACTAAGATGGATGGGTACATAAATGTTTATGCTATTGCTTTCTTCATAGCACATGAATATACCCTCGCATGTGCGTAAAAATAGGGTGGTGCTTAACTTTTGCACAGGTGTATATATATAATAAAATAATATGACGATTTAATATATTATACCACTTAAAGTGGCACTAGCTCAAATATATCACAGTTTCTGATCTATGAACGCCTAATAGTCGTCGGTATATATATACCGACGACTATTAGGCGTTCATAGATCAGAAACTGTGATATATTTGAGCTAGTGCCACTTTAAGTGGTATAATATATTAAATCGTCATATTATTTTATTATATTGTACACTCGCCGAAAGTTGACATTACAGACGTTCAATAGCGCATACACCTTAAGTATTCTTAATAGTAACATATTTCCCTAGCGACCATTCCTGTGCCGAAGCTCAGATAAACTACTTAGGATAGGAGTAAATTGAGGCCGCTTCCATAGACAAAAGTAGTATTTAGTTCAGAAACCGCTTTAAGTTCAGAAACCGCTTTAAGTTCAGAAACCGCTTTAAGTTCAGAAACCGCTTTGGTACATTGCTTTGGCTGTATTATATTGCATTGTACTACAAAAGTGTGTGACGGCGAACAAATTCAGCCGGCGTGGCAGCGTGCCTCTATTGGAATTACCTCCGGCCACTCTAGATATTGTACTTCCTTCATTCGGTTTAGTTGAGCCGACCCTTGATATCACCTGAGTTTCTTGGCGGTCCCAACTAAAACGGAGAGCATTCACAACCTCAGTATCTTCATTGATAGCTTTCTATTATAACATTTCTTAAAGCCAAAGTAGGGATTCACTGCGAAATAATAATAATAATAATAATACAAATAATAATAATAATAATAATAATAATAATAATAATAATAAAAATAATAATAATAATAATAATAATAATAATAATAATAATAATAATAATAATATAACTGGCCTAAAGCAGAGAATCTTGGGCTATATTGCACTAAACATAACGCAGGACAAATGGTAGGTCCTTAGGGATCAGGTCTAAACAGCTTTATCTTGGCACACCGACTAACGGCAAAAGACGTGCATAACAGACTAACTCTGTTCTGACTGGAAGGGCTGAGTGGGTCCTCCACGCCTTCAGAGCAAAGGTCACAATAGTCTGCTATTCGCATCCTCGGCTTTGTCTTAAATAGATAGTGTTTTTAACGCTTTTGTGCTGTCCTTGTTATATGTGGTTGGTGTGTTGGCCACATGCTGGGAGTCGCTCCTCGGCTCGGTCCCCTGTCATTACATTCAACATTTCTATGCGCCGTCGGCTTAAGGAGTTCGCTTTCGTAGTCTCTTCCGATATGGAGGCTTGCGGTTGCTACCTTAGGAAGACGCCCTAATTATTTAAAATGCTAGGATGAGGATAGGCCATTGAGGCATAACTCTATGTGTTCTGGACCTAAAACTTAACGGTTAGCTTAGAACCCTTGAAGGACTGCTCACTACGCGCCGGCTACCAAACTGCCCTCTTTGAAGATTTGGCTAGGCCTCTTTCCTTAGAAATTGACCTGCCATTTCCATGTAACCTAGTGTGCACAGTTAAATAATTAACTAAATAATTCACCACACTCCTGCGTATTTGAGAGCTAGCATTTATCTAGCTTCATAACTCCCGCTCTCGCCACTGTTTTTGCCCGCTTCAGGCTTAAATGTGGTTTATATTAAACCAGTGAACATTCACACAGTCGGCCTGCACGAGGCGTATGTCTAGCAAGATTTTCACATATGTGTATATTTCTCGGATATGTTTTCTCTGGCGAGATATCCAACTAACCTAGAGTTAGGACACTCACAATAAACTAACGTCGGCCTAAGTCGGCCACGTACAAACAAATTATAGAAGAACCAGCCACTCACTGCTGCGCGCTCGAGATATAGTACTAAACAAGTTAATCATCACTGTACAGGCATTCTGGCCTCACGATTAGGACAGACACAACAGTAGTGTTCAATGTTGGCGGGAATACACTCCTGGCCCCAATGGAACGTTATCGTTCTGCTGTTCCTAGAGATCGGCTTTTGTATAACCCAACTTCCCACGATCCTCTCATACCGTTAATTCTGAGACAGCTGCTGACCAGCATCTGGCCAATTCACCTCTTAGGTACGGAAATATTGAGCGACGTTGCGGTGACCAAGCGACACTTATTTAACCACATGCTTTCAGAGAGATGATTGTTTAACCTCATGCTTTCAGATAGATGACTGCTTAACCACATGGTTTCAGATAGATTATTGTTTAACCACATGCTTTCAGATAGATGATTGTTTAACCACATGCTTTCAGATAGATGATTGTTTAACCACGGGCTTTCAGATAGATGGTTGTTTAAAGATGTGCTTTCAGATAGATGATTATTTGACCACATATTTTCAGATAGATGATTGTTTAACCACATATTTTCAGATAGATGATTGTTTAACCACGTGCTTTCAGGTAGATGATTGTTTAACCACGTGCTTTCAGATAGATAATTGTTTAACCACATGTTTTCAGATAGATTACTGTTTAACCACGTGTTTTCAGATAGATGGAAAATGAAACTAATATATTGATTCTTAAGTCATCTTCATAGGAGTGAATCACTTGTTGTGTATAGCAATTAGTGCATTCATTTCTTGGTCTCCACCATCAGATTATGATAATGATAAAGAATAAATCCACAGATTGCTATCCATGGCAGCCTTGGCACGTGCTTTTCTTTTATGAGGAGGATGACTAGAAATTAATTATATATGATGGACGGAATGGTTCCTTCAAAGTGAACAATATATATCATGATACGTATTGTGATACAATATCCGTGTATCGTGACATATCGCGATACAATGATGTTCGCAATACCCATCCCTATTTCAGATAGATGATTGTTTAACCACGTGCTTTCAGATAGATGATTGTTTAACCACGTGCTTTCAGATAGATGATTGTTTAACCATGTGTCTTGACATTTAACCCTTTTACCATTGAATACCCCAGATCTCATTTTAAGGCAAACATACAAGAAAACTGTTCAATATTTTGAAGTTAATTTGGCCTAAGGCAACAACGGCTATCCTTATGAACCGGCAAACCAATATTATCATGCCCATATATAGACATTTCCGAGCCAATCCCCAGGCTCAACCCATGAGGGTATAAAAGGAGCTGAAAAAACAGCTTCTGACCTTTCAGACTTCTGGATTCACAACGTATCCAAGCATCAGGCTTTATAACCAATCTTTTGGTCTTAAATTTCCCTGACTACGTTGTTATTACGCCTTATATGTGATAAGTGTCCAGTCGTCAAGATTTGTTATGAAAATTATAATATTTGCTTAGTGAATGTCCATGTGCAGGTCAAGGGATAACTAATTTATAAACGTTCCACAGGAATAACTGGCTTTGTTATCAAACCAATTATTCCAGTAGTGAATCCTAAAATATTCTTTTGGCTCATAAATAAACAGGTCTCAAGGTCATTGCCAGGCTAGTTTTGGGCTGCTCCACGCAACTGTTAGTTTAGTCATTTCATAGTTGAATTTACCATCGCTCATTTTCAAGACGACCATACAGGAAAACTGCTGATTATTTTGAAACTAAGTTACCTTAGGCAGTAACAGCTTCTTGTCAAATTAATTTCAAATTATTCAACATAATAAGGAATATACTTTTTTCTTGAATTTGCCATTAGAAGTGTTAAATACTGAATGTGTATTATTATATCTTCCAGCAATAATGAGGCGCATAAGCGAAATCTCCAGGATTTTGAAGGAAAACATCGATGTTTCCGAAGAATTTCTTGGAATTTTGTGTTATTTTGAAGCAATAACAACTGATGCCAAGAATGACATACTAAGTCAAGAATGGAACATGAGAGCAGCGTGTTTGGTGACCTATTTGTCACCAGAAGGCAAATGTACACCGGCATTTGAAATGTGCATCTCCATAGTTTGTCAGGCGCCTCCCTTTATAGATGCCAAGAGAGCTATGCATGGTAAAGTAAATACGGATACTCCCGCTACCCTACCCCACCCCACCCCAACCACTAATGAGACAATATGCTAATTTTTGTCTCGCTCGCGAATCAGAAAGCAAGGCATATGTAGGCCTATCATGTTTGTGATGGTGAATCGCCCGTGGTCTCCGTAGTCGTCTTTGTTGAAATCGACCAGACTGCCATTCACGCACGCAGGTTACGATGTCATAATGAATTACGACACATGCAGTCTGACGTCACTATCACAAATGAGAGAGAAATACTTCGTCATGAACCTGGAATAAGTCGACAGTTGTACAAGTTTTATGTTTTTACTATTTAATGAATGTTATGTTGACTATTTGCAACTAATTTGACTGGTCTGTCCTAATGAACGGAATAAGCAGTTTAGCAGAGATTCGTCTATGGACCCCATTAAGATATGACATTGTATGCGGACCTCGTCATATCTATAGGTACCATTTATCTAAGCGTCAAGGAGGGTGGTGATGGTGGCGGGAGGAGGGGTGAGGGAGTATATTGACCTCTTTAAATTACACCCAGCCCCCCACCCCAAATGTTTTGCCAGTCTTTTACTTAGCCCGGGCCGTTTGCACTCCAGGTCGTACGCACATGAGCACAGACTCGCGCACGCACCGGCGACCGCACGCATGATCACGCTAACGTATGCTTCTAGGTGCGTACATACACACGTACGAACGGATGCATCTTGAAGTAGGAATAACTCAACATGTTGTGCAAAATGATCATTTTTCCAATTTTATGAAATGTTCTGGCGAATATTTTGAAACTAATTTGACTGTATGAGGCGTTACCCGTAGGTGTACATAATAATTTAAGCCGAAATAGGTTAAGAAACCTCACCTTGGAGTGCATCCAAGCTCTAGGATTTTGTCATAACTGCAACATTTTATTAACTTATGGTGACTTGGCCATCATATCCAGGGAGAGTGCATATGCAGGGTATTATGACTGCCTGGAATAGCTGGGTATTTGTGTACATCGGATGTGTTCTGCTTAATAAGCGTACTGGAGAAGATTTTGAAAATATTTTGACTGGCAGAGTTACCAACATATTTCCACAAAACCCGTACAATTCTCAGACAGCTTTCAAGGATGTAAATTTAGAGCCCGAACATGGGCCTTATTATTATTATTATTATTGTTATTATTATTATTATTATTATTATTATTATTATTATTATTATTATTATTATATTATTATTATTATTATTATTATTATTATTATTATTATTATTATTATTATTATTATTATTAATATACTGAACCAATAAAGTTTAGCAACACTGAGAATATTACTGTATAAATGTTATTTAACAAAAACAATAAATTGATTCAAATATATTATTTAATTGATAGGTCATTTTCCAATTTGAACAACAGTCTCTTGTTACTGTAATGCTAGCATCGCGCCTTTAACACAGCATCATTCAACGGAAGGGTCCAATTTAAATAATGACACTGAGCTGTCAATACCGGTTGTGACATCCGCGCACATTAACCGTATTTTTTCGTATTTTCTTTATTACACTCATGCCGCGACAACGGCATATGAGGATTTTGTGTACAGTGACAATGGCGGTAGAAATACAATATTATTATTATTATTATTATTATTATTATTATTATTATTATTATACCATCTCCGCCGCGCTGCCGACGAGGGCTACGACAGTGGGATCGCTTACATAATAATGATAACAACAATAATCAATTTATTAACTATGTTGGGCCACTTGCCCCTGCAGTGTTTCAGGCAGTATTAAAAGAGAACTAACTTCATATAATAGTTGTTCAGCTGATCTAACACGTCATTCGTAAACTATAATATAATAGTAAGCTTATTATCATGCCGCTAAAGAAAGCTATTCAGGCTTGAGTAGTTTAAACGTTGGTACATTTCCAAAGCCTGTGGTGGCTGTCATGCCTTACTTTTCAACCAATCAGAAGGAAAAACTAGCGTATCTGCCTTGGTCAATACGCTCAGGCATAGCGGTGTCACATATAATTTGGCAATATGATATGAAAACAATCATACAAGTAAGCTGATGACTATTCTGAGACCAATTTGACCGGAAGCCGTTACTGCCATAGGCAATGACAACTTCCAATCAAATTATCCCCAAAATATTCACCAAGATGATTTGCATAATAAAGAATGTAACCACCGCCGTACATCGCTTTCTCATGCTTCAAATTAAGCACCTGATGTCACGAAGAGGAATCGCATCCCATTCCTGGAGCAGTGCAGCTTCCAGCTCCCGCACGTTGTGAAAATGTGGATGGTTCTCACGCACCATACGGCCAAGAATGTCCCACACGTGTTCGATAGGAGACAGGTCCGGTGATCGCGCTCGCCAGTCCAACACCGGAACGTTGTTAGCATCAAGGAAATCACTGGTGACCCTAGCTGAATGAGGATGGGCGTTGTCTTGCTGGAACATAAAGTCTGCATGATGCTGTGAATCTTACTGGATCCACCAACTCCACCCAATGGATCCTGTTGGTATTAATCACGCAGACTGGTAACCCCCACACCCTGTGCGTGAGACACCATTTTGTTCAAAAGTAGTTGATACATAAAGAAACATGGCTTCTGTTTTCTTGTTATAATTCTGCTCAACTCTGTAGGGTTCTACTTATTGTTGATGGCCTTTCTGGTTGAAATGCCTATGATGCAGGTGAGCGATACAGGACCCTTGGGCCTCTTGTTATTATTAGGGGGCCAAGCTGGTGCTTGGCACCCTATTGTTTTCGTTCTGTTTATTATTTTTATTATTTCTATTATTTCGTGCTTTTTTCTGTTCGCGAATAGCGCGAAGACAAAAATGCTGATGACATTCAAGCTTTGCATGGCAAGAGGGCCTTATTAGAGAAAACCTTTTATGTGTTAATGGATATGATTTTCTAGATAGGTTGGCGGCCATCGTTGGATTTCTGGAAAATCTCCAGAACCACTGAAGAGAATGAGCTGAAATTTGGTGAAAAACATCAGAGAGTGAATCTCATAAAAGTTTGTTCAAGAGAAGTCGATAGCTCGAAAAATACGGATTTGCGTATGGACCAATCAGAATCAAGCCGTCTAGAGGAAATAATGAATTTTTTATTTGAAGGAATTTTAAGCCCAAATTGGTCATTTTAGGTTTTTGGGGTCGAGAAATTCAAATCTGGCATTTTCGAATCTGTCGGATTAACGGTTTGGCCGCCATCTTGGATTCGTTTCCTGCCAAATTCCCCATAGTAAAGCAATTGGAAATTTTAAATGCCTTCTCGGAAACCACAGGGTGGATTTCAATGATATTTTGCAGGAAGCATCATTAGGTAATAGAGATCTGATTTTGTTCAAACAAGGCTGGTCGGCCTATTAGGCCGGCGGCCATTTTGGATTTTGTAGTATTTCGGGAAACTTTTTTTTAAATCTTCTCCGAGACCACTTGGCGGATTGATTCAAAACTCATGAAATATCTTCTAGGACATCGGCTGAACCAAGTTTGTTCAAGGGAATTTGATTGGCCGAGAACTTGGGTGGTCGTCTTGAATGACCTAGTTTTCGTGTAAACGACTTTTTCTCCAGAACCCCTGAACGGATCGAGCCGAAATTTGGCTGATATGATTAGGGCATTAGAGTTTGTTCAAGAGAATACATCCAAAAACCGGACCGGGATTGGCCAATCAAAAATTATTTAAAAAAAATTTAAATCCATTTCGTTTTACGTACGTTTTTGTGTCTTCAGATTCCAAATTTGCCATTTTCAATACTGTCAGACGAACTGGCGGCCATCTTGGATTATTTTCCCGACAAAATCTCCCATAGTAAACCAATGGGAAAATTTAAATGCCTTCTCCTCGGAAACCTATGGGTGGATTTCAATTATATTTTGCAGGAAGCATCGTTAGGTAATAGAGATCTGATTTTGTTCAAACAACGCTGGTCAGCCTATTAGGCTCAGATAAGGTTCTCGTCTTAGCGACCGGGATGCTAGCCACTTGGCACCCGATGCATCGCCGCTTGTGGCTATGTTTATTATTATTATTATTATTATTATTATTATTATTATTATTATTATTATTATTATTATTATTATTAGTCCCCCTACTGGTAAAACCGGGGGGACTATAGGTTTGCACTCCGTCTGTCCGTCTGTCTGTCCACCTGTCGCAGTTGGTTTTCCGCACGTTTTTTCCGCAGTCCTTCAAGGTATTCAACTGAGAATTGGTTTATTGCTTTGTTATGAGAAGCTACAGAGCAATTTCGAGTTTCAGGCGTATGCGTCAATTTTTGATGGCTTTATGCCCCCTTTCGAGTTAAGAAATACGAAAAATATCAGCTTTCCACACTTTTTTCGCACTCCTTCAAGATATTTAAGCGAAAATCGGTGTATCGCTTTAGTATAAGGACTTATTGAGCAAGTTTGAGTTTCAGACAATTGCGTCAATTTTTCATGGAGTTATGCCCCCTTTCGACTTATGAAATACGAAAAATATTAGTTGTCCGCACTTTTTTTCGCGGTCTTTCAAGATATTATACTGAGAATTGCTACATTGCTTTGGCATGAGAAGTTACAGATCAAGTTAGAGTTTCAGGTGTATGCGTACATTTTTGATGGAGTTATGCCCCCTTTCGACTTAGGAAATATGAAAAATATCAGCTTTCCGAACCTTCTTTACACTCCTTCAAGATATCTAAGGAAAAATCAGTTACATCGCTTTAGTATAATGGGTTACAGAGCAAATTCGAGTTTCAGACATTTTCGTCAATTTTTCATGGAGTTATGCCCCCTTTCGACTTATTATGCAATACGAAAAATATTAGTTTTCCGCACTTTTTTTTTGCAGTCTTTCAGGATATTATAGTGAGAATTGCTACATTGCTTTGTTATGAGAAGTTACAGACCAAGTTCGAGTTTCAGGCGTATGCGTAAATTTTTGATGGAGTTATGCCCCCTTTCGTCCTATGAAAAACGAAAAATATTAGTTTTCCGCCCTTTTTCTCGCAGGCTTTCAAGTTATTCAACTGAGAATTGGTACATTACTTTATTATCAGCAATTACAGACCAAGTTCGAGTTTCAGGCGTTTGTGTCATTTTTTGATGGAGTTATGTCCCCTTTCGACTTATGTAATACAAACATATCAGCTTTCAAGACTGTTTCCTTCTCCTTCACCATATATAACTGAGACTTGGTTTATTGCTATGTTATGAGAAGTTATAGATCAAGTTCGAGTTTCAGCTGCTTTTGACAATTTTTTATGAAATTTATGACTGTCAATCTCTAAAGATTTATATCACCAGGTAGGGGACATGTATTGCAAAGCAATACTTACAGAATGCTTGTTCTTCTTCTTCTTCTTCTTCTTCTTCTTCTTCTTCTTCTTCTTCTTATTATTATTATTATTATTATTGTTATTATTATTATTAATTAATATTATTATAATTAGGACGTTGCGTAGTGGTTAGGGATAGTATGTTTTGAGGTATTTTTGTAGGAGTGCATAACTTATGTCTTATAGCCTTTATACTCGGGATAGACTAGACATTAGACATACACGGATTCGTACTCCAATAGCATTTAATTAAATTAAACATGATCCGTCATTGACTCGGATGCTATTGCTAGGCGGCATTTTGCGATCAGGGAGATGAGACACGTGACCTTTGGACCACATATGTCTTTAGGATACTGCATCTCAACAGTCCGCACCCCAGATCAGGAATTGTCTATACTATTGTCAGCATCCTAAAACATGTGGTCCAAAGGTCACATGTCTCAAGGAACCACCATCTCCCTCATCACAACACAACCGGCGGTGTAATTATATAAACATTAATACACCTTGCCACCTTACAATGTTATAGAACCGAACACAAAAGCCAGTAGTTAGTCAGAAATCTGTCGACATTAGATATGACTTCAGGTAACTGCAAATATATAAAGTAATGCAAACACACTGTTGGACAACAATGTCCTAGTAAGTATATCCAACACATAGACAATTCCTGAACTGGGATGAGGAGATGTAGTATCCTAAAGACATGTGGTCCAAAGGCCACGTGTCTCAGGGAACCACCATCTCCCTGATCATAAAAAAATGCCTACCAATAACATCCAAGGCAACGACGGATCACGATTTAAAATTAAATGCTATTGGAGAACAAGTCTTGATCATGTCTATGAAACTGCAATATAATTCTGTTTAAAATAACACTAAATTGGAAAATATAATTTTATGTTACATCCATTTCATGTTGACAAAACAGAAACTATAATCAACAATAAGTTGTATATAACAGTACGCTTGATACTTGACATAACTGGTGGGCAATTTCAGCAATCCTAGCTGGATGATAACATTCAACTGGTGGATATATTTCCCAAATTTCACTAACGTACCAAGCGAAAATTCACAAATATAAATATAAATACTATTAAATATAACTCTTTAAGGATGGACAGACATGCCTCTATTTAGCAAACAATGGAGCATAAAACTGCCAGATTTGTAGCACCATAAATAAACAAATGTGCATTAAACTAGCTGATACACCATTTAACAAATATGGATTTTATGGATAAGTGAGTGACGGGTGGGTGGGTGGGTGGGATAATAAGCAATTGATGTGCAGAAAAGGAATTGTATAGATAATCTGGATGGGCAGGGTTAGTAGAGATGGGATGATAAGGACGCTTCAAAGGAAATGCCACAAATGCTGACAGACACAAAAGATTTTCACACCCATTTACACACAAGACTTTCACACTCGTCAATTTTTCATGGAGTTATGCCCCCTTTCGACTTATGAAATACAAAATATAGTTTTCCGCACTTTTTTCGCAGTCTCAAGGTATTATACTGAGAACTGCTACATTGCTTTGTTATGAGAAGTTACAGATCAAGTTGGAGTTTCAGGCATATGCATACATTTTTGATGGAGTTATGCCCCCTTTCGACTTATGAAATACAAACATATCAGCTTTCAAGACTTTTTCCCTTCTCCTTCACCATATATAACTGAGACTTACTTGGTTTATTGCTATGTTATGAGAAGTTACAGATCATGTTCAAGCTTCAGCTGCTTCTGTCAATTTTTAATGGGGTCTTTGACTGTCAATCTCTAAAGATTTATATCACCAGGTAGGGGACATGTATTGAAAAGCAATACTTACAGAATGGTTGTTGTATACAAAATTGCCGCCATTCTTTATCCGATTTCATTTTAGGAGGCAGATTCAGATTCCTGAGGGAATTTGTGCTAAGATTCGTCCAAAGATTGAGTGGAATGGATCAGTATTAACAATTTAGAGAACATGGGAAATATATACATAAAAGATGCCAGCTCCATACCTATAGTACAGCATGATTGGCCTATCTTAATTGTGATCTTACAGACTCTATTGTTTTAAGCGTGTTACGACACACACGCTATGCATATAGATCATGATGGTCGTATTAGAGAGGTGAAGAGAAATGTGCTGGCATGGGCCATTCTGGCCAAGCCCCACGCAATCCGTACTAAAGCGTCTAACAAATAAAGGGAGACAACAGTTTATGGCAAAATTTGGCTAACAATGCCATTTTAGAGTGTAAGCGATGTTATGGACTCTTGTTTTTAAGCGTGTTATGACACATGCGCTATGCATATAGACCATGATGGTCTTATTACAGATCTGAGAGAGCACGGACCATTCTGGCCTGGCCCCACTTGATCCGCGCTACACCAGCCCGCGTAGCTTGGTACCATGGGCCGAGCGATACCGATGAATGAATTGCGCCCCCCCTCTCCCCCCCCCCTCCCCTCATTGCGGTCGCTAGGTGAGAATTATAGACTTCTCATTAGGTGCATAGCCGAATGATAGAGAGACATGAGGCACGTTCATATTAGATTTTAGATATAGGCGCAATAGGTGAGGAGGTTTTGTGGTAGGGAGGCATACTTTTGAATTTTTGGCCTGGGTTTCTTAGGCCCGGGTGCTTCGGGTTTTTAAATTTTTTGTTTGTTTTGTGTTTGATTTGTGATCATTTATTATCATAATAGGCAATCATCCTAACACAGTAGTTCGCGAGGACATCTTCCAGCCGAAGGTTCATTATGTTTTGGCTGAAGATCTTAGCCACATGAATGATCTCTTGTTCGTATATAAGTATTATTCAGGCGTTTTCAGCGCCGCATAACCGTACATTATATATAATAATATAATTATAATAATGAAAAGAATATATGTTATAAATATCCAGTCTTCTTATTGACCGAATGGAGCTGGTGTTATCGGTCAGTTGCGGATGCTCATGTCAGTCTGAAACTGTTTTGGTATGAACAAGGTGTAGCTTAAGTGAGCGTCATTCCCGTCATTAAAGTTAAAAACTGATGGAGCCGAAGCCGAAATGGTTGGAGGAGTTGCCGCGGGTGTTGGAGTTACTAATGGTCCATCGATGTCTACTATTGATGTAGATGAGTCGCGGAGGCATGGAAAAGATGTGTTGGTGCCGTAATAGCTGGTCAGGGTCGACATTCGCATAAACCTTCATCACTACAATGCCTTGGCACGCCGCGTATGGTAAATTCATGGGTCTTGACTTTGGCATGCTGCAGCTTTCAGTTTCTGTAGACCACTGTAGACACAGGCCGGAGATGTTTTCTTCCTAACACACGGCGGACTGAGGTCTTCCAATACAGTTCGTTTGGGCTTCTTTGAGGCCGAAGTTAGTGCTGCTGTCGACGTTGACGGCGAGTCAACGGAAGTCGATCCTTGGATGGAGGGTAGTATAATAGATTCACTGGGTATCGACATACTCGGCACCGAAGTTGCTGAGCCATCCAGGTCGCTAGATACCATTTGTAATTGTCCTGGTTCGTCTGAAGATAATGGCTGAAACTGCGATAATGCTACCGGGCCTAGTAGTACACACAATTATGGAAGCGAGAGTGGGAGCAAAACTCGTGTAATAACTAATGAAATGACACTTGGAGACCGAATCAACTGTGATATTGCAAGCGCTGGTTTCCGTTTTCTGGATGTAGTTGTTTTTACGTTGAGTACTGAAAGTGGAGGTCGAATGAGATGCTAATATTTCCCAAAGTTGGTCTCTCTTCATAGAAAGTTCATTAGGCAACAGATTAATTAGACGCACGATGGATTTCAGCCGATGATTGGGTAATGCTGAGTCGCCAACCCATGAATAACTTGCTACACTGAGTGCAATGTGCTCTGAGGAGCGTATGGTCTCGGTCAACATGACAAGTAAGTTCGCCTTTTAGGTTATACGTTCGACCACAAGGTAGCCCACCTTCCTCGGATTCCCACGTACACTTATGAATAGGATTAGATGGCCCTTCATCGGAAGTGTCAGATATATTGAGACCGGCACTAACTTCTGCGAATTGTTGAGGCGTTAGTGACATAACAGTAGTTACTTAATAGTGTTCTTGGCTTCCCCGAATTCACAACACTTTGATAAAATAATAACAAAAATTCTATTCAGCTTACTCATAAAAAGATTGAAATTTAGTTTACAGCGCAAAAATTTAAAACTGGAAAGCGAATATTTTGAATATCAGACTGCTCTAGTTCCCAGTGTTTTTTTACTTTTATCTCCCATGTGAAGTCCATTTTCCACTTCACATTAAAATGCAAGAATTATCTCTCCTGAGAATAATGTTTTAGTTCAATCGCATTATTTTAATCTCGGGGAGGGAGGGGGAGGAGGATGGGGCATTGTTGTAAAATCAAATATATGGTGACACATCTTAACTCTTTAGCATTCAATTTTAGTTAAGACAATTGAGACTTTCATTTAGTTAAATTCCATTAACAAAAGAAACGACTATTTCAGAAATCTGACCATTGCTTAATTTCTTTTAAAAATTGTTCTGACTTTTTCATGGACATTCCTTCACACCGCTGAAGATTCCGGTTCAACATTAAAGATTAATGAAACCCTCAGGAAATTTAAGAATCCATTGAAAAAATGTATAATTCGAAAAAATGAGAGTGCACGCTATAGTGTGTTGTGCATGTGTCACATCAGAATTTGCCAAAACGAAGCGCTACTTTGAATATATTTTCAAACTCATCATTGGTATTTCGAGTAGAGAGAACCATATTTGGCCACAACATTCCCACTCTTGATATGAACATTTCAAGTGAAGCTCCGCCCATTTCTTGTTATTACTACATTACAGCCTACCTTCTTGCATTACTATTGCTCTTTCCTTCTCTGAAGGGAAGCGTAGTAGGATGAATTTTTTACAACCAATGTTTGCTGGGCATTGTGGTTACAGAGTGACTGAAGGCTTCTTCAGGAATCTCCATACTCTCTCTCTCTCTCTCTCTCTCTCTCTCTCTCTCTCTCTCTCTCTCTCTCTCTCTCTCTCTCTCTCTCTCTCTCTCTAATGATGAGATCCATAGTAATTCGCTATGTCTCAGAATGAGGCAAGAAGAGGTTTAATCCAATACCCATAGCCACTGAGTAGGTCATTAAGCACAATGACCTTGTTGTAGCAACCAATACTTCATTCCTTTTCCTACTCTATGAAGGAAGAGGCGTAAAAATTTTACAGCTAATTTAAAAGTTTTATAACTTATTAAAATCAGCCTGTGGATATTGAAAGTTAGAAGTTAAAGATCATCAGGATGTCAAACAAGAGAAAGAAAACTCTCAAGATAAGTGGTTGTAGATTATGGCGTCTTAAGAATGATTCTATGATCATTTCTATTTTCGTGCTAGACGTGTTACCAGTTTTGGTTGTTTGCATCCAGAGTGTATAGACATTTGAGTTGTCTATTTGTGCTTCTTTTTAAAACAGTAGCTTGTAGAGCTATTGTGTTGACATGCTTGTAAGGTATTAAGTTAAGTTAAGTTAGGTAGATGTCAGAACATAGGCATACATGCCTTTATGTTCTGCTCATGGATTGTATCTGATATTTGTAAATTTATTTAAAAATATCATTAAGTAGTTCAGATTCCGGAATGTTTTATGTTAGCATCCCTCTAACAGCTTCCCTATCTATATATACATATATACAATTATACATACAAATCTCACCTTTCATTAAGCAAAAAATATGTGACTACAGTATGTAGATTATATACATATACATATGTATATATGCATGCATATAATATAAAGATATTTCTCTTAAAACTTGAAAAACCGTGATTACATTAGGCTACTTTTATTAAAAATGTACACAACTATTAACGATATGCTGGCGCAGGTACCACGCCCAATCCCTGCCACTTCGCTATCCAAATGTGGACTGACGTGATTTCATGCCCAATCCACTTGGTCCAGCAGCAGTATCTACATTACATTTAATTAATTGTTGCCTATTACAATACATTTCAAATGAAATACAATAATTGAATTGAATGATTGGCGCGGCTTACAAAATGTACGACACCCAATCCTTCCACAGCTTTGAATACTCAATCAACATGTCATCTTGCTCTTGCTCTTGATTAAAAATTGTAATCTGCATTGAAGTCATATTTCATTTCCTGATCTTTCCAGTACCGATCAAGTCTACCTTCAAAACAGGTTTCGACTGGTCATGAAAGCTTCTAAAGAATTTTCTAATGCTGATCAGTTGGATCTAAATCCAAATTCGGATTTCGATCCAACTGATCAGCATTAGAAAATTCTTTCGAAGCTTTCATGACCAGTCGAAACCTATTCATATATCACGAGAAGTCTGCATTAAGCTATCCTGTATCCAGTACCTAGATGCTCTACACTGGTTGATGGCAGCAAGCGCATCACTTATTCCATGCAGATCCAGCGAAACGCTGGTGGATCTGATGAAAGACACGGGGTTAGGAGAAGAAGTTCAACACCCGAGAAAGCGAACAAGGCCTAACGAGGATGACTCTGATGAGAACACAACCCTCCATGAAATTCCTAAGAAGAGGCCGACCATTCCAGCCGAGCTTCAGGGAAGCTACAAGCAATGGAGGAACTCCTCTTGCAAACTAGTGAAAATCCAACTACAAATGGATAAACTAGAACTCTCCATTGCTAGTGGGAAAGTTTTACCACTTTTACAAATCAACTGCCGGTACGTGCCACCATCTGATAATCCCACCTTCCAAAAAGAGTGGGAAAAACACATCAAAGAATCCAGTCTACACTTGACTGGACATTTATTAGATTTACTACGAACTCGTGCAACCACGCTCACTAACCGATTTAAAGCCGCAGCTGAAACCAGTGACGTAGTACTTGAGGCAGAGAGAGAGAGAGAGAGAGAGAGAGAGAGAGAGAGAGAGAGAGAGAGAGAGAGAGAGAGAGAGAGAGAGAGAGAGAGAGAGAGAGAGCAGTCCGATCCACCGTACTGAAAACTAAACTAGGACAGGTCAACCAGCCCGCCCAAGCGCCGACGAACTGAAGGAGCAGTCCAACCTAAACAGAGGGCTCAGAAGAGAAGGCCGGAGAGGTTCAACAAAAACGAGTTCCGCAACATACGGGACAAGGCACAGAAGAACGACAAGAGCTTTGACACATTAAATAAAGTTCTAAATCTGTTGAAACAGTTTGAACGCTAACTGTTATGAATTACATTCAGACAGACAGCAATCAAGACTGTCATTTTTTTCAACTAAAAATATAAAAATTATCTCAATAAAACATGTCCAAAAAACAAAAAAACAAAAACCTTGCGAAAGAGCGCTCTCTAAGATCTGTTTTGTTAAAAACCTGTCCGAGAAAGAACTCAGGACGTTGTACATGTACTATCATTGGGGTTGGGATTCTGTCCCACAGTAATCGAACCAAACATGGGCAGATTACACTCTGACCGTAGTAAATTCTTCAGGTGGCTATGCCTCAAACTACATTTCAAACACCCTCCCTTCCCATGGGGCAATGATGAAAGCAATGTATCAGTGATTGAAACACCGCCACCTGTCTCCACATTCACAGAAAACCTAATTAGAAAATTCAAACCGCGTAGCCAATGGACACCACCACCTGGCAATGACCATGTTTTAGACACCTTTATCAAAAAAGTCAAACATGATCTGAATAAATTAAAACACAGGCAAAATTTCGGATGCAACATCTCCCAGGCTGATAGGAAACTTACTCAAACATTAGCAAATGATAAATCCATTGTGATTAAGAAAGCCGACAAAGGACAGGCTACAGTCATACTAAAATCTTATGACTATAATGCTGAAGCCCTAAAACAACTCAAAGACACACGCTACTACGAATTTGTGACAGAAAATCCGACCACCAAACACGCTGAAAGGGTAGAGACAGCCATCACTGGACTGATTCTGAGAGGGGAGATAACTTGTGACACCGCTAATGGCCTTAGAGTAGATAACCCACGCACAGCGCGATTCTATCTCTTACCAAAAATACACAAAAATACTACACCCACACCGGGCAGACCAATTATTAGCGGCAATGGTTGTCCTACTTAATACATCAGTAGCTTTATAGATGAGCATCTCAAAGTCCATCTCCAAGACATTCCATCATATGTCAAGGATACAACTGACTTCATCAATAAACTAGAAACTTTCGGTAAAGTACCGCAACACGCTATTCTAGTCACCATGGACGTTACATCGCTATATACAAACATCCCACACAATGAGGGACTAAAAGCCGCCGCACAACATATCAGAGAATTTGGTATGCCCGGCGACCTTACACCAAGGTCATTCTTGGAACTGCTATCCATTGTATTAAGATGTAATAACTTTGAATTTAATGACAAACAATACCTACAAACGGGTGGGACAGCTATGGGCACTAAAGTAGCACCAACTTATGCTATCATCTTCATGGCCCACCTGGAGAAAAAGCTTCTGCTCCATTCTCCCCATAGACCGGCCCTCTATCTCCGATACATCGACGACATATTCATGATCTGGACATCTGGCCAACAAAAACTTGATGAATTCATCCACTATATGAATACATCTCATCATTCCATCAAATTTACAGCAGAGCAGTCCACAACTAATGTCAGCTTTCTGGACACATACGTATAAATTGATACTGATCGCTCACTATGCTTCGATCTATACTGTAAACCCACAGACACACACGGCTACCTACATTACCAATCAGCACACCCGCAGTCTACTAAAAACTCCAGCCCATATGGACAATTCCTTGGATTACGTAGAATCTGCAGCAAGGAATTAGATTTCCACAAACACGCCCATGAACTCATTGGTTACTATCAAAGGAGATACTATCCCCCGGATCTTCTTCTAAACAGTTATCAGAAATCATGCACACGTTCAAGGCTCGATCTACTAATACCCAAAGTAAAAAAAAAAGAACTGGGAACTACTAGATAGTAGTCCCAAATGTAGAAGCACATTCCCAACTCCACCGATGTTTGGCTACAGAAAGAATCCAACTTTCAGAGACACACTTGCCACCGCCAAATTTGAGTTTCCCGCCAAATTAGGCCTCCAAGGGAAAACCTTCCAAAACCCAATTTATCCATGCACAAGAAAAAATTGTTTCTTCTGCAAGAATATGGACAATAAACATGAATTCACCAGCACACACACACGGGTCTAAAATACAGATGCACGGTCAAAACATACTGCGATACACGCAATGTTATTTACCTACTCACATGCACACATTGTCACAAACAGTATGTGGGGGAAACAAAACGTGAGTTCCACGTATGAGTGAAAAAACATTTAAGGGATATTAAAAAACACAAAGATACCCCCGTTGCAAAACATTTTAATTTACCCAACCATACTGGACAAAATGTGTCCTATAAAATTATACAAGTTCTCCCTCACGATCCTGAGGACACTGATAAAACTCATATCAGGAAAGAACAAGAGAAGTACTAGATACACCAACTGCACATGTTGGACCCCATAGGGATTAATCATGCAGATTGGTGATTCCAAAATCTGAGTTGTTCTCTACCTTCAAAACATAGGCTTGGTGCATTTACCACATCGTAAGGAAGATTATTCCATATATCGGTGACACGGTTCACGAATGAGTACTAACAGTACTTCCTAATGACAAGTCTATTGTGGTTCTTATAAATTTTATAATTGTGCCCTCTTGTGTCCGCACTGTTGTGTGTGAAGAAATTTTCAGTAACGCGTCTGTCATAAATCCCTTCTCTGAACCTTTTCCCCAGGAGCTATGTCACTTTTCTTATATGGTGACCACACACTCGCTGCATATTCCATTTGAGATCTCGCAAGTGCCTTATAAAGTAAAGTAAAACTATCCTCATCCAAGTAGGTAAATGTTCTGCTAATAGCCGCCATAATTCCTACGGCCTTGTTCACCTTTGTTTGCATATGGTCTCTAAAGCTCAGTTGCCTGTCAACAATTAATCCCAATGTCCTTTTCACTATCGACAGTTTCCAGGTATACTGCGTCACCCTTGGTGTTTTATAGGTTGTATCTTTTGTCTAACTTAGTATTTCTGGTTCCCACTTCGAGAACTTTACACTTCTCAGAGTGGAAACACAATAACCATGTCTCTGTCGACTCGTAAAGTGCTTTGATATCAATCTCCGGTGTGCTACAGTGTCAAATGCTTTCATAAAGTCCATATAAACGACATTTATTACCCCACCTCTATCCAATATTTCTGTCCACTCATCTCCCACTTAACGAAACCGTGTTGTTACCTACTAAGAAGACTATGTTTATCCAGATGTTCTATTAGTCTGCTTCGAATGAGTTTTTCGAATACCTTGCGTATAACACTGGTTAGACTAACTTTCCTGGCACCTCTTCTCCCCTTTCTTGTATATTGGTGTGATATTGACAATTTTCCATTCCCTTGGGACAGCTCCAAATTTAAATGAGGTATTGAAAATGATAGTCAATGGGGTGTATATTTCCTCCCGCAATTCATATAGCACTCTAGGGTGCATACCATCTGGTCCTTGCGACTTGGTGCAATCTAGGTTACATAGTAAATTGTGTACTTCTTTAGGATCAAAGTCCTTATCGTCAGATTTCTCTGAGTACACCCTCTCCTCAAACAAAGGAAGTTCACCGGTGGGCTCATTTGTAAAAATTTGTATCCGAGCTTGCCACTACTTTCACTCCGTCTCTATATCCGAGCTTGCCACTATTTTCACTCCGTCTCTGTATCCGTGCTTGCCACTACTTTCACTCCGTCTCTGTTTCCGAGCTTGCCACTACTTTCACTCCGTCTCTGTATCCGAGCTTGCCACTACTTTCACTCCGTCTCTGTATCTGTGCTTGCCACTACTTTCACTCCATCTCTGTATCCGTGCTTGCCACTACTTTCACTCCGTCTCTGTATCCGTGCTTGCCACTACTTTCACTCCGTCTCTGCTTCCGAGCTTGCCACTACTTTCACTCCGTCTCTGTATCCATGCTTGCCACTACTTTCACTCCGTCTCTGTATCCGAGCTTGCCACTACTTTCACTCCATCTCTGTATCCGAGCTTGCCACTACTTTCACTCCGTCTCTGTCTGCAGTCAGTTCAGATATCCCGGTCTTGCACTTTCGTCTTGAGTTTGCATATTTCCAAAACAGCTTCGGGTTTGCCTTGGCGTTTCTTGCTATTTCTTTCTATTTGTTTCTTTTGGCCTTCCTAATTGAATTTTTTGCTTTATTCCGAACTTTCGTGTACTGGAGTCTATCCTGCTCGCTACGTGTTCTCATAAACTTGTTCCATGTTGCTCTTTTACTTTTGATATCTTTCCAGGTCTCTGGCGGGGCAGGTGGCTTAGATATCCTCTGACCAGTAGATCTGGTTTTACATCTAGGAATATATCTCTCTTGTGCCTTCTGTAGTACTTCCATGAACATAGCCAGCATATCATCAACAGATTTTCCTTCAAGTAGAGTTATCCAATCTATTTGCATAGATTTCCTCATCTTCTCATAGTTCCCTTTTTCGTAATTAAATCTTGTTTCAGTTGTGCTATTATCTTCGTGATTACATATTATATCAAAATTGATAACTGCATGATCACTTTTACCAATAGGCGAGTCATAATCTATATCTGTTATGAGGCCATCATCGTTGGTTAACACTAGGTCCAATAGACTTGGAATATTTGATCCTCTCGCTCTAGTTGATTTGGCGATCTTCTGGAACAGAAAGCTGTCTCTCACACTCTCCAAGAGAGCTTCCCTTTCTCATCACCAGACCATTTTTCCCAGTCTATTTTAGTGTAATTGAAATCTCCAACTATTAAGATATGGGTGTAATTGCCTTTCTCTGTCACCTGCTGAAGGAGCGTATATAGGTCTTTATCATTTGCCTCATTGCTGTCTGGACTCCTGTATATTAGCCCTATGAGTAATTTATCTTTATTCTGTAAATCTATTCTCACGCAGCACTGCTCTGAAAAACTATTCACAAATGTAGTTTCCACTGGCTTTAAATACTCCTTTATATACATAATGACATCCCAGCTGTTCTTTTTCGGGAAGTCTCCTGGCATTATCTCATATCCACGTATGGCTAGTTCTTCTTTTGTGGGTAGAAATCTACAATGTTTTGGTAAGACCTCAGTGATAAGAATAACATCGGGTTCTGTTTCACGCATCTTAATCCTGGTTAAAAGTTCTTCAAACTTACTTGGCAAGCTATCCACGTATAGAGCATGAATCCATGATTATCTCGCTAACATAAAGAAACTAAAATAATTTCAAATTTGAGATCGCTAAGGTATCTTTTTAAAAATCTTGGTTTTAGCGATGGCTAATCCTGAGTCATATTCAGAGCTTTACTCTATCGGATCTTGCTGTTTTTACGATTCAGATTTGGGAAAGTCTCTGAAAGCGGTCAAAGGAGAAGATTAAAGATGAGAATGTGAACCATTCAATCAGATGTTCCAATGGCAGCTGCCAGAGGTTTATCAAATCAGACCACGTTGGACATGTCTGTTCCAAGTGCACATCGTGTACCCTTGAGTCTTCCTGCTTAATTTACGGGTCATGGTCGCTTGCTACAACATTGTCTTTTTTCAAGCCTAATTCTCCTATGACCTCTAAAACTCCGGGAAATCCTTCTCCATTAGGGTCAGCGGTTAAGATAAAGGCTAAAACCGAGGTCAAGACTGAGTCTGCCATAATTTTCAAGAACATTGTTTTGTCTATGGAGTGTTCAGAAACAGGTCAGGAACATAGATTCATCCATTGACAGCAGGATTAACAAAATTATCCTGAACCAGTCAGTTTCCAGTTCTTCATCTCCTGACATAATTGAGGGTGAAGCAGTGGAACTGGCTGTTCCTAGAAATGCTTGTTCCCAAAATCTAATAAATCGTCATTAACTAATTTGCACTGTTTCAGGGGTACCACAAAGAAGAACGCAAAGAACAAGAGCTCAAGACCCAGTTTACACCTTGTTCACTGCTAGTTCATAAGCCAGTTGCGCAATCACAGATTTCTTCAGTATCTTCAATCAACATTCCGCGGCATGTGCCCATGCAGACCGATAAAGGTCTCGGGCCTAATGAGGTCATAAGTCGGTCCAGTCTGTCACCTGTCACTACTACATCTTCACTGGCTGGGCCGAAGGATTTTCCCACCGGAGTGGTCCAGGTCGTCACACTGTCCTCTACAAAGCCAATCACATCTTCATATATTGTTTCCACTGTTACTCCAGCTAGACTCCCGGGCCTGGGTTTTTTTCTGGCCCCTGGTCTGGACATTGACCGGCTTAGGTTACCGATTCCATCGGGCGGGGTGGGGTGGGGGACCTGGCTTTTTGTCTGGTTCCTGCCTCCGGGGTGGCGTCGGGATCAGAGGCTGTGCAGGCTCCGGGCCCTGGTTTTTTCCTGGCACCATGTTGGGAAGTCGGCTGGCTCAGGTTGCCAATTTCATCCTTGGCTCCGGACCCGGGTTTCTACCTTGGTCCGGCCGTTAGGGATTCTTTGGATTCTGCTTTACTTCAGGCCCCGGGTTTTTGTCCGGGTCCTGCTCCTCTTTTTTCAAGTATTTCTCCCGGCTTTCCGCCCCCAGATCGGGCCCAGGCCAGAATCAGGACCGGGCATTCCGGCGTGTCAGATTTCACATCATGAGAACATACTTACCTCCCTAACACTCTTGATATACTAGTATATCGGCTCTAAATTCAATAATATTCAGAATTATAAAAAGTTAGGTGCCCCTAATGGGCAGGTGGAAGTCCACAGTCATGCACATGACAGACCCCACCCACTGCGCATGCGCATACCGGTACTTCCGTTTCTAATATATTGGCTGAAAGCAACTTGTGAAAAATCTTCACAGGCTCTTTATCGAGAACTTTCTCTATTTAAATCATCCTATTCCATCATGGCTGATGCTAAAGTGTTGGAGGAGTCCTCCTCTTCATCTGCTAAGGTGATATTGTTCCATATATTTATCTAAGACTTGTAACTGTTATTTGTTACCGGTTTTCGTCGCGGCCGTTTCGGCGGTACCGCGTTTTCAGGCGCTGGGAATCCTTGTTAAATTTTTTCCCAGCGCCTAGGGCTATTAATCTCTTGTGCTTTGTGCTTACAGGTTCGACTTATGCATGAATAAGGATTCCTGTTCTTCTCTCGAAGGTTGTTCACGTCTCTTTTTTTACTTATCATCGTGATATGTCTAAGGGTTGGAGATATATTAAATTAATAAAGGAAATATCTCCTTCCTTTTGTCCCATCCCCCTCATCAGTTCTTCTGGAAGAGGAGTCTCGGCGGATGGATGGACGTGTTCTCCTGCACAAGAGGATGGTTGCCTGTGCTCAGGCTAAGCGAGTTTAGTAATTATGGCACATAATTATTTGAAAATAATCAAAATTTTCTGCTGCCTTTTGTTATTGCACTGGATTCTCTCTTGTGTGTGCATGGGTTCTCGAATATATATAATTTGATATTATATTATTCGGGAGGTATGAATGTCTTTAATATCTAGATATTTCTTGCATTCTTTTCTGACGTCCCCTCTCCTTGAAGGAGCTTTTGCAATGAGGTTTGATGTCATAATTTTTTCTCTTTCCTTGATGTCATAATCTTAGTTTAGAGGAGTCTGTGATGTGTTTATCACCCTTTATTATGATGGTGGAGAGATATCTAGGTAGTCATAATCTTTCTCTCTCTCTTTCTTAATTTGGGGTCCTGGTTGTGATTGGTTTTTATTAACTAGAGAAGTCAACTGTCCCATCACGGTTGTCTGTAATAAAAGTGGATGACTTCTCTCGAGTTTGTTCTTGTTTTGTACTAATAGTCAATTAACAAGGTTTTGCAAACTATAATACTCATTGTCTTCGTATCCCTTCCCTTTCAGGAGTCATGTCCATCTTGTCTGAAGCCTATGAAGGCTAGATTCTTCCCCCACCCTTGCCATCTGTGTTCAGCTTGTAGGCTAACTAACAAATGTGTCATTTGTAAAGAGTGGGGGGGGGATCTAACCTCTGAATTCTTCTGTTCCCAGGCTAAGCTGATGGCTGAGGAGGGCAAGAAGACTAAGAATGAGGGTAAAAAGGCCTCTGAGAAGGGTGAGCTCGAGGCCTTCAAGGTTGAGTTAGTGAGTGAGATGCGCAGGACTTTGAAAGCCCTGATGCCTGACATGCTTCGCGGCTTGTTGCCTGGCACAGGTGTTTCAACTTCCTGCACGTTGACCTCAGTGCAGGTAGCCCCCGTCCCTGGATCATGCCCTACTAGCTCGGACAAAGTGTTTAGTGATCCAGTCCAGAGGCGGCTGTCTTGGACCCAGGCTTGATGTTCGCATCGCCTGGTGTTCCAGTGGCGCAAGTAGCATCAGGTGGGACCCGACCAGCGGGCCTGAGCACGATCACTCATGGAGTAACCTCATCATCTGCTTTCGAGCATTCTCCTGGTCAGTCTGGGTTAGTTTTCCTTACTAATCCAGAGTCTAACTTTCCTGACCAGGATGATGATGAAGACTACCTGCTCGGTCCACAGGATGAGCATGAAGACATGGATGCGAGCACCTACACTCCTCTCATGGGGAGCAGGACCGCTCGCACCTATGGCGCTGTTCCCTCGGGAGCAGGTTTCATGATTCATCCTGTGGGCCGGTTTGGAGCAGACGGCCGCCCGTATAAGATTCCATGCTTAGACGTGGAATCTCATATGGATGTTCCGGACTGCACTGGTGTGCATGAACCCCCACACACAAGCGCAGCCTTGGTGCCTGGTCAGTCTATGGAGAATGTTATGCCAGCCCTCGCGGGCCCGTATACATTCCCTGGGCAGCCAGGTTCGTCTATAGCCTCCTCCTCGGCCTTACCTGCGAATGCCATTGAAGATGACGAGGGCTCGCTGCTCGTCGGCAATTCGAAGGTAGCCACGGATGAAGACTAGTCAGAAACATGTGCGTGGCTCATCGCTGTCAGACCAGAGCTCTCCGTGGACAAGACGGCCGCCGGTAACCCTCGGGCATGGTTACAGGCAAGGCCGTTGGCCAGCACGACTCTGTCTCTGCCGTATGCTGAACATATCTTAGATATGTTCTCGGCGGCAGAGGAGTTGATCAGACCGACAGGTTGCCTCGCGAAGGGCCCCCCACGAGGCTGCTAGACGATGTCGAGTTACTGCTAGTCAGTATGCTCGATATGGCCTAGCGCCCAGAACGAGCGCGGACGACTGCGCCGCTCTGTGGGAAGATACGTGGCTGGGTTCCCGTGCTGACACAGGAGCATTGTGCATGGGCGCTATGCCCTCGGCTAATGCCACTTTGCGCGACACCGAGGAGAGTTCACGAGCGGCGATTAGACTAGTGCACTGTCTCACGTCTCTCAGCTGCTATCTGGAGTAGTAGCAGCTTCGGTGCAGCAACAGTCTAGTCCTGTGACAGTCCAGCGAGCCATCCAGGATGGCATCAACCTGGCGTTGGACTGTCTGACTAGGTCAGTCACAAAGTCGCCGAGAACGAGGTACACTTTTGCGTTGGACAATTTGTGCCCGTCTCAGGAGCTCAAGTCACGCTTGTTGCAAGCGCCGATGGCGGGCCCTGGTCTCTTTGGAGGGGAAGGTTATCGGCACCTCCAAGAGACAGTGACTTTGGTGAACAACCAGAGGGCGCTGCGCGCACAGTTGAAGTGCTGCGCAGAGAACATGTGCATGTTCAGCCCTCGGCTGCTCGACAGCAGTACGCTCGTGGCGGTGCTAGCATTGTCAGAGGCTAGCAGGCCGCCCTGGTTCAGAGACCGCATCGGCCGCGCCAGCATCAGCGTGCTGTTGTACGTCAGCCATCGCCTCAAGCGCAGCCAGCCAGACAGCAGCCCACACACTGTGGTGCATGTGGCGCTGGTCGCAGCACGCGAGGAGCGGCGCATGGTAACCGGGCCTGATGGGCTAAAAAAATTTCCGGTTACCACAAGTCCCACTCGGGTGTTGTCACTCGTACCAGAGACTCTCCCACTTCTAAAATTTATGGGCAGCCCGTCAACCCTAGGTGCACCAGTGGGAGGTCGTTTGACTTGCCACATTCAGAGGTGGGAGCGGTTAATTCAGGACCGCTTAGTCTTGCAATGGCATTCGCACGGATACCGTCCAGAATGGATGAGGTCCGCCATTGCATCTGTGTCTGGTACCGGTCTGGACTCAAATTCCAAGAGATCCAGACAAGCGGTTGTGCATAGAAGAGGAGATAGAATCTTTAATTCTAAAGGAAGCAATTCAACCGGCGCAAGATTGCCCGGGCTTCTATTCAATCGTGTTTCTTGTGACAAAGAACACCGGGGGGGGGGGGGGGGGGGGGTGGGGGGGGGGTGGGTGGAGACCAATTCTCAACCTCAAACCTCTAAACAAGTTTATAGACACACCGATTTTCAAAATGGAAACAGTAAGATCGGTGTTGTTGGGGTTAGAGAAGGGGATGTGGCCAGCATCAATACATCTCAAGGATGCTTATTTCCACATTCCAATTGCAAGGAGTTTTCGTCGGTTCCTGAGATTTGCTTTTCAGGGACACCAATGGGAATTCAAGGTTCTTCCATTCGGCATCTCGATGGCTCCAAGGGTCTTCACTCGAGTGGTACTTGCTATCACGGCATACCTCCGCATGAGAAATATAGCTGTTCACACTTACATAGACGACTGGTTGCTGAAAGCACACAACCCAGAAAGTTTGACAGCAAATCTGGAGATAGTTTTGAAAACTTTCACAGATTTAGGCTGAATAATCAACTTTCAGAAATCAGAGCTGACTCCATCCCAGAAGTTTGTTTACCTGGGTATGGTCTGCGATCTGGAGATAGAATATGTTTATCCATCCCAGGAGAGAGTGGAAAATCTCCTCTCGTGCAGTCAGTTGGTTTGCAACAGTTGTTATATTCTAGCACGAGTCTATCTGAGAATGTTAGGTCTGATGGTTTCAATGGAAACAGTCATTCCTCAGGTGGCCTTACGCAGGCGGCCGATTCAATTGTTTCTCATGGCTCAGTGGACGCAGAGTTCAGGATCACTGGACTCGCGCATTCAAGTGTTGGACCCTCTCATTCATCACCTTCATTGGTGGATGGAGAGAGGAAATCTCCTGGCAGGGGTTATGCTGACCCCTCCCCACCATCAAGTAACAATGTTTACGGATGCATCGATGGAGGGTTGGGGAGCTTGCCTGGAAGAAGCCACTATATCAGGGCTTTGGAATCTGGAACAGTCAAAGGAACATATCAACATGCAACGGGCTGTAATTCTAGGCCTGGAACACTTCTTAAAAGAAGTGGAGGGAAAATTTGTGATGATACGTTCCGACAACTCTACAGTAGTGAGTTACATAAACCGCCAGGGCGGATCGAAGTCGCCCAGTCTCTGTATGATGACATGGAAGCTGCTTTGCTGGTGCATGGATCATATGGTCACCTTGAAAGCAGTTCATATTCCGGGGAGGCTGTATCTGTTAGCAGACTCATTGAGCCGAAGGATGAGCATTCTGCCTACGGAATGGCAACTAAATCAATGTGCGGCGGATCACCTGTTCAATCATTGTGGAAAGCCCAACATAGATCTGTTCACAATGAAGAAGAATGCGCAGATGACGACGTACGTTAATACTCACCAATGGGTGTCAGATTCACTTCATGTTGAATTATAGCCTGGACGTACTAGCCACATTTCGTATGAATCTCATTTTGTTCCAGAAGACAATACTTCTTTTAATCAAGTTCTTCCGATTAACACTTTTTCAGCAGATATCTTGGATCATTTTTCAGACTTTTCACTGGTTCCTTCTGATTTATCTTCGTCCATTAAAGTGCCTCTTTCTGACTTTGATGCTACTATTAGACCTAAGTCTCTGTTCAGCGATGCTTGGGATCTTATCAAGGATATGGGTAAGTCTGGAATTTCGGATTAAGTTATGATTAGATCCTTAGAACAATCTGCTAGGCTAAGATTTAAGCTTTCTAATTTCTCGACTCTTTCAGAAGCTATCTTTAAGGTTTCCTCTAGAGGCGAAACTATTCCTCAGTAGGCTTTGTCTTGTATGGCTGATATTTCTAGATTTAACCTTAATTTGGACGCTAGACTAGTTGGTTTTGTCAACAATTGTCGTAGAAAGAGAGCTCTTAGTTCCTTAGCCATTTCTCAGAAACTTAAGGACACTCTTATCTCCACTTCCTGTTTTGGAAAGGAATTGTTTGGTCCAGAATCTACTAATCTCATCATGAAGGAGGTGGATAGACTTTAAAGTATTCAAAAGTTGGTATTCCTCAGGCCTCTAGGAAACATTCCTTTACTCCAGTTCGTTCCTCCCCTCCTTCATCTTCTAAGAAGTATCCTCGTTCTGATACTCAAGCTTCTTCCCCCTCTAGGACCTTTGTGAATTCCAATAGATCCTTTAATAAATCTAGATCTCCTCATAGGACGTACTCTCGAGCTTAGTCTCCTCGTAAATCTCCTCGTCAACGTATGTCTCCTGGTCAGGATAAATATTCAAATGTGGTTTCCAATGGGTCCAGAGCGCAAATTCGATTTAGGAAACAGTCTAGAGGTTCTTGTAAATCGAGTTCAGGAGATGGTTCTTTTGTTACTCTTCCAGCAGATTTAGACTTTCAGTCCCCTACTGTTTCAAGTTTTCCAAGCCTCCCAGTAGGCAACTGTCTTTCCAGGTTCAGAAATTACTGGGATCTGCTTATTCAAGATCAGTGGATACTAGAAACCATTTATCACGGCCATCATCCTTTTTGGAAGGAAAATCCTCCCCCTCTCTGTCATTCCTTGTTGAACCCCTGTTCCTTTTTGCCCAGAAAATCTCTTAGCTCTGGAATCAGAGATTCTATCTCTGATATCAAAGCATGCGGTAGAGGAGGTGTTGGCTTGGCAATGCAATCCAGGTTACTTCTCGACCATGTTTCTAGTTCAGAAGAAGACGGGGTGTTGGAGACCAATTATAAATCTGAAATCCCTCAATCTGCAAATTGTGAGTGAATCCTTCAAGATGGAGACAGTTCTATCCATCATTCAATCACTCCAGGTGGGCTTGTGGACTATATCCATCGACGTCAAAGACGTGTATTTCCATGTCCCTATTCATCTGGCATTCCGCAAGTTTCTTCGTTTTGCTTACAAAGGCAGAGTTTCGCAGTTCTGCAGTTTCACATTCAGGTTAACCACTTCCCCGTACGTATTCACTCGAATAGTATCATCGGTAGCCGCTTGCCTTCATCTGAAGTCAAGCAATCTCAATTTACGTCTGTATAAACGATTGGCTTTTCAAGGCTCCCGATCCTGTATCCCTCATTGCGGATGTTTCAGATGCTATCCAGGTGTGCCTTCTCTTGGGTTGGATCATCAATGGGGAAAAGTCGTGTCTCCCCAAGTCAAGTTTTTACCCACCTGGGAGTCACTTTCGGACTTTCTCATGGGAGATTATTCCCCTCCCTTCCCAATGTCCAGACATTAATGGCCACAATTCAAGCTCTCAAGGTAGGCCAATTAGTTACGGCCCGATCCTTTCTCAGAATCATAGGCTGCATGGTTTCAGTAGAAAAAGTGATTTCTTGGGCCCCTCTGATGAGAAAACCATTCCAGTTTTATCGTATGGCCCATTGGAATCAGTCTAGATTCTCTGGATCTTCCAATTCTCATCAAGTTCTCTCTCATGACTCATTCCCTGTTTTGGAAAGACCGTCAGTCCTTTTTATTAGGGATTCCTCTACATCTTCCAACCCCTCGGGCAATTATCTTCACAGATGCATCCCTGGAGGGGTGGGGAGCCATTTGGGATTCCAGGAAGATTTTGGGAACCTGGTCCATCACAGAATCTTCCTACCATGTCAACCTGTTAGAACCGTGGGCTGTTTTCCATGCCCTAGATCATTGGCAACCCTTGATTCACGGTATGTCAATCCTTATCAGATAAGACAATTTCACAGTTGTCTCGGTTATCCATCATCGGGGGGGGGGGGGGAGGGGGGGGGACCAGGTCGGTCGCTCTGTCGAGAGTCCATGTTCATGCTTCAGTGGTGCAAGTCCCGTAACAGTTTTCTTCGAGCATCCCACGTCCCAGGCAAACTGAATTTTCTAGCCGACCAGTTATCTCGCCCTTGCAGGATCCCAGAAACAGAATGGGAGTTGAAAGAGGTTGTAGCCCAGTCGATTTTTCTTCAATTCGGTAGTCTCCACATAGTCTTGTTTGCTACCCTCAAGAAAGAAAGATATCCACCTTCATTTCCCCTTTTCTGGAACCCATGGCTCTTTCAGTAGACACTCTAGCTCAGTCGTGGGACAATATGTTCGCTTACGCCTTCCCCGCAACGATTATCATTCTTCTAGTCCTCAGAAAGATCAGACAACATCCTTGTGTAGTCCTATTGATAGCTCCGTTTTGGCCGACAAACTCATGGTTTCTGGATCTCCTGGACCTACTTGTCAGACTTTGACATATTTGGGTATTTCAGAATGAAATTTCCTGTCATATAATGTGGAGCATTTAAGTTAGTTTTTAGTTTCAGCTTTAGTCAGATATTCAGAGCCGAGTAGTGACATGATTATCTGCCTCTTCATGGATCTGCTTAAAGCTGGATTATATAACTGGATTCGTCAAAGGAATTAAGTCTTGGTTGCTACAACAAGGTCATGTGATAGCTATCAGCCAATGAGGTTGTCATTGTGCTTAATGACCTACTCAGTGGCTATGGGTATTGGATTAACCCTCTTCTTGCCTCATTCTGAGATATAGCATTCAAGCGAATTACTATAGATCTCATCATTAGAGAGAGTATGGAGATTCCTGAAGAAGCCTTCAGCCACTCTGTAACCACAATACCCAGCAAACATTGGCTGTAAAAAATTCATCCTACTACGCTTCCCTTCAGAGAAGGAAAGAGCAATAGTAATGCAAGGAGGTAGGTATATGTAATTAGTAAACAAGACCAAACCCTCCGGGTCGTCTGGTCGATATGCCTCGCACATTTCTTGTGAAGCTCCGCCCATTTCTTGATATGCCTCGCACATTTCTTGTGAAGCTCTGCCTATTTCTTGATATGCCTCGCACATTTCTTGTGAAGCTTCGCACATTTCTTGATATGCATTGCACATTTCTTGTGAAGCTCTGCCCATTTCTTTATATGCCTCGCACATTTCTTGTGAAGCTCCGCCCATTTCTTAATATGCCTCCCACATTTCTTGTGAAGCTCTGCCCATTTCTTGATATGCCTCAAACATTTCTTATGAAGCTCCGCCCATTTCTTGATAGGCATTGCACATTTCTTGTGAAGCTCCGCCCATTTCTTTATATGCCCCACGCATATCTTGTGAAGCTCCACCCATTTCTTGATATGCTTCAAATATTTCTTATGAAGGTCCGCCCATCTCTTGATATGCATTGCACATTTCTTGAGAAGCGGGGCCCATTTCTTGATATGCCTCCCACATTTCTTGTGAAGCTCCACCCATTTCTTGACATGCCCCACCCATCTTTCATGAAGCTCCACCCATTTCTTGATATGCCTCCCACAGTTCTTGTGAAGCTCTGCCCATTTCTTGTTATGCCTCACACATTTCTTGTGAAGCTCCGCCCATTTCTTGATATGGCTCCCACATTTCTTGTGAAGCTCCGCCAATTTTACGTCCAGGTTCAAATCGATTTTAACACTGAACAATGAATTCCCACAATCTCAAGTTCAAGGTAACTATTCAAGTAAGTGTTTAAAATATTTTGAAACTAATTTGACTGGGATCTGGGTTTTTTGCCAGAATATTTATTAAATTGTAATTTAAAAAAATACATTCAATTCAAACGTTTATTGTTAGACGTTTTCCGCTTTACAGGTGGATCTATGCCATGTAACTGCAACAGCAGTTAACAAGTGATGTATTATGATTATGACATCAGACTAGGGCTTCACGGTATTGGAAAAATGAATACTGGTTACGATATCAATTTCCATACCGGTATACCTTAATACCGGTATTATTACAATAGGCAAAATAGAGTGAGGCTCCAGTAGTACGATTCCATAGTCAACATATTTCCCATACATACGAAGAAGGCCTAATCAGCGCTCCTGAAACAGTCGACGTAAAGTTCCACAATAAAACCAATAAATTATACGAATCCCGATATTAAATGCTAAATATTAACTCTCTTCAGTTAAATCATATCCCAAAACGGCTGAAATTTAACCAAATCGTCTGTAAAAATGATTTGAATTTGCCACGAAATTACAACTTCTCCGTGTCGAGATCATGAGATACCGGTAACCAGTGACAATCTCGTCCCAAATAAACTCGCCCAGTGAAACTGCAAACAACCAAGACTGTTGATATTTGACTGACAAATGTCATTGCTAAGAGTCAAAGACGTTGGCTATGCTGAATGTAAATCTATGTTTTACTCATTTTCCTGGCTACGTTTGTACTTGTATTGATGTATGTGCCAGCATAACAAATAAACTGTACACGAAAACATGTGTCTTATAGAACGAAATTGCAATGTGACGAATCCGCCAGGAATTATGCAAATCTCCGCGCAGTGGTACAACCAAGCCATTATAACACATACTAAATAGACTATAATATGCCTATGCTCGCTGAACCGCGGTCTCGTTACAGTAGCTTGTATCGATCGATATCTAACGCTACCCGCCAACATAAGACGTGTAAGAAAGAACCTATCTCCTGACAGCTCTATGTCAGGACCACTGCCCCACTGCACGTACATGTTTCTTCGTTCCTGTTTGCTGGGGTTTTTTTTTTACGTCTTCTTCTTTTACATCCAGATTCCCCCAAGTGATGAGGCACCTCCGTGTGGAGTTTTAAAACAGTTTATATTGAAAGCAACACGATAACGGTAGTTTATTATGACGCAAAAACACAACAGCAAACAGGAACGAAGAAACATGTACGTGTAGTGGGTCAGTGGTCCTGACATAGAGCTGTCAGGGACGGGTTCTTTCTTTGTGACAGGTTAGAATTCAGTCTCTGCTGATTCGTTCAATCAAGGATATGGGTTTTACTGATATTGACGCTGGTATGTCAGGATGCAGTGGATTGAGCAGCAGCGTCATAATAAACTATCGTTATCGTGTTGCTTTCAATATAAACTGTTTTAAAATTCCATCACTTGGGGGAATCTGCATGTAAAAGAAGAAGTGAATATAGATCGCAGTGACTGAGAAGTTTTACTCATTTAGTTGGTTCCTCTTTACTTGGGCCATTGGCCGGTCGCTACAAAGTTGTAAAATTCCGGGAAATTGCTAACTAACCAGGCTGTGGTAATTGATATAAAATATCACGCAAAATATTCATTTGATATTATGATTTTCTAGAAAACGAAGGCCCGAAATAATAAAATATTAGCTTATAAAATATTAGCGCAAGAAAAGATAGGTTTTAGAAATTTTTAACCACCCCCTGTCCTATGCGGTTAATTAAAATAAGCTGTATTCATTTTTTTGCGCGAAGTACGTTCTTATAAGTAGTAATTTATCAATTACTTTAAGCCTAGCCTCTAACAACAATTTGACAGATATGGATAACTAAGAAAATTTTCAAGTGTGATCGTTAAATATCATTTTCCCGTACAAAGAGCAGTAACTTATCGCGTTAGCCAGATATATTATTGGAATGCAACTAATGGAAAGCGGATTATCTGCCTAACGGAATGTTATACCGGTTTTATGTTATATTTTGATATTTCGGTATCAGCAAAATTATACCGGTATGACTACCGGTATGGCTATGATACCGGTATTCGGTATAATATCGGTATATCGTGAAGCCCTATGTCAGACATTTGAGTAACAGATCTGATCCCTCCATTGCTCACACTCATAAAGTCAGATCTCACTTTAAGCTCGTTAATGCTTGTTCTAAGCTCTTTTCAACTGAGATCTTTCTAAAGTATGATAAATTTGATATAAAATGCCAATGAATTTGTAATTGTCTAGTTCGCTTACCATGCCTGCTGTACATGTTTCTGATTTGCAGATTATCTTCTGGCTAAGAAGCAACAACTGGAATACGAGCGTGCAATATTCGGTAAGAATTCCCTCCATAGTTACTGACAACAGCATCTGTGATCTTTAGGTCACATAATTCACAACAATCTCCGAATGTGCTCAACTTTTTAATCGTGATGATTGGCCCAGGAAAGCAAGCCTTTGCTTAGTCAATGCCCATGTACAGACCAAGAGAAGACAGTTTTTGAAAATTTGCAACTTCAAGGACTGCCAGTCATTCCAGTAGTAAATTGTCAAAAATGGTCTTCTGGTGGCCTGAAAATGGACATTGGCCAAGACCTTGCTTGACCATTAAAGCTTTAACGGTCATGAATTCAGAATCTGTTTTTCACCATATTTCAAATTGGTTGTTATTAGCAGATGGACTTGGATATGCTTTTCAAAAGAAATTATTTTTCATGGAATCAAGTTGGTGATGCTATCAAATTAAAGTTCAGAACTTGTGCTTTCTCGTGACATAAAACATAAGGATGTTCTATCTATCCTGCTTGCTGAGACCAGTATCTGGAACAATTTAGTGAATATGCCTAATTTCAGCGGGTCATCTTCAAAAGTTAAAAATACAGAATGCCTAAGTTACATACAGCTATAGACAATCCATTTCTAGCCATGCCCCGTCCATTTCTCGCCATACCCCGCCCACTTCTACCTAAGCTCCACCCACTGTTGGCACATTTTTTTGGTAGCTTTATATTCTTAGAATCAAGAATTACCAGAATCCCAATTCCATGGTCACTACACAGGTACGATGTTGAATATTTTAAAACTACGGTAGCAACAGCTCCCAGATTAGTTTCAAAATATTCAACAGAATGTTTATTAAAAGGCGAATCCATCAGCGACATAGAATTCATTTAATTGATGGACAGATGTGACACACGCACGCACGCACGCACGCACGCACGCACGCACACAGGGACTAAATTATAATACTTATTGAGAACTCGGCCGTACACAGGAACTAAATCATAACAGTTATTGAGAACACGGCCGTACACAGTTATTAAATCATAATACTTATTGAGAACACAGCCTTACATAGGCACTAAATCATAATACTTATTGAGAACATAGCCTTACATAGGTCTGAAATCATAATGCCTTACTTGTGGTTTTCAGATGAAGGCGGCTTCAAATGCCATCGACATAATTTTATTCTCGTCTGTAAATTTTTCCGACGATGACAGCATCAAGGTTAAGCTTTGTGTTTAGCAAATCATGTTGCTTTATATTTCGGGATTGGTTAAGGGAATAATGACTAAACTGGGATACAAGGGTTGCGTATGCTGTTAGGAAGCAACCTGATAATATTGATGTCACAAGGTGAAAGGTCAACGTCACTGTGACATTCATGCAAAACTGTTTTTGAACGTTAAGCTTTTTGTGCATGTACTAGGATAGGTTAACTATCTTGGATACATGGTGCTCTATGAAGTTAGAAATTCTCAGTGCGACATGGTTACAAGATCATTGTGGCCTTGGTACAAAACTGGGGGTTTTCAGCAAATTTCAAAGATTTTAGTCACCATCCCAGGACTATTGATAATAAGGACAATTAGTTATCTCTACAAGATGTTGAAATGGTTTGAGTGTAGCTTTCATGACTCACACTAGTCAGTTCTTGTGGCGTAACTTGACAACATCGATTGGTAAAATGATTGTATGTGACAGCCCTCTTCTCTGCGCATGATTTGCTCACCTGGGAAAATGTCAATGGCCTCACTACCCTTTTGCGTCTCATCTGACCCAAGCAATCAGTACAAAGACTATCTGCTCCAACTAAACAAATGCAGGACTAGCCAACATATTATGTCAAGCTGTGCCTAGGAAATGCCATTGTCTCAAGATTTTACAGGCTTCCAACAATCCATAAGACCAAAACCAAAACCTCTTCGGCCCACAAAAGTTGCACTCAACGTCAATCAAAGACATCAGACATCCAGGAGATCTAACCAATTTTCCATATTCTGTTCTTTCAATGTTATGTTTTTGCGTTTAGCAAACATTCTGAGCTTATATTTCAGAATCGGTTAAACCTATTGGAACTAAACTTGGATACATGTTTGCTTTTGCCAAAGCAGCTTGAAATAAATCTGACAACAGTGAGGTCACAAGCCGAGGTCAAGGTCAATGGCCGTGAAAAATGTTGCACTTTTTTTTTTTCAAAATTAAGTTTCTGTGCTTAAGTCTGCATCTCATCCTCACATAGCAGATTGGTCAATGTTTAGGGAATTGTACTTGGACATTAGGTGACTCTGACGGGAGAACATCAAAGGTCAAGCTCAGAATATAAAAATCTATTTCTGATCCTTGCTTTTAAGTTCGATGTGCAGATCCGTTATCACACCTCATGTTACCTTTGAAGAGATGGCTGGTCTATTTGATTTCGTGGTCAAAGGCAAAGGTCAAGCTCATACTGTACTTGATACATCGTAGATCAGCCTTTGCAGATGCCATTCATAGTCCAGCTGATCCCTCTAGTCATGAGCAAATGGGTCACACGTTAGCTGGATCACCCTCAAAATGGCGTACGTCTGTCACGAAGGTGGCACAAGTCCATCATGAAAGTGAAAGGCAGCAATAGCATCTAGTCAAATTAGTTTCAAGATATTAACAGCTGACCTCTATAGTTACTTTGAAATTTAAATCTGTGATTCGGGTTTCAAAAATTCAAATAGATTCCAATACAGTTACAAAGTGGACGGATCTTAGCTAGAAATGAGTGCGCATTGCTAACAGTGGATCCCTATATTAAATCTTATATCTTGGATATTTGCTATAAATTGTCACTAGTATCACTATGTACAATCACATGACTGGGTGGAAGTAGCACTTTAAATACAGTCACATGATGATCGTAAGTTTTACGTGGTTTCTTTACCTATCTAAGCATGTACACACCTTTACTCTCGTCGGAAGCGAGTGGAATTTGTACCATATGATACCATTATCTGATTATACACTTGGACATTCAGATATGTAATCGGGGTAAGTAGGGTACCTCGATAACATATCCAAACTTTTGTTCAGTCACCAGTTGTAGAGTATATCAAGTTAGGTGGCACGCATTGTGTCACCTATTCCGAGATTACAAAAATCTAGGTAAAAATTCATATTCAGTATTAAATATGGCTTATGTCACTACTTGTTGTTATTACACCACAAAAACATCTTGACCGTTCAATCACTACTTGCTAAATCAAATATCTGCATTTAGCTATCAGAATAAAATTTTTATGCTCGCTTACATACTCCCTAATGCCAATACCATCACCATGTAGACCCTCAACCAGACTTCTGGTAGAGGGACCCCCTGCATTATGCCTACAATAGACTGGCACCAGTCTGTACTCACTTCTTGGTGACGCCTGTCACTAAGCACGCTCGCGCATGCGCAGTAGGTCCCAAATGTGAAAACTGATTCACTTTACAAATATTCTTCTAGCAGATCAGTTCGCCTGCTATCAATTGGATAAAAGTTTGTAGCTTTGCACTGAAAAGTTCAGCTACATTTAATTCTCTGACTCAGGAAAACATGCCTACCATGAAATCTATCTTGCCTAAGGTATGTTTAACTTTCATGTCATGGTGTTTTTAGAGGTTTTTGTAACTAGTTTTGAGTTACCAGTTTTCGTGTCAGTACTCCTGTTTTCGAGGTTTGAGAAACCATGCCTATTATATACCATCAAATTACCATGTTATAAAATAGCCAAGTACCACTCTTATTACGTAGATCCTTTATAGTGCTTTCAAACAATTTTATTCAGGAATCATTGTGATTCCAGTCTTCAGTCAGAATTATTAAGTTCGCGTTTGACGTCTCAACAACAGAGGGGGGCTCCTCTTCTAATACAAATTTGGATTCTGTTATGGCATTATTCGCTAGATTCAAATTCTTGGCAAGTGTGCTATCCAAGTTGCTAGACGAACGAATATCTTCAGCGATCAAAGCTGCCAAAGAGGAGTCGTCAGACTCCGAGCATAGCTCCCATTCTTGTGGTCGTTCTCGTAAGTATGGCAAGCCAATTTCGCTCACTTCCAGACAAGAGATGAAATCTCTGAAATCAAAGTTTGGTGATTCAAAGAAAAAGTCTGGTTGATCATCCTCAGGTAGGAGCTAGACAAAAGACCATATAAGTCTTGAGGGTCTGCATAACTCTCATGTGATGGCATCGGTGGCGGAAGCTTCCGATCCTTCATCTCATGCAAAAGTTCATTTTCCCGTAAATCTTATTGCCAGAAATGTTTTAAGATCTCCGATCTCCTCTGCTCCCGTCTCTGCTCATGGCTTGTCTTCTGGTTTGACCGGGAATCCGGAAATGACCACTGTGATTGTTTCTAGCTTGGCTGAACATCCGGTGTCTCATGATATTCTGGCTTTTCCGTCCACATCCGCTTCCGGTTTTTCTGGTTCCGGCAGTAGTGTTGCTGATTCCAGTAAGAAGAATGCATATCCGGGTCTGTTGGACCCAGCATTGCATCATTCATCTATTTCCGTTTCCGGTTTTTCAGCTTCCTCTTCCGGTAGTAGGGTTGCTACTTCCGGTAGGAAGAATGCTCATCTGGGTCTGTTGGACCCGAATAATCACGTGATGGCATCGGTGGCGGAAGCTTCCGATCCTTTATTTCATGCAAAAGTTAATTTTTCCCGTAATTCCTATTGCCAGAAATGTTTTAAGATCTCCCATATTCAGTATTAAATATGGCTTATGTCACTACTTGTTATTGAGTAATGTGTTTTTGTGGACATTGCAAGGGTAAAGTTCAAATGTTTCAGTAATTGGGTCCAAGGTACACTCTGTTGCTTAATCATCAGAGACGTGGTATTGCTCTGTAGAAGAAGCCTTTACATCTCTCAACCCTTGGATGGCCAAATGCATTCTAAGCAAGTGGTTTTCTGATGCACACACCCTTGGTTTACTAACCTTGTCTTCACATGTTGCTGATAGGTAGGGAGGCTGCAGGATGGCGTGTCTCGATTCACTTTTGAAAGCGTTTTGCTTGTCAAGCCTTTTTTCCTGCTCCTCAATCTTGGTAACGTATTGGTTTTATTTGTCTAACCTTTCATACACCTTAGGTTTTTCCTTGATAGGAGAATGGAGTGTGTACGCATGCTGAAATGTTTGATAATAAATGTCAGCTGAAAGTTTGAGAAAGAAATAGGGTTTGTGGCATAAGAGGAGGGCTTCCATGTCAGCTTTGCCTGACAGAAGCCTTCAAGCAAGAGATGATAAGCGATATGAAAAAGTCGTTAACTGGTTGGATGCCAAAGATGCTGAAGCCCACGTTGCTTGCTTCCAAGACGTAAGAGACTTCTTCATCTGCACTTGAGCAAGACTTTTCATTTATGCTTAACCAGGACTGACCCCTTCCTGTCCTGGCCTGTTTTCTGAGGTCGGCGATCAAGGGGCAGGGTCTGTGAGCTCACCTATGCGCTTAGCGCTGAGTCTTGAGCGGTCCGCCCTGGGTACCACTTCCTCTAGTGGTACCGCTCTCCATCGTTTAAATGACGGATTCGGTATGGATGGTATGGACCATGGTTCCATGATGGTCACTTTACATTGTTCCGGCTCTTGGATCAGCCCTGGTGCATCCCATGCCAGCCCTCGAGGGTCTGTATAGTTTGCCTGGCTGTTCCGGAGTTATCGAGCCACCTACCGCAAATCCACTTGGAATGCTGACTCCCTCGGAAGCCAGCAGGCATATTTTCGACAGCAACGAGTCTGGGCTCAGACTCTTCGAAATGCCGCAGGTGGCTATTGAGGAGGACTGGTTTGATGCGTGCCAGTGGCTAATAGGCATCAAGCTAGACCGCTTGATAGAGCAGTTTGCAATTCCACGGTCCCAGCGTCGATGTCTTCATGGAAAGCCGACGGCTACCGCCATACAGTCTCTGCATTACACTGAACATGTGGTTTCCGTGTTCACTCAGGCAGAGGAAGCATTATTTAAGGTGCAAGGGAAACTTGTGACGGCACCATGAGAAGTTTCAAGCCGATGTCGTATTTCATTGAATTAATTCCTGAAATACGGCATGGTCCCAAAGACGGGTGCGGATAACTGCACAGCTTTAGTGGAAGACATGCGGCCTGGCTCCCGGTCTGACATGGGACCATTCTGTACTAGTGCTATGCGTTCAGCTAATGCTGTGCTCTGTGACTCGGAGCGGGTGATACAGGACCGCTTTGTCTTGCAGTGGCTTTCCACCAGGTGTCACTCTGACTGGATATGCAATCAGCTGCCACTGATACTGTCTCCAGTTCATATCTGGACTCAAATTCCAATAGATCCAGACCAGTTGTTGTGCATAGAGGAAGAAATACAATCCCTCATACTGAAATGGGAAATTCATCCTGCCCAGACAAATCTTCTGGGATTCGATTCAACCGTGTTCCTGGTGTCAACGAGTACCGATAGGTGGTGACTAATTCTTAATCTAAAGCCACTCAACAAATTCATTCTCACACAGAGTTTCAAAATGGAAACAGGAAAAAATGCCGTTGCCAGGATTGAGAAGCATCCATAGATTTAAAGGATGCATATTTTCAATTTGCCATATCAAGAAGTTTCCGATGCTACATGAGATTTGCATTCCAGGAGGGTTCGGGAGCTTGCCTGGAAGAATCCAAAATATCAGGGCTTAGAATCGAGCTCAGTCAACAGAAGACATCAACCTGCTACAGATGAGAGCAGTAATCTTAGCACTGCAATATTTTCTCAAGGAAGTCCATGGGCAGATCGTTCTTGTTCGATCAGACAGCTCAGCAGTAGTGACTTAGATCAACCACCAGGGGTGGAACGAGAGTTGTCCAGTCTCTGCACGATGACATGGAAACTGTTTTGTTAGTATCTAGATCAAGGGATTAGCCTGAAAGCAATCATTCCGGGACGGCTAACCCTCCTAGCTGACTCCTCGAGCCACATGATGAGAGTGGCAACTGAGTCAATGTGTGGCGGATCGTCTATATATATTCGCAACGAAGAAGAATGCAAAGATGAGGACGTATGTCTCTTCCATACCAGATCAGAGCACTATAGCAATATATGCGCTAGCTATCAGCTGGGAGGGAATCATAGGCATATCAACCAGGAATCATGCTTCCAAAAAAAACTTCTTCAGAAAATCAGACAGGAGGAATGCAAAGTGCTTCTGATCTCCCAGAATTGGCCACTCCGATCATGGTATACTGATCACCCGGAGCCTCTGGTCTGCAACCCGGTTCCTTTGCCGCTGATGGACGATATAACGTTCTAGGGCAAGTCTCCACAACAATCTGTCAGTGTTCCAATTGACTGACTGGATGTTGTCAAGAAATCTGCAATTAAGAAGGGCTTTTCTGAGCAAGCAGCCAATTTCATGGTTGCCATTTTCAAAGTTGAATTATAGTGCCGGACGGGGGTCAACCTCCAGAGCATATAATTACAAAATCACCAGACTTTCAGAATGGTGCTCAGCAAGATTATAGTCCTATTCCACTATTTTGAAGCTATTCGATGCTCCTTTCTATTAAAAAGAGGGAGGGGAGCGCATTTTGCGTAGCATCTATCTAGTAATAGCATCAGTATCAGCTGATCGTGTGTTTACTTTCTGGTTGCTATCACATGTGTTGTGCCTCCAAAAGGAAAGGAACTGTCTTTGAGGAAACAGCGGGTCATGTGACCATGCCTACCTCCCTTCACATGCGAATTATGGTTATATCAAAGAGTATTTGTGATGGTAAGTATACACCAAATGTGAAATAAAGAGGATTTCTTTTTTCATGAGAGTTGAGACTTACCATCACGAGTACGACTCAGCCTCTACAGCCCCACAGAGGCATGGTCTCATTACGCAGTTGCCGACTTGTAGCCAATGGTGTTGTGTCAGAAGATGCATATGCCGCGAATACACAGCTCGGCTTGGGCATGTGCCAATCTGACAGCTAGGCTATCTACCTATTAGTGACTTGTTTATTTTAAATTTCATGCTAAATTGAGCCAGTTCGATATATTAGCAAAAATCAAAAAGTATTCATGATGGTAGGTATCAACTCTCATGAAAAAAGAAATCCTACATTTCGTTTATTTAAAAAAAATAATGTCTTGGTCTGCAAATGGACATTTTCTTGAGAAATCTAAATTTCAAATTTTTTAAACAATTAATAATACTAATACTAATAATACTAAAAATAATAATAATAATAATAATAATAATAATAATAATAGTAATTTTTCATTTTTTGGCTTCTTTCAGACGCTCAAAGTTCTGGAGTGGCATGTAAGTAAATGAATTTAATGTAGGTATACTATTTTATCATATTTCTCTTTCACATCAACATTAATCCTTTAATGCTCATGATTGAACATAATTTGAAGATGAACAAGATTTTTGCTTGGTTAATGTCAATTTGCATGACAAGAGAAGAGAATGTCTGAAAATGTACCGCTGGAATGACTCTGTTATTGAGTCAGTGGTGCCACTCATTCAAGTGGTAAGATTTCACAAATAGTTCTCTCCTAGGGTGCCAATTAACATTCCTCAAGCTAACTACAGGTCAGTTTTGGTGACTTAATCAGTAAATGGATAGACAAGTCTGTGGTAATTGCCACTGCTGTATATTCCCTGATATCAGCTGAGTTATAGAGGTCACGTATGTTGTCTGATATCAGCTGAGTTTTAGAGTATTTACTGCTGTATGTTCCCTGATATCAGCTGAGTCAGAGAGCAATTACTGCGGTATGTTTTCTGATATCAGCTGAGTTATAGAGCTCCGGTATGTTCCCTGATATCAGCTGCGTTATAGAGCTCCAGTATGTTCCCTGATATCAGCTGAGTTAGAGAGCAATTACTCCTGTATGTTACCAGATATCAGCTGAGTCAGAGAGCAATTACTGCTTATGTTGTCTAATATCAGCTGAGTTATAGAGCTCCTGTATGTTCCCTAATATCAGCTGAGTTATAGAACAATTACTGTTGTATGTTCCCTGATATCAGCTGAGTCAGAGAGCAATTACTGCTTATGTTGTCTGAATTCAGCTGAGATCGAGAGCAATTAATACTTATGTTCCCTGATATCAGCTGAGAAAGAGAGCAATTACGGCTTATGTTCCCTGATATCAGCTGAGAAAGAGAGCAATTACGGCTTATGTTCCATGATATCAGCTGAGAAAGAGAGCAATTACTGCTTATGTTCCATGATATCAGCTGAGAAAGAGAGCAATTACGGCTTATGTGCCATGATATCAGCTGAGAAAGAGAGCAATTACGGCTTATCTTCCCTGATATCAGCTGAGAAAGAGAGCAATTACGGCTTATGTTCCCTGATATCAGCTGAGAAAGAGAGCAATTACGGCTTATGTTCCATGATATCAGCTGAGAAAGAGAGCAATTACGGCTTATCTTCCCTGATATCAGCTGAGAAAGAGAGCAATTATGGCTTATGTTCCATGATATCAGCTGAGAAAGAGAGCAACTACTCCTGTATGTTCCATAATATCAGCTGAGAAAGAGAGCAATTACTGCTTATGTTCCATGATATCAGCTGAGAAAGAGAGCAATTATGGCTTATATTCCCTGATATCAGCTGAGAAAGAGAGCAATTACGGCTTATCTTCCCTGATATCAGCTGAGAAAGAGAGCAGTTATGGCTTATGTTCCATGATATCAGCTGAGAAAGAGAGCATTTACGGCTTATCTTCCCTGATATCAGCTGAGAAAGAGAGCAATTACGGCTTATGTTCCATGATATCAGCTGAGAAAGAGAGCAATTACTGCTTATGTTCCATGATATCAGCTGAGAAAGAGATCAATTACGGCTTATGTGCCATGATATCAGCTGAGAAAGAGAGCAATTACGGCCTATCTTCCCTGATATCAGCTGAGAAAGAGAGCAATTATGGCTTATGTTCCATGATATCAGCTGAGAAAGAGAGCAATTACTCCTGTATGTTCCATGATATCAGCTGAGAAAGAGAGCAATTACTGCTTATGTTCCATGATATCAGCTGAGAAAGAGAGCAATTATGGCTTATCTTCCCTGATATCAGCTGAGAAAGAGAGCAATTACGGCTTATGTTCCCTGATATCAGCTGAGAAAGAGAGAAATTACGGCTTATGTTCCATGATATCAGCTGAGAAAGAGAGCAATTACTGCTTATGTTCCATGATATAAGCTGAGAAAGAGATCAATTATGGCTTATGTGCCATGATATCAGCTGAGAAAGAGAGCCCATACGGCTTATCTTCCCTGATATCAGCTGAGAAAGAGAGCAATTATGGCTTATGTTCCATGATATCAGCTGAGAAAGAGAGCAATTACTCCTGTATGTTCCATAATATCAGCTGAGAAAGAGAGCAATTACTGCTTATGTTCCATGATATCAGCTGAGAAAGAGAGCAATTATGGCTTATATTCCCTGATATCAGCTGAGAAAGAGAGCAATTACGGCTTATCTTCCCTGATATCAGCTGAGAAAGAGAGCAATTATGGCTTATCTTCCCTGATATCAGCTGAGAAAGAGAGCAGTTATGGCTTATGTTCCATGATATCAGCTGAGAAAGAGAGCATTTACGGCTTATCTTCCCTGATATCAGCTGAGAAAGAGAGCAATTACGGCTTATGTTCCATGATATCAGCTGAGAAAGAGAGCAATTACTGCTTATGTTCCATGATATCAGCTGAGAAAGAGATCAATTACGGCTTATGTGCCATGATATCAGCTGAGAAAGAGAGCAATTACGGCCTATCTTCCCTGATATCAGCTGAGAAAGAGAGCAATTATGGCTTATGTTCCATGATATCAGCTGAGAAAGAGAGCAATTACTCCTGTATGTTCCATGATATCAGCTGAGAAAGAGAGCAATTACTGCTTATGTTCCATGATATCAGCTGAGAAAGAGAGCAATTATGGCTTATATTCCCTGATATCAGCTGAGAAAGAGAGCAAGTATGGCTTATATTCCCTGATATCAGTTGAGAAAGAGAGCAATTACTCCTGTATGTTCCATGATATCATTTGAGAAAGAGAGCAATTACTGCTTATGTTCCATGATATCAGCTGAGAAAGAGAGCAATTACTGCTTATGTTCCCTGATATCAGCTGAGAAAGAGAGCAATTACGGCTTATGTTCCCTGATATCAGCTGAGTTATAAATAGAGCTGCTCTATGTTCCCTTTCTAGCTAATCTCCATCTACTTTGTTCGAATCGATTTATATGCTTTGAAATAGGATTGGAGATATTGCTCAAGCCATGACGATATCGGTATCTCATTAAAATACCGCGGTATCACGATACATCGTCATTTGGGTGGGTGTGGAGTTAGTGTGTAGACATAGAATAACATGTATTTCAAATTGGTGGTGTCTACAAGTTATTTTCATTAAATTTGTTGCATTGAAACCGTAAACTGCGATCGCCATGATTGCCATTTCCGCATATTTAATACACGAAATTCCACACTTTGACACCCTTCAATAAACACTTTAAAGCAACGAATGTAATGTAACTATCGGTATTCATCAGAAATAAGAAAAATAAAGGATTTTCTTCTGTTCTATTTTGTGTTTTCTTTACCTCATGACAACTGTCAAAAGATCGAGCAAGGAATGAGCATTAACTTCATTGCGCAGAAAGGGAATTCTGCAGAGCGAAATCTGATTGGCCGTCGTATCATTCTTGAGCCAATCAGAATTCACACTGCAGAATTCCGCCAGCTGTTATCACGCCCGCCGCTAGCATAGACGATGCAAATTAATAAAATAACACTGAATCATTTTGAATGATGAATTTGACTGGAAACAATTATATCAGATTTTATTTGGTCTGTAATATTTATACTAATTTGCCCCATTGTAGACCTATTCAAATCCGCTCACTACTTAGCGGGTGTATCCATTGATCTCAAAGGAGTAGTCGGGATGTGTAAAATTAACCCAATGCTGTTTCTCACTTAGAATGAATCCGTAATGTTATATGTGGAATGAATTTTGATTTGATTCATTTCATGACCTGTAATAATGACATCATCAGAATGGAATGTGGGTGGTGCAAAAGGTATGCCCCACTGACTAATACTCAGAATGAGGCAAGAAAAAACATGGCGGCGCCTATTTATGTAATTATGGAAAGTGAACAACAAAGGATTATTTTGTACTTTAAATCATTTTATTAGCGCAAACAAACCATGAATTCATTGAACACAGATTATTTTGGAGTTTATTAAGTTTGTATTACTCCAGACAGAGACTGGATTATTACTTAAAGACTATTACTGGATCGAATAGAGGTAAGAGTATGACATTTCTAAATTAGGTATTTATATTTTGCTCAAAGTTGAAAGTGCAATATCGTTCTGATGGTATTGACGATATTTACGATTTTTCGAAATTATGACGATTTCGGTATTGGTATTCGGTATTGCGTATATCGCAATATTGACGATAATATCGAAAAATCGCCCAACCCTACTGAAACCTGTATTCCAAGAATCCCAATTTCAAGGTAATTGCGCAGTTAAGCTGTTTACTATTTTGAAACTAGTCAGACTGAGGCAGCAACAGCTCCCTGTCAAATTGGTTTCAAAATATTCATCAGAATGTTTATTTAAATGTAAATTCATCTAAGAGATGCAATTAGTACACTTCATGACAGACTTTCTTTTCATGACGGTGATGATTGTGACATCAACTAACAAGTGACATAATTGTTTATGAAGTCAGATATTTCAGTGACAGATCGTATCCCTCCATTGGAAAGGAAAGCGTGTGGGAGAATGTGGTAAACAACTATGCGTGCAATGAACAATTTTTTTTCTTATTTTAGCTGTAGTGACCTACATGCAATTGGACGTAAATGGTATATTCCGGCTGATAGCTAATAAGATTTGTACACATCAGCTTATCGCAGGTGATAAAGAGGAAATGAATAAAGATTTACTTAATGCATTTGCGTGCCAAATACGAGAGGCCAGAGACGGCAGCATCATTCTGGACCTTGAGTTCAGCTCGGTACAGGGTATACTTCGCTTCTGGTTGAACTATCTTGATGGTTCATTGAAGGTAAATATCCACCAAGCTAAGAGACTTCTATAGCATCACCTCACTAACATTGCCTCTGAAGATAAATATCCACTAAGCTAACATCCTTCTCTCATGTAAATATCCACTAAGCTAACATACTTTTCTCACTAACATTGCCTCTGAAGATAAATATCCACTAAGCTAACATGCTTCTCTCATGTAAATATCCACTAAGCTAACATACTTTTCTCACTAACAAGACCTCTGAAGATAAATATCCACTAAGCTAACATACTTCTCTCATGTAAATATCCACTAAGCTAACATACTTTTCTCACTAGCATTGCCTCTGAAGATAAATATCCACTAAGCTAACATACTTCTCTCATGTAAATATCCACTAAGCTAACATACTTTTCTCACTAACATTGCCTCTGAAGATAAATATCCACTAAGCTAACATGCTTCTCTCATGTAAATATCCACTAAGCTAACATACTTTTCTCACTAACAAGACCTCTGAAGATAAATATCCACTAAGCTAACATACTTCTCTCATGTAAATATCCACTAAGCTAACATACTTTTCTCACTAGCATTGCCTCTGAAGATAAATATCCACTAAGCTAACATACTTCTTTCATGTAAATATCCACTAAGCTAACATACTTTTCTCACTAACATTGCCTCTGAAGATAAATATCCACTAAGCTAACATGCTTCTCTCATGTAAATATCCACTAAGCTAACATACTTTTCTCACTAACAAGACCTCTGAAGATAAATATCCACTAAGCTAACATACTTCTCTCATGTAAATATCCACTAAGCTAACATACTTTTCTCACTAGCATTGCCTCTGAAGATAAATATCCACTAAGCTAACATACTTCTCTCATGTAAATATCCACTAAGCCAACATACTTTTCTCACTAACATTGCCTCTGAAGATAAATATCCACTAAGCTAACATGCTTCTCTCATGTAAATATCCACTAAGCTAACATACTTTTCTCACTAACAAGACCTCTGAAGGTAACTATCCTCTAAGCTAACATACTTTTCTCACTAACATTGCCTCTGAAGGTAAATATCCGCTAAGCTAACATACTTCTCTCATGTAAATATCCACTAAGCTAACATACTTTTCTCACTAACAAGACCTCTGAAGGTAACTATCCTCTAAGCTAACATACTTTTCTCACTAACATTGCCTCTGAAGATAAATATCCGCTAAGCTAACATACTTCTCTCATGTAAATATCCACTAAGCTAACATACTTTTCTCACTAACAAGACCTCTGAAGGTAACTATCCTCTAAGCTAACATACTTTTCTCACTAACATTGCCTCTGAAGATAAATATCCGCTAAGCTAACATACTTCTCTCATGTAAATATCCACTAAGCTAACATACTTTTCTCACTAACAAGACCTCTGAAGGTAACTATCCTCTAAGCTAACATACTTTTCTCACTAACATTGCCTCTGAAGATAAATATCCGCTAAGCTAACATACTTCTCTCATGTAAATATCCACTAAGCTAACATACTTTTCTCACTAACAAGACCTCTGAAGGTAACTATCCTCTAAGCTAACATACTTTTCTCACTAACATTGCCTCTGAAGATAAATATCCGCTAAGCTAACATACTTCTCTCATGTAAATATCCACTAAGCTAACATACTTTTCTCACTAACAAGACCTCTGAAGGTAACTATCCTCTAAGCTAAGAGACTTCTATAGCATCACCTCACTAACATTGCCTCTGAAGATAAATATCCACTAAGCTAACATACTTCTCTCATGTAAATATCCACTAAGCTAACATACTTTTCTCACTAACAAGACCTCTGAAGGTAACTATCCTCTAAGCTAACATACTTTTCTCACTAACATTGCCTCTGAAGATAAATATCCACTAAGCTAACATACTTCTCTCATGTAAATATCCACTAAGCTAACATACTTTTCTCACTAACAAGACCTCTGAAGGTAACTATCCTCTAAGCTAACATACTTTTCTCACTAACATTGCCTCTGAAGATAAATATCCGCTAAGCTAACATACTTCTCTCATGTAAATATCCACTAAGCTAACATACTTTTCTCACTAACAAGACCTCTGAAGGTAACTATCCTCTAAGCTAACATACTTTTCTCACTAACATTGCCTCTGAAGATAAATATCCGCTAAGCTAACATACTTCTCTCATGTAAATATCCACTAAGCTAACATACTTTTCTCACTAACAAGACCTCTGAAGGTAACTATCCTCTAAGCTAACATACTTTTCTCACTAACAAGACCTCTGAAGGTAACTATCCTCTAAGCTAACATACTTTTCTCACTAACATTGCCTCTGAAGATAAATATCCGCTAAGCTAACAGACTTCCATAGCATCATCCGACTAACAGGACCTGTGTTGTTATGACCCAGAACAACGTGAGTCTACACTACTCATAGGCGGGACACGGTAACCATTTAATGGTCAAGATTTATCTGGAAAATTTGCATTTCTGCTTAGTTAATGTCCATTCAAAGGTCAAGGGAAGACTATTTTGAAGATTTACCACTAGAATGACTAGCTGCTTTATTGAAACAGTCATTTCAGTGTAAAAATTTCAAAAATAGTCTTTTGCTGTGGAAATAGACATAGCTCAAGTATACTACAAAGGCCAGTTTTGGCCGGATTGATCGTTACATGGTTAATAGATATGACAAAGTGTTTTCCTTACTCAACGTTTTGTTAGTTTAACATTTTAAACTAAATTATGAACTAAAGTGGGCTCTGAGAGATCGCTGTATGTGAAGTATAATCCACCTCCCAAAGTCGCAGTTGTGATGTAATAAGTCTTACCAAATAATAACCAAAACCAGCTTCAGTGAACTTGAGCAAGGTTCATTTGCAGGTCAAGAGATTATTTTTGAAAATTTACGACTGGAATTGCTAGCACGATAACAATGCCAGTCACCCCAGCAGTACATTTTCTAGAGGCCTTCTCTTGCCATACAAACAGACCTTAACTTGGCAAACTTTTAGATTTTCTTTACCAGTCTTGGTAGAATTTCCATAAGTCTTAGTTTTCCAACATTTCTTATGTTTTCAAATATTGTCCTAATTTGGCCTACCTTTCCTATTCTCTTAACACTGTCCTACTTTATCATGGTTTTACACCAGTATTTGGTTTAGAACATAACATTTCACATGGGTGGCTCATTGTCGCTAAACCTTTGTTCTCAAAATAATCAGCATGACTTTAAATATAGTAAGAATTTTTTAAGGTGTTTCAATCAATTTGCTTACCAGTAGTTGCTGACCAAAGCATCAACAGATTTAGCAAATTCTTCTCAGAATAATCAGTGCCATGCTTTCAATAGAGTTAGTTAACAAATGAATGTGTAATTTATTTAATTTTATTCATTTATAAACTCTGTACATACATTATACCTGTATGCCACGAAGTGACCTGGGGTTATTAAAACTATTATGCCATAGTTACACGATCAGATAGATTGTACAATCTGTTGTACGACCCATATGAATTACAAAATGTACAGCAAATTGTAAATCTATCTGATCAGGTAACTTGGGAATAAGTTAATGTGTCACAGGGGTCAAGTTCGACACCTAACCATAGTTAGCTATAGCTAACTAGAGTACCAGTCAAACTTCAAATAGTTAACTAGCTAGTCAACTATAGTCAACCGAGCACCCGACCTCGGTTCAGGTGGTTAGTCCGATATTTGCTTAAGTTTCAAAATGGCTGACACCGATCACTTGCCACGAATAAATGCATATAAAAGTGTAAATATTTCACTAAATAACTTAGGTTTGAAGAAATTATGCTTTCCCATTGTATGTCGATATTCTCAAGCCCACTTTATGCCATATGGGCGCTTTTTGACGTCTTAGCGGACAAAAATAACCCATCTTCGTAGCTAATTAAAACAGACGACAGAAAGGGTTAATGGAGACTTGTACCCGGCTCCAAATTTTCTGCAATAGTAATTGAATAGGGAACCGGGGACCAGCGAACTATAGTCGACTAAAATTAAGTTTGACTGGGCATAGCAACTGCGCATGATCAGTAAACCATGAAACTGACTATAGTTAGCGAGTCGAACTTGACCATAGGTAAACTAGATCCAGTGTGAAATATATGCCCATAGGTGAGCAAGGTCCTTCCCGCACATGCACGATCTGACATTCAGTCACATGCTTACCTACTGATTGATACTGACTGGGATGAGATTTTTCCTAAATCCTATTTCTTTCTAACGAGATTTATAGGACAAATTTTCAAGAAGCACTAATTGCAGAAATAGTATTATCTTTTCCCTTTAATTGTCAGATTGGTAAAAAAATCTAATGTTCATTTGCAGGAAAAGAGAAGATAAAATTGATCACTGGAATGACTGGCTCGGTTACATTTTCAAAAAATCACTTCTCTTGCCCTGCAAACGGGTAATTCTCAGTACCATTTCATAGGCTGTTTGACTCGCCTGGCATTTTAAGTGTTACTTGGACTAAGAGACCATGTCCATTTTTAAGTCAAGGAGGACTGACACTTCACATTGAGCCATTTCCTTTTTTCCGAGATCCGTCACATCCCTGTACTGAAATGAAGACAATGGTTTTGAACATTGATTGATTTATTTCACAATAAGCCATAGTCCCTTGAGTGTACATGATACATTATACGTTGTACATATTGACAATTAAGTTAGTATGCTATACTGTTATCTAGATACCTAATCTTATAACTAATACAGTGACATTATATCTATCTAACGTTATATTCACTAGCCCCTAAAATCAGAAATAATAACGTTTATATAGCTGCTTAGTTTTATTGTTGACAGTAAACAGCGATAGCTGTCACCAACCCTTCCAACGCCGTGGTCCCGAAAATTTAATTTCTTGCAAATTATACAAATATTTTTAGAACTAACCTAGTGCCAAAATACCCAACATAATATTTACATACATAAGTTTGAACCCTCATAAAAAGCGTTTCCTATAGAGTCAGACAAATTGTCAGACATACCATCATCGCAGACATCATCTTGGTGGTTGTGACGTTACTAAATACTAGTAGCTTGTCTGTATCAGAGATTTATAGTAGACATTCATTTTTTCACAATAGTGTTAAGCTTATCATACATATATTATCATTCGTATGCAAAGACTCCAAAACTGTAATTTGTAAAATTGTCGTGAAATTGGAAATACTTAGATTTAGTAGTAGTAGTAGTAGTAGTAGTAGTAGTAGTAGTAGTAGTAGTAGTAGTAGCAGTAGTAGTAGTAGTAGTAGTAGTAGTAGTAGTAGTAGTAGTAGTAGTAGTAGTAGTAGTAGTAGTAGTAGTAGTAGTAGTTTAGTAGTTGTAGCTGTAGTAGTAGTAGTAGTAGTAGTAGTGGTAGTGGTAGTGGTAGTGGTAGTAGTAGTAGTAGTAGTAGTAGTAGTAGTAGTAGTAGTAGTAGTAGTAGTGGTAGTAGTAGTAGTAGTAGTAGTAGTAGTAGTAGTAGTAGTAGTAGTAGTAGTAGCTGTAGCAGCAGTGTTGCAGTAGTGTCATTGTGAAAGCATGCATATATTGTGTATATGCTACATGTATGGTAGTTTATTTGTAATATGCCATTGGCTCTCGGGCATATTATTTATGCAGTTTTCCACAATGTATTGCATATTACCTATGGGATGAATAATACAATAATGCATATTTTGTAGAACTAAACAGGCTAACTGTTTCTAGGCAGAACGATATAACAAATGGCCTATCGGTCAACCCGAAACGTGGGTCCCGAACATACTGGATCTTAGTCACATATATAGCAGAGATCTAACTGACCGTCAATTTATTCAGCAACAACTGCCAATCAAATTGCTCGAAATACATGCATATTCAGGTATCTTCAGAAACTATTACTACATTGAACATACTGCTCAGTATTTTGAGGAAAATGTTGCTGAAAGTTATTGCAGATACGATTTTCAGTCAAATTGTTGTCAAAATATTGGCTAGTGGCATTTGTATTGTCCAGTAATTATTTTGAGATGGATTTGAAGGAAATTTGTTGCTGCTCTATCCCCATTTGTATACATTTACCATTTAATCCTTATAGACACAAATTACAAATTCTTTATGATGTCATAATCAATTACGGCACAGCTGACCTCACTATCAAAATGGCATACCGGTTGCTACGCCACGAAAATCGAAACGTATGTAGCGAAAATGTAGAATTCTATGCCTTTGATGAATTTACAATTTAATAAACATTCTGTTGAATATTTTGTAACTAATTGGAGTGATAATTATTTGCTGCCAACGGGTTCCAGTCAAATTGGTTTCAATATTTGACAGCTTTAATTGGTAGTTTTCTTGAATTTAAGATCCTGGGATTTCAAGGGTTAACGAGTTACCAATATAACAAGACCGTTATGTTACAACAAATCATGAGTATTTCCTGTCCTAAGTTTATTTATAGCTTGGGCCAATAGTCGCTAATTTTAATCTGCGGGTTGTAGCTCTATAACCAGTCATACTAACTGTACACAACTCTGAAGGACACTTTATCGGGACTGACCAGGGCAAAGCCGAGGCAATTCGAGAATGGTTCAAGGAACAATTCACTGACCACGATGATGAGCCCTTGCACCCATTCTCAGGAGACCCCAGGCCATTACTAACACCAGTTAATACAGCAGAGGTTGAGAAGGCACTGAAAGCCCTGAAAAACGGATAGGCATCTGGACCTGATGGCATGAGCAATGAACTATTCAAATATGCAAGTGACATTATCTCAAAACCGATCACGCACATAATCAATTCAGCTTTTATGCACCACCTTCCCATTGATGCTGTACGCCAAGGCATCTTTATCGCGCTACCCAAGCCCAAGAAGCCACCTGCCCCCCACCCACCCCCAGCCAATCTGCGGCCCATTGTGCTCCTTAACAGCATACGGAAAATCCAATGTTACTCTATGCCGCATCCGAGACAAGATCGACGACTTCACCGGATCATGTCAAAGTGGCTTAAAACGTGGACGTAGCTGCGCAGACATTGTATGGGCTCAACGCATGCTTGTGTCGGTAGTCATGTCCAAATACTGGGATTTCCACAAAATGGGCATTGACATGTCACGAGCCTTCGACACAATTAAGCACTCAAAGATCTTAGATGTACTACGCCAGGCCTGTTGCAATGAAGATGAGCTACGACTAGTGAGACTACTGCTTGCAGATACCAAGCTAAGAGTACGAGTCAAGTCAGTTAAGTCTGTAGAGTTTGAGGCATCAATCAGCTCAGATGGTCTATCCCCTGTGCTCTTCACCTGTTACCTGGCTGCTACATTGAAATCCGTACGGGAAAATTCCACAAGACCAACCCCCCCCCTCCCCCCCCCCTCCGGTGTCAGTACTGGGCATACCACTAGAGATGGAATATGCCGACGATGTAGACTTTATAGATGAGGAAAAGAAACCCCTTGACGAACTTCTCCCAATAGCTGCAAGCAAACTAAAAATTGAGCATCTCTTTATGATTGAATCCAAAACAGATTTCACCCACATATACCTATCTACAAAGCATGAAACTAAAGAAAATGACGATCCACTCCGTGGCGGCGAACCATGGAGGAAAAGTACAATTTTGGGCTCACATTTTGCTGACATTGCTGCACGCTGCATCATGGGGAATATAGCTTTCCAGTCCTTCTGGAAGTTATGGATTCGTAGATCAAAGATGCCGTTGGTAAAAAGATTACGTTTATACAATGCAACCTGCGTATCCTTGATGATGTATAACTGTAACTGCTGGGCAGCTCCAAAGGCAGCTCTAGAGAAACTTGACGCCTGTCACCGCAAACACCTGCGCGCCATCACTGGACACCGATGGCCAGAGAGCATAATTTCCAATGATGCACTATACAAGATGTGTAATACGCCGCCGCTGTCTGTAAAAGTCGCCCAGCAAAGATGGTCCATGTTTGGCCATGTGTTAAGGATGCCAGAAGACACACAAGCACAGAGTGCCTTGGAATTCGCCCTACTCGGAGCCAGCAAATACAGAGCCAGGAGAGGACGTCATTGCATAAATCTGCTAAGTATGCTACGAGGTGACCTCAAGAAAGCAGGATCAGGTACACTCAAGTCAAGAATGGACCTGAGGAAGCTAAGGATTTTGGCTGAGGACAAGACACAGTGGGCAAAAGCGAAGAAGGACTGATTGCAGCTGTATGATGTTTCTACTACTACTACAGCCGCAGGATACAGTAATCATGCATACAACCAGTCATGCCCCTTAGTCTATTAGTTAGTCAGTCAGTCATGCCGCTAGGGTCCATTAGTTAGTCACTCAGCCAGTCAGTCAGTTACAAAAGCATATTCCGGGCTCTATCTTAAAAAATGACTGTTCCGATTTGGCCAGAGAATTTCCAGACGTTGTCAGTATGTATGATTACTGTATTCTTCGGCTGTAGTACTAGAAACATCCTACAGCTGAAATCAGTCCTCCTTCGCTTTTGCCCACTGTGTCTTGTCCTCAGGCAAGATCCTTAGCTTCCTCAGGTCCATTCTTGACTTGAGTGTACCGAATCCTGCTTTCTTGAGGTCACCTCGTTGTCAGTGATACGGATGAAAAACCCTATATCCGGATCAAATTATGGATATGTGAATTTCTAGAAAACTACTGCGTCATTGTGGCTCAAATCTTAAACCGGGAAAGGGTGTGACCATACACTAGGATCCCACAGCTTTGGGAGTGATCTGAAAAAATCGGGAAAATCAGAATAAAATGCAGAAAATCATAAAAAATCCAGGAAATCAGAACAAATCTGGAACCCACGGCTAAAGCGATTCTATCGATCTTGGTTTTGCATAAAAAAATTCTTGAATAGTGGCACAGCATTTATGGTTTTAATGCGATCAATCAGCGATCTCTAGCATACTCTGTCTGTCATGTCTGTATGCAACAATTGTTTGTTACAAATCAATGCATATACATTTTCAGACAAAACTTAGAAAGTATGTACTGAAGCCGGAAGTATACCGAGCAATGGAAGGAACGGATGTGGATCTTTCCCTGAAGATCGACGAACATGAATTATTGCATGCCCTAAACGTCCTAATCATTAGACAAGGTATGAAGAAGTGATTAACCCTTTTAACGCTCAAGCCATCCTTAATGGCTTCTGCACTGGTCTTGAGAAATGCTCCTTTGCGCACAAAGAGAAGACTATTTTTTAAAACATATCATGGGATTAACTGGTTCGATAACAGAGCCAAGTTAATCCAATCGTGAACTTTAAAAAATAATCTCTTAGTCTGCAAATGGACATTCTCTATGAGAAAATTGCAATCTTTAAACAAATTTGAGAATTATGGATTAATCACTGACAATTATGTGTTAATTGTTTTCCTTCTCACAGTGTCATTCACCATTTCATTAAAGCGATACTAATCTCATCTCTAATCTTGTGTTGTATTGAGACAGTATGGTACAGTACAGAGATACTAATCTCATCTCTAATCTTGTATTGTATTGAGACAGTATGGTACAGTACAGAGATACTAATCTCATCTCTAATCTTGTATTGTATTGAGACAGTATGGTACAGTACAGAGATACTAATCTCATCTCTAATCTTGTGTTGTATTGAGAGAGTATGGTACAGTACAGAGATACTAATCTCATCTCTAATCTTGTATTGTATTGAGACAGTATGGTACTGTACAGAGATACTAATCTCATCTCTAATCTTGTATTGTATTGAGAGAGTATGGTACAGTACAGAGATACTAATCTCATCTCTAATCTTGTATTGTATTGAGAGATTATGGTACAGTACAGAGATACTAATCTCATCTCTAATCTTGTATTGCATTGAGAGAGTATGGTACAGTACAGAGATACTAATCTCATCTCTAATCTTGTATTGTATTGAGAGATTATCGTACAGTACAGAGATACTAATCTCATCTCTAATCTTGTATTGTATTGAGAGATTATGGTACAGTACAGATATACTAATCTCCTATTTAATCTTGTATTGTATTGAGAGATTGTCGTACAGTACAGATATACTAATCTCCTCTTTAATCTTGTATTATATTGAGAGATTATGGTACAGTACAGGGATACTAATCTCATCTCTAATCTTGTAATGTATTGAGAGATTATGGTACAGTACAGAGATACTAATCTCCTCTTTAATCTTGTATTGTATTGAGAGATTATGGTACATTACAGAGATACTAATCTCATCTCTAATCTTGTGATGTATTAAGAGATTATGTTACAGTACAGTGATACTAATCTCCTCTTTAATATTGTATTGTATTGAGAGATCATGGTACAGAACAGAGATACTAATCTCATCTCTAATCTTGTAATGCATCGAGAGATTATGCTACAGTACAGTGATACTAATCTCATCTCTAATCTTGTATTGTGTTGAGAGATTATGGTACAGTACAGAGATACTAATTTCATCTCTAATCGTGTCTTGTATTGAGAGATTACATTTCGGCACTAATTCCGTCTTTGATAACACAACCGTATAAATAGTACACTATGTAACAACTTTATTTAACTTATACCTTTGTTAAATCAACGCTAATCATGCAAATTTTGACAAATAATTATTTAAAAAAATTTCCATTATTAGCTGCATAACATCTATAATATTGGACAAAGGTAAACTACTTTTTGTGATAGCGGAAATAAGACATTTCAACTAGGATGAGCAGATTGTCTGGTAGCAAGCGATGGAAAGAACAGATTATAATTCTGCTCTGTACCATGAGTGTAACCAGTGAGCAAGAAGCTGCATAAACCTGTTATTGAGAAATATCACAATACACGATACTTGAAAACATTCAGATATCTATATAGAAGTTTGCGTGTTATCTATCAGACAAAGCATGGTTGAGAGAAGCTCGAAGAGTTCAGGGAGTAGTTGGACAATAAAATGCAGCTTCAAGTGGTGTTATCTCAATGTAAAGCTAAACTTTCTACCAGGTAGAACAACATCTAAGACCCAAACCATTGATCAAGGTATACTCCATGCCATACAATTACAATACGAATGCAAACAGGTACTATATCTAGCACCACAAATGGACGAAGACAACTCTCTGGATCAGATTTATTGAAGACTGTTAATCTGCTTGATGCTCTTCTGTGTAGCCAAACCATGTGATGAAGTTGAATTTGCAACAATTTAATTTTTCCCGAAATTCATGTTTTCCTTTGAAAGCAGTCGAACATAACACCGACAATAGCGGTGATGGTGGCATACCACTATTAATGATCAAACTGGCAATTTGTGAACAAGTGGACATCAAGATAACTTGAGCACTATGTTAAATGGATGGCAAAGCCTATAAGCGTGATGCTATTTTCTGGGTGTCCAAATGATGGTACAAATTTGATATGTTTTTGAAATTTGTGTTTTCCTTCTGAACCAGTCGAATCTAAAATCTTATGTGACACACACAATGGCTCTGATGAAGAGAATGGCACCACTGTCGATTGGTAAATTAGAAAACAACTTGTTTGCCATATATTCATTGGAGACATGGGCATAGTGAACAATTTTGCCATGTGCACCGTATTCATGACAAAAATGGTGTGTAATGTACTGCCGAGTTATTTGTTAAAAGCAATGCAAATCAGTAGACAAACATCGGAATGTGTGAGTAACACTAGTCCTCTAATCATCAAAATTTGTCAAGAAAATAACAATATTTCCTTTTTGAATGTTCATTTTCACCTCAAGAGTATTTGTGAAAATTTACCACTGAAATGAGTGGCTGGATTATCACGACATGTATTTACCTGGTATATTTCCAAACATTGTCTTCTCTTGGCCTGTACATGGACATTTCACAAGACCATTGCAGCGGTTGTTTCTGACAAGCTTGGCCATTAACGGTTTAAGTTAGGTGTTCCCTGTCATCTGCTGTAAGTTATATGGATGAAATAATAGTGTATTCTGTACACCACGGACATTCACTGTTATTGAACTTTGCTATAGATATAAGTTAGTCAGTTGCCAGCAGCCAAATGGGCAATAAACAACAGGAAACTAATGTCATAGATTGCTTGAAAAAATAGATGGCAAATTCATGGAAATGTCACATGAATAAAACTTTATAATTTTGTTGTTTTAACTGTTAGTGGACAATAATATTTGATAGCCTAATGATTTAATCTCCGAGTTCATTAACCCTTTCAACGATGAATTCCCCACATCTCATTTTCAACAATACAATGCAGCAAAACTGTTGAATATTTTGAAATTAATTTGACTGCTGTCATTGCTGCCTTAGGTAGCAACGTATTCCAGTCAAAATTAATTTCAAAATTTTCCGCAGAATTAGATTTATATTATAAGGAATATACTTTTTCTGGGATTTGTTGATGAAAGGGTTAACACTTTAAATGATTAGGCTATTGAAAGAGAATGAGAAAATATAAGTTTTCTTGAATAAATTAAATCCTTTAAATGATCAAGCCGGTCAAAAACGTCTTCTTTAATGGTTTTGAGGAATCTCCATTTGCAGGCCAAGAAAGGACTATTTTTGAAAATGTACCACTGGAATGCATGGCTAGATAAAGAAGCCAGTCATTCCAGTGGTACATTAAAAAAATAGTCATCTCTTGGCCTGCACATGGAAATTCAATAAGCAAATACTTAGATATTCTTGAACAAATCTCATCATTAAAGTGCTAAGTGTTGGGGGTTAAAAGCAATCACACAATGAAATCAGATAAATATTTAACTGGTAGTCATTGTTAGCTCACCTGGCCTGAAAGGCCAAGTGAGCTTATGTCGTGGCGACCGTCCGTCCGTCATCCGTCCGTCAACTTTTCCTTTAAAGCGACTTCTCAAGAACCGCTGGGACAATTTCAATTATATTTGGAAGCATCCTTGGGGAATAGGGATCCAAGTTTGTTCAAACGAAGTCGATCGGCCAATTTGGCCGGCAGCCATCTTGGATTTTGGCCGATTTTTAGAAACGTCTTTAAAAATCTTCTCCGAAACCGCTTGAGGGATTGAAGGAAACCTCTTGAAATATGATTCAGGGCAAGAGCTCAACCAAGTTTGTTCAGGGGAACTTGATTGGTCAAATGGTTGGTGGCCATCATGGTTGACCTAGTTTTAGCGAAAATTACTTCTCCAGAACCGCTGAAGGGATCAGGCCAAAATTTGGCAGATATGATTAGGGACTAAGGGCCAGTATGGTTTGTTCAAGAGAAGTTGATCCATCAAAAAACATGGCCGCGGTGGGCCAATCAAAATATAGCATGTTTGGCGGCATTCCTGGGGAAGAGAACGAGGATCGTGCCATTTTAGCCACCAGTTTCGAATCTCAACTCCCGGTCAAAGTTCTTCTGACCGAGAAAATGGCCCGCACGAAGAACACTACTCATAGATTTCCCGTTAGCCATCGTCTTCCCGCGGCTACCATAAGCAACGTACCGACAGCCAGACGGTAAATCCTGCCCGCAGCCGCGTCTGGAAGCGTTACGCCGGTACCAGCCACTTCATCCACACCAGTCCTGAAGCGGAGTAAGAAGCAAAAGTATCCCGCAGAATCCAGTTCGGCAGGACCCGCATCAGTTATTAGCCATCCGGCTACGGTCACTACACCCGCCACCGTAGTGTCTAAAACAGTGTTAGCCAGTCAACCGATTTCGGTAGTGATTACGACACCTGCGGAAATAGACATAGTTACCGGCAGTCACCATCTCCGCCCGAACATACCATAGACGAGGGACCAGGACCGTCGCAGCCTGTGACAATTAGTGTAACTCCGACCCGTGTTATTCAGCATCTGCCTCCTCGCCTGTCTGACCCAGCAATCAGAAAGGTAACCACGCCGGAATGTCCATACACGGGAAAGCATCAGCGACATTGGCAACCACTAGTATCGCCGCTGCTATACGGACTGATATATTAGAACCAGCGGTAACTTTGAGAGACATTATGGACGCGCATATTTCCGCCACCATCACTTCGGATGTTTCGGACAGTGCCAATAATAGTGAAAGCATCTCAGCAATGACAGTGCATCCACCGCGACCCACCACCGTCAGTCGCGGGACCCAGGCTCAATGGGGGAAATTTCACTGCAGAGGTGTGATCATTTGTAATACAGCAGAAATATCAATAGGCGATTCGTGGAAATGTATTAATTATTACTTTATTTTTGAAATACTTTTCTTATTATTATATATGTTAGATCAATTGAATCTCGTCCTTAGGATGACTACGGTTATCCGACACAGCTGCGCATTTCAGTGCCCGGTTGTGTCTCACACGAAATGAGCACTGTGGACTCCGATGTTGTAAGAACGTCGTGTGCGACGTAAAGTTTACAACATCCCACAGTGCAATAATGTCACAATCCCATCATGCAGTCTCAGCTATGCTGGGGCTGCCTGATAAACCAATTTTTAAGTTATTATTATTACATATCTTATTTTTCTTATTATTTCTCTTCCTGTCTCAGGTGTCAGGACGGATATGGGGCCAGCGCGAGCTGCCCGTTGCGGACCCGCAATAACGGGCCGCAAATAGATATTTTATATAACGATAATAATAAGTGATACATGTTGCGTGCCCCTTTATTTACCCGGGGTGCGCAAGTAATCTGGTGTGATTAAAAAAAATAAATACCTCGCTAGGGTATGTTACATGGTCCATGTATACCTTGTCTTTTTCTTATTATATTTTTATATATATTTACAAACGTAAATTGTGGTACGTTGGAGCTTGGGTGTTCTTTGCGGAGATCATGATTATCCGCACTCGGAGGGAACACCCATGCGAGCTATTGTTTAGAATCATCTACTAAATAAAGTTATAGCACCCACCGTAATATTAGTAATAAAACAAAAAAAAAGAAGGCCTGGAAAAATAATTCCAGGTCAAAATTGAAAACTAAAAGTATGCCTCCCTCCTCTTGGCACCCCTATGTGCTCTGTCTCTTGAATACGCGTCTATTGCGTCACTACTCCTCTCCGGCCACGCGCCTACCCTGAAAGTCTATAATTCCCACCTAGCATACATCCGTGCGTCGATCCGCCATGCACGATCGTTTGCCACGGATGTCAAACTAGGAGGGGGTGGTGTAGTTCGGATCGACCGGTCGGATACCGGCCGTACCAGCTGAGCTGGGTACGCGCCGTCCGTCCTGGATTCGTTTCCTGAACACGCCCCCCCCCCCCATGGGTAGAGCCATAAGCGTATATAGGCCTATGGGAGAGATAGCATGTCGAAAAACCACTACGTTCGTTAAAACGCATGATGCGCATGCGCACGTCGAGACGCTGTTTGGATGGAGCGCGTAGTTACGACCAAGATAGGATGGCGCTTTTAGTGTACCGAGATGGTACCATGTAATCCTTATTGATTACCGGTTTCCGTTAAATCTGGCATTAATCAAGACCAGAATTCAACGGGCTTTTCAAATCTGTAAACCATTTCAAAATTGGTTGAGAAATGGCTGACTTATCCAGGGAAAACTCTTCATGATTATCTTCAAAATATTGCTGTGACGTCATAACCACGTGGGCGCAAAACTTCTAGAATGTTCTAGAACATTCGGCTGAGCTATTTTTAGCTACACGCTGATTGGCTGTTGCTCGAACAATGATTGGTTGGAGCCTGCGCCTGTGACGTCACGAGGAGTATAAAAGGAGACGCGATCCAGTGATCGAGAGCCTCCTCGGCCAGGGGCCGAACATTTTGGACCTGTACTAGCTACGATCGACAGATAGTGCGCATATGACTTCAGCTTCTGTCCTTCTCCCGTAGCTACCAGTTCTCCAACCCACCGCACTAAAACAATTTTGTAACTCCCCATTTACAGGAGTAATTTGGAACTTCTGATAATTGTTCACGAATATCAACATCTACCTTCAGAACACAAATTTGCTGTGAGGCCTTTACAGCCTGAATATGTGAGTCTACAGATGTAGAGGAAGGATGTTCTTTGATGGATGACTTGCTGGGTCTGCAGGCCATGCCTAAAAGTGGTATTTCAATTGCCGCCGCATTAATCGTGTAGGTTCTTTCAACTTTCGACCGCAGCAAGTAAACTTTTCTCGGTGCACCGTGAAGCTTTGTTTTGTATCTTCATTTGCCTCTGACAACCCCCCCGCTTGTGATCGGGTTGTTTACACCTTCCATCCGTGCCATCGGTATATGGGAACTTTCTTCACCACGTAGTACTATCGTATCTTTTACTGACTGCTCGTTAGACATTCTATTAGGCCTACACCACTGAGTGATGTACTCCCGCCATAAGTGTTCTTACGGGAGTCTTGTTTGCAGAAACAGCTTGTGGAAACCAACCTGCGGGAACTTTCCAGCTTCCGGAGAGCGCATCATCTCACGTCGACTACGGATTGACGTATCAATTTCAGTAACACGGTAGCCTAACTTAGGAATGACTACCAAGTATTCAAGTAACTATACTTCACAGTTTAATTATTTTTCTATATACTAGGTTTTGTTAATTATATTGTATCCGTAAAAACGGTCCCGATGACTAAAAGGAACCGTAACGGTCTTAGGACCGATAGTTAAGATTTCTGTCTTTGATGATAATTATTCTCATTTTTCCTCAATGTGTTGCTAACCGCACTATAGTAGGTTCGTTAACCTGTACTGATATATATATATATATCTTAATCATTTGACACCATATTGATTGTTCTGGTTAGATTATGTGTATATATGGCCAGTGGCCATCCGTTCATATGTTTTGTTTATTCATAGAAAATGTAGGACTGCAGTGCATGTAGGAAACACTATACAGCAACACTTATATATGCAGCACTTTCTCCCGCCACCAACAATTTTTCACTGAGGTCGCTGTCCGTGCTATAACTCTGTTTAGCCCGGCATGCTACCGACTAAAACCTTTTCTATTCAGCCTAATAGGATAGGTTCAAAATGATTAGAGACACTCTTCATTACATACTGTGTAATTTATTCTTCTCTTCCGGTAGTGCGATAATCTAGCCCCGCACTCTGGTAAGACTCATAAGTAAGATTTTGTCTCTCCGTGTTCCACTTAGCCTTGTGGCTTCTTCATTGTTTGGATGTCCCCATCCGCACCATGGACTGATCCGACTCTGGGAAACTGGTGGGGTTTCCAAGCGGTGATGGCCAGGGTGCGGTATCATACACATTCCCGTGTATCTTTGGGTACTTAGTAGTTAGCACTTAAAGCCAATGTAGGAAAGCACTGCGAACACATGTATTAATTATTATTTTATTTACTGACAATCCTCCCGCACCGCAGTGCAAAACTGGCAACGTGTATATAAACCTAATGACAGGTAAAACGGTTAGTTCCATAGGACCCGGTGACGGGCGAGATACGTACCCCCTACCGAATTGGGTATTCGTCTCTCTTTCACCCACCATAACGATAAGAGAAATGGTCTAATAATGCGGTCGTGAAATGTAACCCATGTCTTGTAATGCTTTATATGATTGCGGGGGCGGGATGTCCGGATTCCTATCCAGTTCGGAGATCTTGCTACGTAACATGTATGAGCGCTGTCTCTAGTATTGATGTCTTAGGGCATCTGTTCTCCGTGACAGCCGTGTCTAATAGCTGGGTATACACCTGTGCAAAAGTTAAGCACCAGCAAAAACAATAGAACGTAGAAACATGATGGTACAACTAGGCTGCCATACTTTTTGTCCCCGCGTTAGCTGACATAATTCCAAGTACGAAATGCACATGCATGCATGACTTCACGCCGCTTGATGTCCGTGCGTGGCGGGAAACAGCACACGTGTTCAGTTATGTAAAAGTCCAGTTTGAGGTGTAGAACATTACATACAGATTTAGGCGACAAGATTAGGAATTTTGTGTTCATGACCGTGGTTTATTTGTACAGAGAGAATTAGCTCTTGATTGTGAACCGCTATGGCAAGACGAAGGTTAAGTGATCGTGTGAAATGGCAAATCATAGGCATGCATACCACTGGTATGTCATGCAGAGAGATTGGCAGACAGCTGAACATTAACCATACTCTAATCAGTCGTTTGATTGCAAAACATGGGCAAACTAACGAGGTGAAGGACAAGCCTAGATCTGGAAGACCGAAGAAGACTACTGCCCATGATGATCGAGCCCTAGTACGCCTTATTAGGAGATCTCCATTCACCAACAGCAGAGTGCTCCGATGAAAGTCGGTTCCTGCTTCATGCCACAGATGGTCGAACTCGTGTATGGAGGTCCAGATGCACGGCATACGACCAACGTAACATCATGGAAGAAGTTCCATTTGGTGGAGGTTCCGTTATGATATGGGGGTGCATCTCATTTGATTGTAAGCTGGATCTGTTGACTGTACCTGGAACACTAAATGGACAAAGATATCAAGATTCCATACTGGATAGAGTTGTGGTCCCTCATTTTGTAAATCATGCACCTGGAACCCACCCTATATTCATGGATGACAACGCCCGACAACATCGTGCTAGAGCTGTGCATGAATACCTCCGCCAGAATGCCATCGAAACCCTACCATGGCCAGCAAGGAGCCCTGACATGAACCCTATTGAGCATATCTGGGACATTCTGGGAAACATGGTGAGAAGGAGGGATCCTCCTGTGCAGAACCTACAGGAATTAACAGACGCACTCCATCTTGAATGGCAACGAATACCACAATGGCGTATCAGTCGGTTGGTGACCAGCATGAGACGTCGTGTCCAGGCCGTCATCCAGGCACAAGGTGGATATACCCGGTATTAATAATGACAGTCTCAAACTCGTGCACAGATGTTAAACTTCGTTTTCAGACACCATTAATGACAATCTAGCCACGTGTGTCAACTGTAGGGCAATAGTTGTCAGTTGTGTCAACGTAACCATATTCAGGCCTCGTTTTCAAGTTCAAACAAAAACATACAGTGTTTCCCCACCATCATAATCAGCATTCCTCTAGTTGCATTATTACCTCTTGCACTAAGATGGATGGGTACATAAATGTTTATGCTATTGCTTTCTTCATAGCACATGAATATACCCTCGCATGTGCGTAAAAATAGGGTGGTGCTTAACTTCTGCACAGGTGTATAGATATCTGCCAGTTGCGGCCTAAAATAATTCTTGTTCTGTAAACAACTAAAAGGAATTAAGCAAAGCAGAGGCTCACAGAAATAAAGCGGCAGCTACTAATTCAGCAAACCAAGAATTACATAAGACGGTAACAAGGGAATCCATTTGGGCCCCCCCCCCCCCCCCGATAGTCATAATCTCACTAGGTATGGTCTTTTCTTTCTAAAGCATTTTTGATTGAAATATTACAGTAGGTCCATTTTTGCCTACTATTCTTCTCCCGCTTTAAGCAGTGGCGACACCTTCCCGAGACGGAGACCCGCGCGAGGCACTTGCCTCTCGCAAGAATTCAGCGACGACGGTCCACGCCAGGATAATACTCCTCACCCGAACTAGCACTAGGAGTAGTGCCCGCGTGAGGCACATCACTTTTCGTCTAAAATAACCTTCTTTCTTTCAGCTTAGAGGTATAATAACTTATAGTAAGTTAAAGAGCTAAGTCTCGTGTACGGGAGTCTCCCTTGTGGGGATACCTCTGTGGACCTACGAGTCTGTGTGGTATCTCCGGGAGCCACATGTTTAAAAGTTCATCTACCTGTCTCTATGTCTCGTATTTTCGTATGCTCTTACTGTAGTATTATCTAGCATATTTATAATTGTTTAGGTAAACTCATTGTATAGACTTATATTTTTAGGTCACCAAATCAAATCTTGTAAGTCCGTAGATCACGAAATTGCTATGGACAGGCATACTGGTGACACAAATTCTTGGGATGAGACAGTTGTGTTTAATGTTCACGACGATGGTCGCATGGCCCCACCGGAATGATTGAGTTCCACCAGCCTTAGGAGCCAGTTTTTGTTTCCCGCAGTGCAGTCTCATACAAGGTCCATCAGCCAGAGACCGGACGCTAACCAGCGTCATCACTCGTCGTGCACTTGCGGCACGGCGAGTCGACATACTACACCGGAACGGCCCGACACTACCCGGCGAGCTACAATATGCGTGAGCATCGGTGCAGATCGTCTGTCTTTGTTTGATACCTTAGCTTCTACTTAGATTATATTGATAAAACTGTATGGGTAAGCTGTCCAAGGGGTGAAGAATGAGCCTACTGTAGATGGAGTCAGTCTGTGAGCATGAACCATCTGTGCCTTCATTCAGATTTTTTGGTTTTCATTCCATAACTTAGTGTATACTTCTGGTAGGTTGGTCAGTCCATTCATTCATCTATAAAGCACTACCCAGAAATAACATGTCTCCAAAACAAAATAAAATGTGCTGTTGAATATTTTGAGCATAATTTAAGGCAACTATGTCTTCCAAACAAATTAAGTCCAAAATATTCATAGATAACAATTTCTGATCATGACCATAAACCCTTTCTTTTCTTCATTTCTCTCCATTGGAGATAGGTAAATTCTATGCATAATGTATGTTAGAATAAAATATAGGCAAATCGCGGATACATGTCTTTCCTCCTTTGTCTCTCAGCTATACTCCCATTCTTGTAAGAAAGGCATCATCTGACAACACAGTCATCTTGTATGGCCTGAATGTGCGCACGAATCCGCTTGCCCCAAGAGGTGCATCTAGTCTACGCGATAACTAAATGGACGGGCAAAACGTAGCCCATTCTGTCAGACCAGAGGATATGAGGAATGTTCCTCCAGAAGTGGTGAGGAGTATTCCTCCGCTACCAGGATTCGGCGCTAACCAGCTGGTCGACGGCGCATGTGCTGACCGCTTGATGGAACATCTCTGAGCGCATACCCTACCTGTTGCGACAGGTGCCCGAGTGAGGCCAATTATGGCTAGCGTGTTTGATCAGCGTGTTTGATCGCAGACACACTACAAAGTTGTTAGAACAGGTATATTGTGTTGAAAGTGTTAATTCTTTAATAACCAAGCTGGCCAAGAATCAGCCTTGCAGTGGTTTTGAGGAATGGAAATGTACAGGCCCTGAGAAGTGTATTTTTAAAGTTACCTCCGTAATGTCTGGATAAAGAATAGGCTTCTCTTTGGCTGACAAATCTTGGGCTAATATCAATATGTTTTGTTTAATTTTAGCTGAGCTCCAGAAACCTCATGCTAATAAATATCGTGACTTTCTGCTCATGTGCGACACAGTCGACATACAAAAGCCACTTTGTCCTGGCGATGATGATGATGATGATGATGTGAAAGTGGGCATGGATCGGACCACACTCGGTGTGTCTCAAAAAGAGCCCAGACTGCCTGCTGCCCCTACACTGGGTTTATCTACTATGGACTCCACCCTGGCCATTGTCACAAATGAAACCCAGGATGGTACTGAAGAGGATAAAGATCAATGGCAGCAACTATGTGACAGATTGAGAGATATACTACAGGACAACGTATCACAGGTATAAATGGCAAATCCCTTGCTGTTTTACTTGCTTTAGGACCTGTAGTATACACCATTATGATCGAGGTCTGGAATTTCATCAAGCTTAGTAGGTAAAGCCCATGAGTGAGAAAATAGGTCGACAAAGTAGACTCATTTTAAGTAACATCGGAGGTGCATGTCAGAAACCATATCCATATATTTCTAATGAAAACATCAACATTTGTGCTCAAGTGAAACATTTGAACTGCCCCACGTCGATGAGGTTTACATATTTTGCGAGGTCTCGAGTTATATTTATATTTAGTTGAATTTCGGAAATATTATTGATTATACAGACAAACCATTTTGTGAACACTAATGTTCTATTTAATGTGAAGTCATAACCACCGCTATTTTAATATTTATGCCGAATCCTCTTCAAAGCACCCACGATGCACTCCTATAAACGAGCACGCGTGAACCGCATGAATGTTGCAATGTGCCCGAGTTAAGTTTTTAGGTCACCTGACCTATCTGAGCTTATATCTTGATAAACGCCTGTCTGTCTGTCCGTCCGTCCGTCCGTCCGTCTGTCCATCCGCCCGCCCGCCCGCCTGCCCGCCCGCCCGCCCGCCAGCCCCCCCCCCGCCAGCCTGCCCGCCCGCCTGCCTACCTACCTACCTACCTACCTGCCTGACGGAATGTCTGTCTGCCTGCCTGTCAACTTTTTTTATTTAAAAGCCTACTCCTCATTAATCGATTGGTAGATTTCAACCTAGCTTGGAAGGGCCCTATGGACTAGGCTTCAGAACTTGCATACAGATTTTGATTAGTTAATTTTTGAGTGAAAATCTTAAATTTTATGAAAAATTTACTAGAAATTGTTAAAAAACTACTCCTCATTAACTGCTCTGAGGATTTCAAACACATTTTGCTGTGAGGACCCTTTGGTGGTAGGTGATACATACAGTATTTTGATTGGTTGACCTTTCACTAGCCATCTCGAATTTTCTGGAGAAATTGCTTAAAACACTACACCTAAATAACTGCTTGGGAGAGTTCAACGAAATTTGCCTGGAAGGACCGTATGGCCGTAGGCTTCAGAACATATATACAGAATTCCGGCTATCTTGGATTTTTCGAAAATCCTGGGAAATTATTTAAAAGGGTACTTCTCATAAGCAACTTGGCCGGTTTCAACCAAACTCAGCTGAAGAACCCTATGCTCGTACACTTCGGAACATATATACACAATTTTGACTGGTTGATTTTATTTGCTGGGCATCTTAGGTTTTCCGAAAAATGGCGACAAATTGATTAAAATGCTATTCATCATTAACCACTTGAGCAATTTCAACAAGTCTTGGCTGGAAGGACCCAAGTCGGTAGGCTTCAGAATTTATATACAGATTTCGGTTCGTCAATTTTTCCAGCAGCCATCTTGGATTTTCCAGAAATCCTTTAAAACTGTCCTCTTTCCTAATCAATGACCAGATTTCAGCGGAACTTTAGTGGAATGACCTTATGGTGATCGGATCCAATGGGAATGTCGATGGGTTAATTTCTGTGGCGGCCCTCTTAAATTTCTATCCATAAAATCTATTTAAATACAAATGGTTCAGATGTTAATGGTTCAGTTGAGCATCACGGGCCCTTGGGCCTCTTGTTCCAAGTGGTTGTGTTTACTATTTATGGTAGCAGGATACTAAATACATGCTGTAATAATGTTTTGGAAACCATTAATTTTTGTAACAACAAACATTTTTAGTAATGGAATGGCTATATTTGGTGATTCCAATCAAAATCTGCGTCAGTAAAATTTGGTGATTCCAATCAAAATCTACGTACATGAAAGATGACACTAATGTAAAGACAAATCACATGATAGGCTTGAGTGTGTCTCAACTTGGATATTTTATATGGCAAATACACGATTGAAAATGACCCAAGAAAGTGCATTAAGAAATTGATAAGTTTTAACTACTAGTCTCAAAGATTACGTGATTATTTTCCTATTTCATTAGAAATCTGGCAGAAATTTTGTCGGATGACTAACTCAAAATCGGTACCCAAACACAAGTCACGTGACGCTATGTTCATTCAAGCAGACAATGCAATCTGATCGAGGAAATTCCGGCATCTGAAGTCGTTTTGAGCAATTTAATCTGCAGACGAAGAGAAGACTATTTTTTTAAATCAGCTCTTTTGGAGATCACATTATATGTCAAATGACACTGACATTTGCGTTTGTTATTAAAGTAGACCTTGAATCTGTGCGGATGTTTAGCTTCAGAATTGCATTAAATACGAGATTGAGCTGTTGTGTCATTGATCAACAACAAAATAGTATTCGCACCATGACATCATGCAACTACACTCATTCGCACAATGACGCCACTCTGTGATTCTCGTGGGGAATGGAGGAAACTTACTCTGTGATGAAATTTAGTATTTAGCAATTGGACAATATGTAAATGATATATTTTATTAGCTAAACATTACGAAGTAAAACGAGCTATTGTGACACACTGCACGTCATCTTGTGGCGGCGTCTAACCTGCATTCAGGTCAACTTATCATTTCATATCATATGCTTAATCTTACTGAGCCCACACTGGAACTAGTGACATGGCATCGTACAACGGCCATGGAGCCAAAAGGTCAAAGGCAACGTCAGTGTGACCTTAGTAAATACATAGTTAATTAACATTTTCCGTTTAACGCAACTTAGCAGTTCATTCCTCATCTTTGGTTAATTATACTGGACCCAAACTTGGACACATTCTTTCCCTTTAACAACGGTATGACACGATGACTGTGGCGTCACTGGCTCAAAGAGCAAGGCCACTGTGACCTTGGTAATAAAACAGTGTATTTTCAGCTCCATCATTTTCTGCTTAGCTCAACCTAGCAGTTCACATCTCATCTTTGGTCAATCAGATTGGAACCAAACTTGGACACATATGTTCATATTATAAGAGGCCATTGTTCATAGCTCACCTTGGGTTAATCTTACGGGACCCAAACTCGTACACATATTTCCTTATAAGGAAATGTGTTGTGATATTGAAGACTATGTTTTGCAACTTTAACATTTTGAGCTTAGATCAACTTGGCAGTTCATATTTCATTTTCACATCAAGAGTATACTTACCTCCCTAATACTTTTGATATTGCTAAATATCGGCTTTCACTCAATAAACACTCAGATTAAAACAGTTAGGTGCCCCTATTGGGCATGGAGTCAGAGCGTAATATGGCGGATGCCAGCCCCACCACCGCGCATGCGCAGACTAGCACTTCCTCTTTGCTAATTTATTGGCAGAGAGTCTACACATGTTTTTGTGCTAGAGCTTTTCTTTACTCAATTCATAGTCTTTTTGTGTGAATTTGGAAGTGATTATCCCTGATAAAGATGGCAGAAAGGATGACTTCGCCAGAGGAGGGCCCAAGACCTTTAAATCAGGTGACTTCTAGTAAAATTAGCGATTTTTTTCCCCGGTGTAATGTGTTTCCGGGACTCGCGTTTACCGTGATAAGCGCCTTGTTTAGTTGGTTTATTTCAACTAGGTGCTATATAATACTAATCTCTCTTTGTGTTTATGTCCACAGGTCTGTGTGACGATATGTAATGGACATCACATCAGCGGAGGGTTTGTTTCTCTCCACCATGGTTCCATTTCCTACTAATACTGTTAGGTTATCTAACCAAAAATTGTATGTCCAGTGAGTCGGAGGCCTAGTATAAAGGTCTTCTCACTTTGCCCTCTTGATCCAATTCCTTCCCCTATAGGTGGAGAGAGTTAAGAGGCGTTCAGTTGGTGGAGTGCTCCAGTTCATCACGTTGGATGGTTTGTCTATACAAAGTGTCAGGTATCTAATTATTGATATGAGGTGATGTTAATTAATTAGAGAGGAAAGGGAGATAATTAACAGTATTTGCCATTGTTATCAGTATATATCTGATGGTTGTGTAGTCGAAATGTCCATTCTGCACATGTTCTGGTTAGAGATACAATTCGTCCTTGCACTTGGATGTTTGTTGGGGATCGATTTTTTCCTGTCATAGGATTAATGACGTCATAATCAGCCTTGCTCTTTATTAACAATTAAAGTTTGTCCAAAAAAGCTGGTTTTCTGATGAATATTGATCTTTATGATCATTTCCTTCTCTTGAGTTGGTTGAGTTTCTAAGCTTAACTGGATTGCTCATACTCCTCATCCTTTGCCCTGTTTCAGAGACCTGGTTGTGCGTCCTGTGGACGGTTTTTGAAGGACAAGTTTGTGCCTCATCTCTGCTATCAGTGTAGCCCCTGTGGTCCCTTGATTAATTGCGAGATATGTAAGCACTGGGGGGGCGAGCTAATGTCCGAATTCTTGTGTTTACAGGCGAAGGACAAGGTGGTGGAGGAGAAGAAGAAGAAGCAGAAAAGAGAGGGTGTGAGTAAGAAGGGTAAGAGGAAGGCCTCATCCGCGGTGGACATGGAGGCCTTCCGGACCGAGATGTTGGGAGAGATGAGGAGGACAATAAAGGATTTGGTTCCAGAGTTGCTTCGTGGCATGCTTCCTGGACCAAATCCTTTGCTGTCCTCATCATCTGCTTCGGAGCAGGTAATCCCCACCTCTGAATCACCTTTCCTTAGTACGCTTCCGTTGTTCGAAGATTCAGAGGTGGCCCCATTAGAGGGGGCGTTCCACGACCCAGGCAGCAAGCTTAGTGCCGCGCCGAGGGGCCGTGGCCGGTTGTCGCTGGAACCCGTGGGCTGCTTATCAGTCCAGGGGTATCTGCACGCCACGGGTGCCAGTACCTCCTATGGCACCTTCCCTGGCCAGTCCGGGTTAGCTCTCTTTGCTGACCCAGAGTCTAATCTGTCTGGCCAGGAGGAAGAGGATTACCTGTTGGGGTCGCCGTCTGAGGACGTGGCCATGGATTATGACGTCTGTGCACCCCTCGCGGGGAATACAGGCGACTTATTCCACGGTTCTACTCATGCAGGAGTAGAATCCATGGTTCAGACTGTGGCCCTGGGTGCTGCTGAGGGCCAGCGTTACCGCATACCTCGGCTTGCCGAGAGTGTCGCTGGTGCTGTCCGGGGCCGTGGTGGGGCAGTATGTGCCCCGCGCTCTACCACGGCACCTGCTCCTGGTCAAGCCAGTGAGATTAGCATGCCGGTGTTGTCAGGCCCGCATGTTCTCCCTGTCTTGCCAGGGGTATCAGCGTATCCGCCGTCAAGCTCTGTTGCTTGCGCTCAGGAGTAAGACGAAGGCCCCCGTCTTGTAGAGCGCTCGCAGCTAGCCACGGAGGAGGATTGGTCTGACGCTTGCCAGTGGTTGGTAAGTGTTAGGCCAGATCTGCCCGTGGAGCAGTCGGCTAGCCAGCGTGACCACAGGCCGTGGTTAGCTGGTAAGGCTGCTGCTAACACTATGCCTTCTCTGCCGCTGGCAGAGCATGTCGTTGACACGTTCGAGGCGGCGGAGACGTCCATTAAGTCGAGTGGCCGTCTCGCGAAGGCCCCGCGCGAGGTGGCCAGGCGTGGCCGTATCATGCCCCTGGATTACCAGCGGTACGGTGTGGTACCTAAGCCGAGCGTGGATGACCGCGCGGCTTTGGGTGAGGATGCGCGGCCAGGCTCCCGTTCTGACACGGGAGTCTTGTGTTCGAACGCGTTGTGTTCAGCAAATGCCGCGTTGCGTGATGCGGAGGAGAGTGGGAGGGCTTCGATTGCCGCTCTGTCCCACGTCTCCCAGCTGTTACAAGGGGTAGTAACAGCATCCGCATCGCGCCAGCCAAGTCCGGTCACAGTCCAGCGAGCCATCCAGGATGGTATCAACCTGGCTCTGGACTGTATGACTCGGTCGGTGACCAGGAGTGTCCGGGCAAGGCGCACATTTGCCTTGGACAATCTGTGCCCGTCCCAGGACCTGTACAATAGGCTACTGCGTACGCCTATGACAGGTCCTGGTCTCTTTGGAGGTGACGGATGTAGACACCTCCAGGAGACGGTTACTCTGGTAAATAACCAGAGGGTGCTGCGCGAGCAGTTTGAGGTGCTTCGTCGTGCTAACGTTCGCGCCGCACCCCCTGCGTATCGTCCCCTGCAGGCTCGAGGTGGTGGTGGCCAGGTCAGAGGCCAACCACCATCGCAGCGTCGGCCTCGGCCGCGTGCGATTCGGCCAGCAGCGGGGGGGGGGGGGCGCAGGCTCCTCAGGCGCAGTCAGCCAGGCAGCCGCCCGCGCACTGAGGTGCGTGTGGTGCTGGTCGTGGCGCGCGAGGATCTGGGCGTGGTAATCATTCCTGATGGGACGGTTACCGCGGTGAGAACCGCTCCGGTGTTTCTGGCAAAGGAGACAGTGCCGCTCTTGCACTCCTTATGTCCACCTCTATCCCTAGGTGGACCGGTGGGAGGCCGGCTAGCCGACCACATGCAAGAGTGGGAACGGTTAACTCAGGACCGTTTAGTCTTGCGATGGCTTTCAGTCGGGTATCATCCCGATTGGATGACAGGCCCGCCATCGCGACTGTCTCTAGTGCCGATCTGGACTCCAAATCCGAGAGATCCAGAGCAAAGGTTGTGTATCGAGGAGGAAATAAATTCCCTCATACAAAAAGGAGCTATTCAGCCGGCACAAAGGTGTCTGGGCTTCTATTCAACCCTGTTCTTAGTAACAAAAAACACCGGAGGGTGGAGACCAATTCTCAACCTCAAGCCATTGAACAAGTTCATAGAGACGCCCAGTTTCAAGATGGAGACTGTGCGCTCGGTGTTGGCGGGGTTAGAGAGGGGAATGTGGACAGCGTCGATAGATTTGAAGGACGCTTATTTCCACATCCCCATACACAGCAGTTTCCGTCGCTTCCTGAGATTTGCATTCCAGGGCAGACAGTGGGAATTCAGGGTGTTACCCGTCGGAATTTCCACGGCTCCTCAGGTTTTCACCTGTGTGGTTCTTGCGATCACCGCATACCTCCGCAGGAGAAGCATAGCAGTCCACACGTACATAGACGACTGGCTGTTGAAAGCGCACACCCAGGAAAGTTTATCGGCCAGTCTGGAGATTGTTTTGAAGACTCTCACAGACTTGGGCTGGATGATCAATTTCCCAAAATCAGAGCTGACTCCATCCCAGAAGTTTGTTTACCTGGGGATGTTCTTCGATCTAGAGACAGGATATGTTTTTCCTACTCAGGAGAGAGTTCAGAAACTCATCTCATTAATTCAGTCAGTGTGCGACAGTCGTCATGTCCTGGCACGGGTTTACTTGAGAATGCTGGGGTTGATGGTTTCATTGGAACCAGTCATTCCTCAGGCCGCCTTACGCAGGCGGCCGATCCAGTTATTTCTCATGACACAATGGACCCAGAGTACAGGTTCGCTGGACTCGAACGTGTCAGTGTTGGCGCCTCTGATTCATCACCTGCAATGGTGGCTGGACACAGAGAATCTCTTGGTGGGGGTTATGCTAACCCCTCCCCACCCTCAGGTGACTGTGTATACAGATGCATCGATGGAGGGCTGGGGAGCTTGCCTGGAAGAATCCACGATATCAGGGCTTTGGAATCTGGAACAGTCAAAGGAACATATAAATCTACTGGAGCTAAGAGCAGTAGTCCTGGGCCTGGAACATTTCTTACAGAAAGTTCAGGGCAAGATTGTTCTTATTCGTTCAGACAACTCAACAGTTGTGACTTACATAAACCGCCAGGGCGGAACGAAGTCGCCCAGTCTCTGTATGATGACATGGAGACTGCTTTGTTGGTGCCTGGATCACCAGATTACCTTGAAAGCAGTTCATATTCCGGGAAGGTTAAATCTGCTAGCAGACTCATTGAGCCGAAGGATGAGTGTTTTACCCACGGAATGGCAACTAAATCAATGTGTGGCGGATCGTCTGTTCGACCATTGGGGGAAACCCAACATCGATTTGTTCGCAACGAAGAAGAATGCGAAGATGACGACGTACGTCTCTCCGATTCCGGATCCAAGCGCTTTCGCAACAGATGCGTTAGCTATCAGCTGGGGGAGAATGTATGCATACGCATTCCCTCCAGCAATCCTGATTCCAAAAATTCTTCAGAAAATCAGACAAGAGGAATGCCAAGTGCTTCTGATCGCCCCGGATTGGCCAAGCCGATCATGGTATACGGATCTGCTGGACCTTCTGGTCTGCAATCCGGTTCCTCTGCCTCTGATGGACGACATTATCTTCCAGGGCAAGGCCCTTCACAACAATCCGTCAATGTTCAGATTGACTGCGTGGATGTTGTCAAGGAATCTAGAATTAAGGAGGGCTTTTCTGAGCAAGCAGCCATGTTTATGACCAAAGCCAGGAGGGGGTCAACCTCCAGAGCATATAATTATAAAATCAACAGATTTGCAGAATGGTGCTAAAAAAGATGTATTGATCCAATGGATTCATCTATTCAGGTAGTAGCTGATTTCCTCTGTCACCTGTATGATGCCTATAGCCTCAAGCCTAACTCTATTGCTGGTTATAAGTCAGCTTTAATGTCTGTTAATCCTTGCTTGGCTAAGAGGGGAAGTGATGAAGTAAATACATTAAATGTATTAATTAAAGGCATGGGCAATCTAAGACCAAGGAATCCCCCTGTGATTCCGTCTTGGAGTTTATCGCTAGTGCTTCAAGTACTAGGTGATAAGCCTTTTGAACCACTTAGTTCCATTTCTATTAAACTATTAACACTGAAGACTGTGTTTTTAATTGCTGCGGCCTCGGCTAGGCGTAGAAGTGAAATTCATGCCTTATCAGCTGAGGATGACCGTTTTGCGGTTTCAGGGGAAGGCCTTAAGCTGCTACCTAGGATTAATTTCTTGGCTAAGAATCAGTCGTTGAAATATCCAGGTCAACCTATTGTTTTGCCTGCTTTAACTAGATATGATCCTAATTCTAAAGCATGGTGTCCCGTCCGGGCGCTTCTCCGGTACAAACAACGTACATCGGAGTGGCGCACCGACCAGTCGGCGTTATGGTTGTCATATATTGAACCCCATGGCAGGTCTTCTAAGGACACCATTTCCAGGTGGATTGTAGAATGCATTCAGTTTTGTCATAAATCCGCCACCGGGAAGCAGGTTGATGTGGCCAAGGCTCACAGTGTCCGCGGCGTAGTGACATCCACTGCCCTATTTAATGGGGTCCCTGTGGATGATATTATGTCGGTGGCTCAGTGGCACTGTGAGTCAAGTTTTACAGGCCATTATCTCCGTGACACCTCTAATCCTCTCGCCTTATCGATTTTGAAAAAATAACTAGGTTTCCTCATTGCTTATATATTTCACAATTAATTTATGGAAACAACCACTTTTTTGGGACTGCATCATTCTTCACCAATGGGAAGATGATGTCAGCAGCCTTTTCAACAAGGTCAGTCTTGTGCATGGGTTGTCCATTGTTGATTGTCTTGTCACGTTACCCGTTATTAATATGATGGTGGTTTTGTGTATTTATGTGGTCCATTGTTGAGAGTATACGAAAAGGGAGCTTTTTCGTCTCTGTCCTGTAGTACATGGCACTTGTACGTAGAGAGCGTATAGGACATTGAGGTCATTCGACTCTTCCTCCCAGGAAGGAGGGGGGGGGGGAGCGCATATGACATTCGGTCATCTCTCATACATCGGTGGTGTTATCCGATGGCTAGTCAAATCCTGACTGTTTTTTCATACAGTTTCAGAAGTTTAAGTGCCTTAAACGCAGAAAAGCGTATAGGGATGAGCTGGTCTTTTGACCTCGCCTCCCTCCCGCCGAATTCACTGTCGAATTCTGGCAATATCAAAAGTATTAGGGAGGTAAGTATACTCTTGATGTGAAATAAACGAAATCGAGGATTTCTTTTTTCACGAGAGAGTTGATACTTACCTCCCTAGATACGGACCCGGCCTCTCCACCCCACAGAGGCTCGGTCTTCAGGCTCTTAATAGTTGCATGTGTATCAGCCAATAAATTAGTCAGAGGAAGTGCTAGTCTGCGCATGCGCGGTGGCGGGGCTGGCATCCGCCAGACTACGCTCTGACTCCCTGCCCAGTAGGGGCACCTAACTGTTTTAATCTGAGTGTTTATTGAGTGAAAGCCGATATTTTGCAATATCAAAAGTATTAGGGAGGTAAGTATCAACTCTCTCGTGAAAAAAGAAATCCTCGATTTCGTTTAGTTTGGTTAATGCTACTAGACCCAACCTTGAACACTCGCTTCTATATAATGAGAGAGCATAACACTGTCTGTATGCTTCCTTATAATGAGAGAGTGTGACACAATGTATGTTAAATACCGAGCCAGTCATTCCAAAGGTACATTTTTTCAAATAATTTCTTGGGCTGCAAATGAATCTTTTCCTTGAGAAACTTGACATTGCCTTGTACACATTTGAGGGTTAAATGGTAAAGAAAACTTATTTTCAGGTTGTACTTTCAAATGAGTTACACGCATCGGTAGCATATCGCACAAAATCCATTAAGCCACACCTTGAGATCAACCCGCTGCACAGCACTATGATATCACTCAGAGATGAACTTGCTGCTGTCACTGATGATGTAACAATGGCACAGAAAGTTCAGTCTATGTTTTCAACATTGGATTCTGACAGTGATTCTCCCGAGGATTTGACAGCATTTCCCGGTATGTTTTAAGATAAATTTGATATAGTTTAATATTCATATGGAAATCTGAAAATTATAAAGGGTACGGGTATTGGTGAGGGGATTAGTGGAAGAAGCAGGACTATTTTTTGCAGGATAATTCTTTTAAAACCCTCCCAACCTATTCTTGCACAATGTGTTAAGTCTTGCATAAAGTTGTGTCTTAGTCCTTATCACCCCCCCCCCCCCCATATTGATATGTATATGACATTTGCATTGTCTGCCCATTCGTCCGTTCCTTCGTCCCTGTGCCAGGTGGAATAACTCTACTTCTACTGGAGCGACCTTCACCTAGCATACATTGGATGTTGGTTTTGGGGAGCTGACGAAGGTTATCGATTTTTGGGTCAAAAGGTCATTTGTCAATGTCATTTTACCTCAATTAAAGCAATTATATTTCGTTTTCAGATGATAACTCCAGTTTTACTTAAGGTATTTTTTTACCAAACCTATGTATGAGCCATGGTTTAAGGGGTTGGAACATATCCATCTTGTGGTCAAGAGGTCAGAGATCATGGTGACCCATTTAAAGTTAATATGTTGGGTTTCCGGATGATAACTTGAGTTCTATTGAATGGATCTTTACAAATCGTGTGTCCTTCACGGTCTGTAAACCATCTTGATTTTTGTGTCAAAAGATGAAAGATCATGGTCATGGTGTCCAAACTAATTAAATTATACCATTCCAGAATGATAACTGGAGGAGTCCTCCTGAATGTATCTTTACCACATTTGTGTGGAAGGTTGTACATGGGTGTCTGGAGAAGTGTATCAATTTAACGGTGGAAAGATCTGAAGTTACGGTTAGAGTGACACAATTAAGGAAACCTTGTTGCATTTCCTGATGATAATAGCTCGAGTTCTATTGAAGGTATCTCGGAAATTGAGCCAGTAATTCCTGTGATACATTTATAAAAAAAATTGTCTCCTTTTGTCCCCCGAACGGACATTCAATAAGGTATTATTTTTACTTTGTTGACCAAATTAACCACTAAAGGGCTACATCGGTCTATAGTGGGAACTTTCTTTTGAAAGCACAGGATGGTCATTATATAGAGACAGGTGGTCTTATTGATGGTGGTTATATAGAGACAGGTGAGGGCTTATTTAGATGGTGGCTCTATGGAGACATGTGGTCCACGAGATGGTGGTTCTATAGAGCCAGGTAATTTTATTGTGATCCAATAGAGACAGGTGGTCATATAGATGGTTGTTCTATAGAGACAGGCGGTCTTATACATTGTGATTCTATAGAGATAGGTGGTTTTATATATGGTGGTTCCATAGAGACAGGTGGTCTTATAGATGGGTGATCACAAGATGGTTGTTGTATAGAGACAGGTGGTCATAAGGCCACTCATCTTAATTCTTAATCCTTTTGGTGATAAATGCATGTATTATGTCAATAGGGGATCCGATCTATAATCAATTACGTCACAAATTAGCTGTCGTCGCAATCATAATGGCATATACCTCTGTCGTGAAAATTGAAAAGTCTGGCATTGTACGAATATGTGTCTTTGAAAATTTACAATACCAATGCAAAGCCAATCAAATTAAGTCCAAAATCTTGAACAGAACATTTGTTACATCGTGTTCAAAATTGTTACTAACACGTTTCTGTTTTTTCTTGGACACATGATAATCTATTTATAAGGTGTACTGTAGCACTTTAATGGTCAAACCTGCCCAAAGCTGGCTTCAGCAGCCATCTTGAGAAATGTACGTTTGCGGGTCAATAAAAAACTATTTAAAGCAATTTAAACAGTGAAATGAATGTTTTGTTAAGCAAGCCTGCCATTCCAGTGGTTAATTATCAACTCTTGGCCTGCAAATGAAAATTTACTGAGCAGAATTCGCACTTTTCTTGATCAAGCGTGATTAAAGTTATGTTTTCTGACGAATCTTACCTGTTATACATCTAAAACAGCTGAAAGAAAGATGGCTCAAGGTGGAAATAGAGACTCAATAGAGAGACCCATTTCTTTCTATGCCCCACACATTTCTAGCTAAGCTCCGCCCATGTTGTATGCATGTTGGCATCAATTTGAAACTTTAAAACCTGAATTCCCAGAATCTAATTTCAAGGTAGCTATATCCACTTAAACTGTTGAATATTTTGAAACCAATTTAACCTCGAATTGTTGCTGCCTATGGCAACAACTCCCAGGCACATTCACATCAAAATGTTCAACAGAAAATTTATTAAATTGTAAGTTAATCAAAGACATACAGTTTATACACGTACATGGCAGACACATCCTGTTCCGTGATGGAATTACATCATGTTGATCGTGAGGTCAGACATACAGTTCACACACTTACATGTCAGACCTTTCCTGTTCCGCAACGGACTTACATTATGTTGACCATGAGGACAGTTATGACATCGGATACTTGGGTGACAAATCCAAGGGTGACTGGTATGTTGACCTTGCAGTCGCGAAGCACCCTCTTTATTTGACATCAAAGGCCAAGGCCATTTGTCAAAGGTCAAGCCCATTTTGAGTTTGACAGTACGTGTATCAGTGAGTCTGGTTTGATTGACCGTGTCAATGCTGCTTTCCAAGATATCATTGTAGACTTGGATCCTAATATGGAAGTAGGACACACATTTGGTGCTCAAGAACACACACCGATTGACGACCCTTCTGATGAGCTTGACAGTACGTGTATCAGGGACTCTGATGTGATTGACCATGCCAGTGTTATAGACCTGGATAGTCCAAGCACAATGAAGGTAACATGGTTCATAGCGATCCTTAAAAATCCGTAACCCTTTAATCCCCAAATTTGTCCAAATGAATTTAAATGTTTTGCAGATTTAGCACTTAAATGACTGGCCTTCTCATCGAGCCAGTCATTCAGGTGGTAAATTTTCTAAAATAAAGAGCTCTTGGTATGCATATGGACATTTACCAAGACAGCTGCGGACGCAGATTTTGGCCAGATCGAGTCTTAAGTTTTCACGATTAAGGGGTTAATGTGCCAATATTCAGACCATTTTAAGACCCTTGTAGTGCCTGGTCTTAGCAAATTAACTTCAAAATACTTAAATTTAGAAAGACCTATGAAAGCCTATATATTTTCACGAGACTGTTCCTGGTGGGTTAGATGTATATAGCGTCATCATAACAGAACAGTTACCTCTTCAATGATCAAGCGGTAGATGACGTCATCATAGCATAACTTTTCCCTTTTCAACGGTCAGGATGGCGATGACGTAATCACGACAGAACCTTTATCTCTTCAATGGCCAAGATGTAGATAATGCCATCATCACAGAACTTTTCCCTTTTCAACGGTCAAGATGTAGATAACGTCATCAATGACAACACTTTTATCTCTACAATTGTTAAGATTTGTCAAGACAAAAGTTGTTCTACATGAATAGCCATTTGCAGATCAAGAGAAGACTAGGCAGTCATTCCAGTGGAAACTTTCAAAAATGGGGGGTGGGGCGGAGTTGATCATTAAAGGGTTAACAGGTGCTACAGACATGACAATACATTTCCCGAGGAGATGCATAACTCTAGTTTATCAATCAGCATCTGGATCCTGACGAGTTTACAGGAAGTATTGCACCACTGTCTGTACGTGCCCCATAATTCGGTTGGTAGTAGGCTTCTTCTTGTGATTGACGACAAGTGATTCGGTCTTAGAATTATCTTCATTATCGTTTGGTCTTATGTTCCTGTCTGCTAGGTTTGTTTTTTCAAAGGGCTCCCAGGAAGAGGGGGAGAAAGTATGGTGGACACCCACTGGATCAGTTCCAAAACAATACGAACTAATTTCTGACTCTAAACAATGTTTCTTTATTTCCTCAAACATACGGAGTGTTAGCTATGCAGTATTTACAGAGTGGTTATAATCAAGCCTTTAAGACAATAAAAACAAAACACTAAGACATCCTGAGACTGAGAACTCTTTCCATGCAATAAAAGCTGGTCGTAAACCTAAAGATCTCAGTGAGGATGTTGTCACTGTATTGGGATTTAGTCATAAGGCAATTCTACCAAATATGGGGAGCTTACCTTCTGATCTCAACACATTTTAGCTCACCTACCTTGCATGACTAAGTGAGCTTATCCCATGTCATCAAACCATCGCCCATCCACTTAGCAGTCATTCATCATCAACCATTTCTTTAAACTTTCCTTAAACTTCTCAAAATCACTATGCCGATTTCAATGATATTTGGCAGCAATCATCTTTAGGACACGGAGAAGTTTGTTCACAAAGTTTGTTCAAATGAAGCTGATTGACCAATTTGCATGGCGACCATCTTGGATTTTGTCTGATTTTTAACTCAGCTGGCTTGTCACTATGACGATTACTACCCGCCTGACATCCATCTGTCTCTCTGTGCGTCGTATTTCAGGACCAATTTAGATCAAATTTGACTGATTTGTTCCTATGCTCATCTAATTTATCCATTATGAAAATGACACTGATTCGATGACAAACTGTGAGTTATCCCCCTTATAAGTTCTCTGCCTATGGTAGCCAATGGGGAAAGATATTTCTTCGGTGGTACATTTCATAATTTGTGTGTGCACATATAGGAATAAACTACCACCCGTTATAAGAACTAGGCCAGGATGACATAGTTTATTGATAATATAGTATAATAGTCAATTTTCCCATTGGAGCAAATAGTAAAATATTTGGTCTGTAGTTTCAAGAGTTTTGCGTCTACAGTAGCCAACCTAGCAGATATGTTCCTTTAGGCAATATCTATTGAGTTATGAATATGAAGTGGTCACGCCATCACATAGCGGAGTTATGTCCCTTGCTATATTTTCAAAGTATTGAAGCCTATGCTGAAAATTACATTTGTGGCACGTTTAAAGATTTATCAATGGATTAAACCCCCATTTGGTAGATATGTTCCTTTAGGCAATGTCTATTAGGACTATCACCATTACAGTACTAGCGCATAGTCATAGAGCCAGAGGGGAGGCGAAGCCTATATGACTGCTCGTCATATACTATCTAACAATAATGTGTGCAGTGTACAATGTGGCACCATACAATGAGGATATTATGCTTCAATGTATATAATAGTCTCTTCTATCACGAGAAAAGTTAGATCAGATACTAATATGGTAACACAGTCAAATACTCCTGAAAATAATCCTAACGAGATGAAGAATTATGCTGATTGTCAGTATGGTGGAAGCGCTGAAAAGAACTAGGGCCATAGGCAGACGTTCAAGTATGGTTGTGAGCACTGATGGTAAATCCGCAAAGAGCAACGAGAAGAGGTAAAAGATATAGAATTTCGATGATGATTTAAAGAAAAGAGAGGCTCAGTGCCGAGACAGAGAACATGTTTTGGCGAGAGTAGAGTCGATGTCGTTTGTCACTAGACAACCGCCTCAAAGAGATGGAACGCTCAAATCAATTGATGAGAATGTGAATCCCGACCCTAGAAGTCGCACTAATGGCATAGCCCAGTCTGCACAAGGTGCAAATAACTCATATTCCGATAGCCACCACGACATGCAGTAAACTATTCTAGACAACAGATAACACAATTCCAGACTCAGACTGACAAGGAAGTTATGTCAATTGAGCAACACGTGAGCCATACAGGCCAGAGGTATGCAAGATCACAAGTGATGATCCATACTACATTATATCTAGTCTATCCGAATCTGGTACATGTCATGGGGCCACCGCTATATAGCAATACACACAGACAGGCCAACACACATATGCAACTGCCCAGATCAAGTAATCCGTCGGGTAGCTACAGAAACAACACCAGGTTAGACGGCATCCATGTTCCAGCCAAACTGAGTAGGTGGGTTTCCTCCACCGGTGTAAGTGTGTCAGCTGAACATAGATATGGACCAGACAGAGAGCCAAATAAATAAGGACGATCTAGTTATACACCAGATGACGGGCCAGTGACTAACGAGAACAGTCTTAGAAAAGGTGACTTACCAAGCAATAATGTAGCCAGTCGGAAGCATTTATCCACCTTCGAAAGATTCATCATGTTATATTTATTCAGGAAGATTGGCTCTACAATTATGAAAAAGACGGCTAACATTATTGCATAGTAATGCAGCAGTAAAGCAGTACATGAAGAGAGTCCTATTCCACCGAAGAGGAACGGTGGTGATGTAGACTAAACATATTGACTAGATAGTAAGATCACTGCCCTGTGGGAGCAATGGGATGCAGGAAGCAGGATTGAGAACTGAGAAGAATGTACTTCTACTTGTTTCAGTTTATATGCCGACTAAAGGTTTAAGTAAGGCAGATGACAGGTATCATGGTGTGCTCGGTGAATTAGATGTTATCCCACAAACGTTTCATGCATAGGAACCAGTATTGGCAGGGGACTGGAGTTCTCAGGTCGAAGGTCAGAAGCAATGGGCCTCTCTTTTCTTCAAATCATCATCCCACTTTCGCCTTAAATACTTCCTCCATGAACATGATCTGGTCCTGTGAGAAAAGTTTCCATCAGAACCAACATATCCAAATGGGCATAATGCAACCAGCAGAGATTTGATCTTTACTACCAGAACGCTGTCAGGAAGAATTAAGCAAGTAGACAGACTTGATATGATATCAGTCTGTAACTCAGATAATATTGCGATCAATAAGATTAAAGTAAGAACAGGAAAAATGAGGCATATACCATATACCTACTCTACCAAAGAGGATTGGTTGCCACAAATTGGACAAGAAACAATATGAACGTGATATATGAGAATTACTATCTCCGCTCGAGCTCTCGAGCAATTAGCAAACCACCCCATCCAAAGAGGGGGTGGGTTGTGGAGGGCAGGGGAGGGGGGATGCTCCCAGGCAGAGGAGAAGAAATTATGGGCCAAGCCCACTGGATCAGTTCCAAAACAATATGAACAAATTTCTGACTCTAAACAGTGATTTTTTATTTGCTCAAACGGACGGAGCATAAGCCATGCGGTATTTACAGACTGTTTATAATCAAAACCTTTACGACATTAAAAAACTCAAAATGATCCTTACACGGAAAACTCTTTCCTTAAAATAAAAGATTGTTGTAAACCTTTCTGAGAAAAAATCTCAGTGAGGATGCTGTCAATACATTGGGATTTAGTTCTACTGCAATTGAACAACACATGGGGAACTTACCTTCTAATCTCAATGTTTTAGCTCACCTGACGAGAGTGGTCAAGTGAGCTTATCCTATGGCATCCATCGATCACCCATCCATCCGTCAGTCATCAGTTTCTCATTAATCTTTTCTCTAAATGACTTCAAGAGCCTCTGCACCGATTTCAATGATATGTGTTAAGAGGAATCTGTAGGGTATAGAGATCCAAGCATGTCTTGTTATTTCAGCACCGATTTAGCTCAAACTTAGCTGATCTGTTCATATCCTCAGAGCCAATTTAATTATCCATTATGAACATGATGCTGATTCGATCACAAATAGCGGGATTACCCCCTTGCAAATTTCCTGCAGTGTGGGACCCAATAGGGAAAGATATTTCTTTGGTGACACATTTCATAATTCGTTTAGCTATTAGCTTCTAACTTGGTGGATGTGCACATATAGGCAAAGACTACAACTGTATGTGCGTGCGTATGTACGTGCATGCGTGCGTGTGTCAGTTCGGAGCTGTATTTCAGAAACTGCTGATCCGATTTAGCTCTAATTTAAACACAACAAAAGGTGTTACCGTTAGGGAGAAGGTCCAGTCATTTGCCATGATCAAGAGTTAATAATGTGGATCAGGTCAAAAACCTGATCTATGGATATCTCAGAAACTACTTCTCCGAGTTGATTCAACTTTTACCACACAACAGATTGTGACTGTACACCGGAGGTAAGTATTTGGGAAATCCAAAGTAAAAATAAATCTTAGAAATATCACGAGAGCTAGCCTCTGCAAACTCAGGTTGCTCTTGGTCTATTTATTTTGGGTTCAATAAAATTATACTAATTAAAAGCTTTACTCTCTGAAATGCTACTTTATTTGATTTCAGTTACGATTGCCACCGTTGCACCTTGCTGCCAAAGAGGGAAATGTGGAGAGCGTCAAGGATCTTGTTAAAGCTGGAGTATCAGTAAATCGTCAAGATGAGGTAAGGATCGATGCTATTCTGATGAGTAAGCCTTCAACTGTTTCGCGTCAATACTGGCCAAGACCGCCCTCTGTAGTGGCCTTTAGGAATGCCCATTTTCAGAAAAAGAGAAGACGACCCTTGGCAAAAATCTCGAGCCTGTAATTCCAGTGGAAAATATCTTTAAAAAATAGTCTCTTAAACGGTTAATGGTCAATATTGCTATAAAAAAAAAGGTCTTCAAACGAAGCCAATCGGTCAATTTGCCTGGTGGCCATCTTGGATTTTGGCCAATTTTAGGAAGTCTTTAAAAGTTTTCTCCGAAACCGCTTGGCTGATTGATTTAAAACTGATGAAACAGCATCTAGCGGCATAGCTGAACCAAGTTTGTTCAAGGGAACTTGATTGACCATATTGCTCGAAGGCCATCTTTGATAACCTAATTTTTGCGAAAATGACTTCGCTAGAAGCGTTGAACGGATCGGGCCCAAATTTGGGAAATATTATTAGGGACTAAGGCCCTTTAAAGTTTGTTCAAGGGAAGTTGATAACACACATGGCTGCCGTGGACCAATCAAAATGTGGTGTGTTTGGTGGCCATATTGGATTTTTTTATTTGGTAGATTTTGAAGCCGAAATTGGGTATGCTTATCGCAAATTTGGTTCATGCGAAGCGATCGGATAAATGGTTTGGCGGCCATTGTGGATTGCTTTCCCGGCAAAAACTCCCATGTAGTAAAGCAATGGGAAATTTAAAATGTCTTCTTCGCGATTACAAATATATTTGTCCGTAACAAGCCGTAGAACATAGAGATCCAAGTTTGTTCAGACTAAACCGATCGGCCAATTTAACAGGCAAGCCATTTTGGATTTTGGCTGCTATTTATCTCGCCTTTTCACGAAGTTGAAAAACGTGATTTTGGGAGAGGGTGGACAAATGTTGACGTTGGCGTTGGCATCGACGTCCGTTCAGGTTAAACTTTTTGAAATGGCATTTGCACCCACACGGGGTTATCCGATTACAAAATAATTTCAGTTATATGTTCTATGCGATGCTTAGGACTAGTCTGCATTAGAAGTATAGTGATTTTATAATTCTTTCCATGCTTTTATCATGTTTTAACATAGAATATTTTATGGGTCCAGGGTTATCTTTCGTGGCTGCATTAAGCTTTTTCAAAACAACATTTGCATCCACAAGAGGCTATCCGATTAAAAAAACCCCACAGATTTATTCCATACGATGCTTAGGATTAGACCACTTGAAAAAGAAATCGACTTTCAAATTTTCCAGATTTTTTCGGGGTTTGAATGTTGACTATTTTAGGGCTGATTTGCATGCAGGTTATATTTCTTGTCTGCGTCAATCGTTTTTCAAGCAAGATTTGTACCCACAAGGGGTGATCAGAATTGAATAAAATTTCACAGATTTATTCTATGTGATGCTTAGGACTAGTCCTCATCAAAAAGAAATCAAATTATTTCCAGACTTTTTCATCGTATCAACTCTGATTATTTTATGGCTGATTTGTATGCAGGTTATGTGACCAGGTATAGCTTTTGGCTGCATTAATTTTTTTTCAAAGGACATTTGCACCAACAAGAATGTATCCAATTTGAATAAACCTTCACATATTTGTTTTATACGATGCTTAGGACTAGTCCTCATCAAAAGGCAATCGACTTTGACATTTCCCCCGGATTTTTTCACCGGTTGAACTCTGATTATTTTATGGTAGATTTGTTCTATACGATGCTATGGACCAGTCCACGTAAAAAAAGAAATTGACCTTTTTGAAATTTTGTCCAGATTTCCTCGGCGTTTGAACTTTGACAATTTTAGTGCTGATCTGCATGCAGTTTATATCCTGATTATGGTTCTTGGAGATGTGTTAAGCTTTTTTCGAATGACAGTTACACCCACAAGGTTTGGCGATTTGCATAAAACTTCACAGATTTGTTCTATACGATGCTTAGGACTAGTCCACATCCAAAGGAAATCGACTTTGACAGTTTCCTCAGATTTTTTCGCGCTTGAACTTTTGTTATTTTATAGCTGACTTTTATGCAGGTTGTATAGCCAGGTATAAGTTTGGGCTGTGTTATGCCTTTTTCAAATGACATTTGCACCAAGAAAGTGTTATGTGATTTGAATAAAACTTCACAGATTTATTCTATAGAATGTTTAGCACTGCATCAAAAGGAAATTGATTTTCAAAATTTGAAATATATGAACTTTGCTTATGTTTGGACCATTTGCCTTTCGGTCATTCTTGGTGTGCCAGTATACATTGTACTGCAGGTTACTACCAGGCAGCAAGGCTTTATGGGTCAGTCTGCAAGCTAGGCTTCTACGAAGCTATGCTTGGCCGATTGGTAGTACCATGGGTATTTTGAATCGACAAGTGGATTGCCAAATTTCAGAAAGAGACTGTATCTGGTGGTCTATCATATCCTGTGATGTTCAATTCATATACTGGTAAGCTTTTTGCTATTTTTATAGCTCTTGTTGTATATGCATGTCTTGGACATTATTTTTTCCCAAACTATTTAGTCCATGACAAACCGGGTCCTGTGGCAACATAAGAAGGCGAGCTATTTGGTATCTTCTAATGCCTCTCACGTTAGAAATATCTTTAAAAATCTACGAAACCGCTTGTTTGACCAAATTGTTCGACGGCCATCTTGAATGAAATAGTTTTTGTGAAAACATTTTTCAGAACCGCTGAAGGGATCAGGTCGAAATTTGGGAGATATGATTAGGGACTAAGCGCCATTAATGTTTGTTCAAGGGAAGTTGATCCCTAAAACACGGCCGCCATTGGCCAATCAAAATGTAGCATGTTTGGCGCCCATATTAGATTTTTTATTTGATGGATTTTGAAGCGGACATTGGTTTTATATATAAGTTTTAGTGTATTCTGATTTCAAATTTTCCATTTTCGAAATTGATGGATAAACGGCTTGGGGCCATCTTGGATCATTTTTCTAAAGCAATGGGCAATTTAAAATGTCTTTTTCTCGAGAACCACTGGGTCATAAAGTTTGTTCAAGGGAATTGATATGTGAAATACCATGGCCGCCATCGAGCAAGTAAAATGTAGCATGTTTGGTGGCCATATTAGATTTTTTATGTGATGGATTTTGAAGTCAAAATTAGTTTTATGTAGGTTTTTAGGCATTCAGATTTAAAATTTGCCATTTCTGAAACTGTCTGATAAACGGTTTGGCAGCTATCTTGGATCATTTCCTGCCAAATGCTCACATACTCTTAAAGCAATGGGAAGGTTTAAATTTCTTCTCGAGAACCACAGGTCCAATTCCAATTATATTAGGCAGGAAGCATCCATAGGGCATAGAGATCAAAGTTTTGTTCAAATGAAGCCGGTTTGTCCTATTTGGCCGGCGACCATCTTGGATTTTGTCCGATTTTTATAAATGTCTAAAAATCTTCTCTGAAACCATTTGGGGGATTGATTTCAAACTCCTGGAATTTCTGTTAATGTAAGAGCTGAACCAAGTATTTTCAAGGGAACTTGATTGGCCTAATAGATCGGCGGCCATCTTGGATGACCTAGTTTCCGTGAAAACAACTCCAGAACTGCTGGACTGGTCGAGCCAAAATTTGAGAGATTATTAGGGACTAAGGCCTATACAAGGTTGTTCAAGGGAAATTGATTGCCAAAAACATGGCCGCCGCCAGCCAATCAAAATGTAGCATGTTTGGTGGCCATATTGGACTTTTATTTTGATGGATTTTGAACCGAAATTCGTTTTATGTAGGCTTTTGGGTGCTCTGATTTCAAATTTGCCATTTTTGAAAATGTCGGATAAACGGTTTAGTGGCCATCATGGATCATTTTCCAACCAGAAACTCCTATGTACTAAAGCAATAGGAAACGTAAAATGTCTGCTCAACAACCATTTAGCCAATTTCAAGTATATTTGGCAAGAAAGCATTCTTAGGGCATAAAGATACAGGTTTGTCCAAATGAAGCCGGTCTGTAATTTGCCTGGCGGCCATCTTGGACTTTTTTAAACACTTTTAAAAATCCTCTTTTACAAATCCAGTTAGGGGATCGATTACAAATCATGACAGGTTATCTAGGGAAGCAGCTGCACCAAGTTTGTTCAAGGTAACTTGATCGGCGTAATGCTTTAGCAGTCATATTGGATGTCCTGGTTTTCATAAAAATGGCTTCGTCTCCAGAACTGCTGAACGGATTGGGCCGAAATTTCGGACTAAAGGCCATTACCATTTGTTCAAGACATAAAGTAACATGGTCTATGTTTTTCTTGCTACAATTCTGCTCAACTCATTAAGCTTCAGTTGATGACCTTTCTAGTTGAAATGCCTATGCTGGCGGTGAGCGATACAGAACCCTTGAGCCTCTTGTTCTCCATCATAATGAAAACGATATTTTAAAATTGTGTTTCTCTGCTTTTACATCATTTGGAGTTCATTTTTCAACTTATCGAATTATAAGAATTTTAAAAGTTTTTAACAGACATTTAATTCATCAAAGGCTTATCTGATCTTAACGAAATCCACTGCCCCGTGTGATTCCACGCTATCCAATACCATGCTATATAGGATTCCCTTCCATACCATTATGCTACCACCATATATGTGAGAGTTGCCAAACACGATGGATACAGTCCTAGTTTTAACATTTGTAACCGTAATTATTGGTTCTATTACTGAGCCAATTAAGCCAATTATGGCAGTGATAAAATCTAAAGAAAAATCCTTTCTTTGCATGCAGGGGGCATTACACAAGACCCATGCAGGAGCAAGTTTTGGCTGGCTTGTCCATTAACGAATTGAATGAGCTAAGCTTTGCTATCTGCGATTTTATTGTGTTTCATTTCAGGGAGACAGGACAGCATTGCACCATGCCGCTCTGTCTGGAAGCGAAGAAATAGTTCAGGAGCTCCTTAGTGCTGGAGCATCAGTCAATTTTAAAGCACGGGTAAGGAGAGACTGTGAGACTGATAAGTAATCTAATGCGACAACTAAGCAACTTAAATATAACTTTACAGTTTTATGGGCACCTAATTCATATTCATATTCAATCACGTCTGTATATAAAGATTGTAATTAAGCTTAAACAAATGTGATATTTACAAGCAGATAATCTTCTATGGCGTAGCTAGTTTATTGTTTTATTCCCTTTGCCCTATAATGGGAATATGATCTTGCATTCGGGTCTGTCTGTCTGTGACATGTGCGTGTTTGTGTGTCCAGAGCTGTTTCTAAAAGGCAACCACACTGATTTGACTCAAAATCAAACACAATGAAAGATCTTCCTGTAAAAGATTATTTACAGACTTTGGCCGAAGTCTGAATACAAAATCATAACAAGAAAGGGTATGACTATGCACTAGGATCCTGCATCTTTGGGCCAGATCTGGAAAATTATAAATATCTTTAAAATCTGGCAAAAAAACGTGAGAGTGTGCGTCTGCAATCTATGATTGCTGTTATTTGTTTTGTCTTCATTAAGGATAAATGATTTAGGCTTTGCCATGTGAGATTTTCTTGTTTCATATTCAGAATGGAGATACAGCACTGCATAACGCCACGCAGAGGGGACACACACAGATAGTCCAGCAGTTGCTTAATGCTGGAGCATCAGTTCATGCTCAAACACAAGTGAGCGCATCCGATTAGTAACCCCTTACTGGTCACATATACACCAAGGGAGACAACTCAAAAACATAAAAATCTAACTTCACAGCTTTATTTATAAATCTACATAATAATTAAATACATCTTTAATGTGTCATTTATTTACATCGTTTGTACTTTGTTTTTGCGAATATCATATGTCACACGTCTTATATTGACAATTTACTGGTCAAGACTGGTCAGCAAAATAAAAATATTTACATAGTAGGTGCGTTTGACAGAATGATTGTGCACTACCCAAAGTGGTTCTGTAAGTGGGCCAGAGATAACTTGTCTTAACCATTGGACCCTCAAATTTGTTTTAAAATTTGTTTAATTTTCTCTTGTCTTTGAAGATAATCTCTCACCACATTCATATACAAATATCATACACATGTGCATTTCGTATGACAACTGATCTGTATTATGTAGAATGCCAGCGACTCAATTTAAAGACAACTATACAGGAAAACTGCTGAATCTTTTGAGACTAATTTGACTGAAAGCTTATTATAAACACCTGCTTCCAGGAACTTCGTTTAAAAATAGTCAAGAGAATATTCCTTACACCATTATGTCTACTCTGTGAGGGGTAACAGATGCCTTGATCTTTTGTGATCAGATATATAAAATAATAATAAATAGTAGGTTCCTTGATGAACTTTTAATGTAATGTGATTGGTATTACAAATTATGCACATATTCTTGTAGAATAGCCATCGCAAATGGAAAACTAAAACTAATTTTTTTCTTCTGAATATGCAGTCCTATAAACTTTATTTTGATATGCAGTATGCAGTTTCATAAAATAATAGTGGCACTTATATACACCTGTGCAAAAGTTAAGCACCAGCAAAAACAATAGAACGTAGAAACATGATGGTACAACTAGGCTGCCATACTTTTTGTCCCCGCGTTAGCTGACATAATTCCAAGTACGAAATGCACATGCATGCATGACTTCACGCCGCTTGATGTCCGTGCGTGGCGGGAAACAGCACACGTGTTCAGTTATGTAAAAGTCCAGTTTGAGGTGTAGAACATTACATACAGATTTAGGCGACAAGATTAGGAATTTTGTGTTCATGACCGTGGTTTATTTGTACAGAGAGAATTAGCTCTTGATTGTGAACCGCTATGGCAAGAAGAAGGTTAAGTGATCGTGTGAAATGGCAAATCATAGGCATGCATACCACTGGTATGTCATGCAGAGAGATTGGCAGACAGCTGAACATTAACCATACTGTAATCAGTCGTTTGATTGCAAAACATGGGCAAACTAACGAGGTGAAGGACAGGCCTAGATCTGGAAGACCGAAGAAGACTACTGCCCGTGATGATCGAGCCCTAGTACGCCTTGTTAGGAGATCTCCATTCACCAACAGCAGAGTGCTCAGCCAGCAATGGGAAACGCGCAATAGAGTGTCAATGTCTACCGTCAAAAGGAGACTGTATGCTGCTGGCATGAAAGCTAGGAGACCTGTCAGACGTCCTCTCCTCACTGCACACCACAAAGAGGAGCGTCTGAGGTGGTGCACCGAAAGAAGACACTGGAACATGAGATCCTGGAGACGGGTACACTGGTCCGATGAAAGTCGGTTCCTGCTTCATGCCACAGATGGTCGAACTCGTGTATGGAGGTCCAGACGCACGGCGTACGACCAACGTAACATCATGGAAGAAGTTCCATTTGGTGGAGGTTCCGTTATGATATGGGGGTGCATCTCATTTGATTGTAAGCTGGATCTGTTGACTGTACCTGGAACACTAAATGGACAAAGATATCAAGATTCCATACTGGATAGAGTTGTGGTCCCTCATTTTGTAAATCATGCACCTGGAACCCACCCTATATTCATGGATGACAACGCCCGACAACATCGTGCTAGAGCTGTGCATGAATACCTCCGCCAGAATGCCATCGAAACCCTACCATGGCCAGCAAGGAGCCCTGACATGAACCCTATTGAGCATATCTGGGACATTCTGGGAAACAGGGTGAGAAGGAGGGATCCTCCTGTGCAGAACCTACAGGAATTAACAGACGCACTCCATCTTGAATGGCAACGAATACCACAATGGCGTATCAGTCGGTTGGTGACCAGCATGAGACGTCGTGTCCAGGCCGTCATCCAGGCACAAGGTGGATATACCCGGTATTAATAATGACAGTCTCAAACTCGTGCACAGATGTTAAACTTCGTTTTCAGACACCATTAATGACAATCTAGCCACGTGTGTCAACTGTAGGGCAATAGTTGTCAGTTGTGTCAACGTAACCATATTCAGGCCTCGTTTTCAAGTTCAAACAAAAACATACAGTGTTTCCCCACCATCATAATCAGCATTCCTCTAGTTGCATTATTACCTCTTGCACTAAGATGGATGGGTACATATATGTTTATGCTATTGCTTTCTTCATAGCACATGAATATACCCTCGCATGTGCGTAAAAATAGGGTGGTGCTTAACTTTTGCACAGGTGTATATATCAATGATTCAAGTGCTTTGACATAACTTAAACTTCGCATGACATTATCAAATATAGAAAACATGTAATTGCACGGAACTTTTCTGCAATTCAATTTAATAAGCTTCGATTTGATATGAATCATGCCATGCTTTGTTTGATGATAATATAGCTAGAAAACGGATACCACCTTCTACTTCGAATAATACTTACCAGATGTACTATTATGATAATGTCTATTATTTAGTCTAGCTCAAAATAAACAATTAAAAACTCTGCACTCTCCTGGTCCTGCCCATACTGTGTCCGGGAATTACCATGGCCGCAGGTACCGAGTCAATTCCCAATCACAGTCAGATTCGTCTATTTTGCGACTTGCTCAAGTCACGTTTTTTCCTAGCTCGTCAATTTTCAATTTTGACTCGATTTAAGCATTGTTGGAGTGGGTCATTTCTGGCATCATAGAGAATAAAGGGAAATCATCACAGGGGCAGGTTGTATCAATCTAGAATTTATACATTCGTGCCATAATGACTGTTTGAAATTTCCTTAAATTGGCACATTATTCTAAAATGGTAGCCATTGTTGGAGTCACTCGGTACCCGTTAGCTTATTATTCTTAATCCGGGTACTCATTTCTTTTCTCTTGCGACTCGGTTCCTTCTAAGATGGATGCGCTCTTAGCCAAGATGGCAGCGCCCATGATGTTTATTTCACTTGGCTTCACGTATCTATGCACTCTGTTTATGCCGATTTTTTTAGCTCTCGCTTCATTGTCGAGGGTGTTTGTAGCGATCAGCATTTAATTCTTGGCTGTTTTAACGTTAGTTAACTTCCAAGTTGTGTTTATTAAATTTCACTTTAAAGAGTTTCAAATATTGTTCTGCCTATGGCTTGATTATCATTAATTTAAGAGAAAGTTAATGTTTCTAAGTAATTCAATTTTACTATCAAGTCAATTGTGCGTGTTGCTCGTCATCTTGTCATGTGCAGCATTTTAATTCTTCTTTGTGTTCGCAGAAAGCCAAGAACCAGGACATGCTGTGTCAAAAATGCAACAGGTTCATGAAGCGTAAATACTCTGGTCATGATTGTGTAGCTTGCACAAAGTGTACCCATGTGATGTGTGCGCTAAGTGGTCATCGGAGATATTGGCGGAATTTGATCGTGATCGATGTGCACGCTTGGAGAGCATCGCGAATGATAAGGCGGCCAAGCTGGATCAGGCATCTCTTAGAGGACTGGAAGGTCGTCTGAATGACCACATGGATTCAGCACTGGGCGTATTGGTGGCCCAGTTCAAGGCAATGTTCGAGTCATTGCAGTCCACGGTCCCGTCGATGCAGGCTGGTGCAGGGCAACCTTTAAGTGGTCCGGCTAGTTCTGCGGAGGGACAAGCACCTGTGCCTTCTCTGCCCTTGGCTCAAGAGCCGACGGTGGAGGAGGAAGATCTTCTTATGGAAGATTTCGGCATGCCGGATATCTCGATGACGGCTATGCCCAGTACTTCCCAGGGGTCTCCCTCGGGTTTTGTACGGGTCTGCCAAGCAGATGGTGATGTCGACGTTCCATCGGGCATATTCCATCCGGGTTTCGTGCAACCCTCGTCGGTGGAGCGGTGTTTTGCGGTTCCTACCGGCATCCTGGCGGCGTTAGGTGCTGCTCCTATCGGAATGCCGACACCTGCCGTAGGCAAAGCGGTCGTGGTCCCGCCTCCCATGCTGGAGCCGATGGACTGTGGTGAATCCGTGTCTGGCGATTCGTTGGACACTGGTGCCGCTGGTAGTCAGGCTATGGATGTGCTTCATTATGGTAGAAGTGCGTCCCATAGCTCTCAGCATGGATCATCGGTGGCCTTCTCATCCAAGGGAGAGAGGGAAGATGAGAACGCTAGTTCATTAATGGACGAATCCGCTTTCTGCACCGAAGCTGAATGGGTGCAGGTCCTTGGCTGGATGTCCGACCATCTCGGGTTGGCATCTGATCTAGGATCTCAGCACGATCCGGTGATGGAACGGATGTCAGAGCGAGCGGCTAGCACTCTGTCAAGTGGCTCTTCTGCCATGCCGACACTCCCGTTGGACACACAGACTTCCGACATGTTGGAAGTTGCGACATCTGGTTCAGCCAGAGTATGCGCTGCCCAAAGCCCCGAAGGCCTACCATCAGTATGCCCGGGTTCCACGGCTTTCCGTCGGGGACCGAGAGGCGCTGAACAGGCTGTTGGCTGGGAAGTCGAAGGGGTGTTCTCGTCCTTTAGTTTCTCAAGCTAATAAAGATCCATTCAATGAGCTGACGCTCATTGAAGATGCGGCGAGGGCAGCCATGGCTGCGCTCTCGCACGGATGTACCATCCTGCAGGGTATACTGACCTGCACGGCGGAGGGTGGACAGGTGCCAGAGGCAGGAGCAGGCCTACCATCAGTATGCCCGGGTTCCACGGCTTTCCATCGGGGAGCGAGAGGTGCTGAACAGGCCGTTGGCTGGGAAGTCGAAGGGGCATTCTCGTCCTTTAGTTTCTCAAGCTAATAAAGATCCATTCAATGAGCTGACGCTCATTGAAGATGCGGCGAGGGCAGCCATGGCTGCGCTCTCGCACGGATGTACCATCCTGCAGGGAATGCTGACGTGCACGGCGGAGGGCAGGTGCCAGAGGCAGCTCCCGGAGTTATTCGGGACACCATGCGCCTGTCTCAAGATTGTCTGGCCAGGGTGATCACCAGAACATTGGCAGAGCGACGGAGAATGGTTCTCGATTGTGTAGAACCAGGACTGGAGATAAGGGCTGCATTGTCTTCTGTGCCTTTCATCAGTCCAGGCTTGTTCGGCGGCTCGGCACGACAAGCTCTATCCAAGGTCGCGTCAATGGTTGATGAGCAGGAAGTAGTCGGCAAGTCGTGGAAGTCGACTAAGAGGACGCAGCTGCAGCAGTCCTACAGGCAACATCGTCGGGAGCAACAGACGCAGCGTCCAAGATCGCCCTTCCGTCCTTCTGGCCATGATGCCCATCGGCCATCCGGCTCTCAAGGACCTGGCCGTTCGTCTTCGTACAAGTCCTCTAATAAGAGGCCGTATGAAGATGACAGGAGGGGTGGCGTTTCGGGCCGCGGTGGTTACCGTAAGGATAACCGTGGCGGCGAGTCCGGACCATCATATTCCAAGAAGCCGCGGGGTGGCCCTGGAGGTCGGTCCTGACGGGCTTCCAGCGGAATTAGTTCCGGTGACATCAGGAACGAATGGAGTCGAGAATCTTCACCTAAGCGATTTAGCGTCTTCATGTGCAATCTTTACCGCCAGCTGTGTGCAGATTCCTTCCGTCGGAGGCAGACTTCAACTGTTCTCAAGCCAATGGGAACAGGTCATGCGAGAATGTTTAGTCTGTCAGTGGATAAGAAATGGCTACGAACCGGACTGGCTCATCCATCAATCATTAGTTCTGTTAACATCGTCTCCAGTATGGACTCCCGTTCCGAGGGAATCTGATCATCTAGATGGCATTTGCTCAGAAATAGAATCTCTTCACAGAAGAATGTGATTCATCTAGTCCGCAATCAGTCATCTCTAGGCTTCTATTCGATGATGTTCCTCATTCCGAAACATACCGGAGGATGGAGACCAATTCTCAATCTCAAACCGTTGAACAAATTTATTCTTTCTCCCAAATTTCAGATGGAGACTGTAGCAGCGGTAATGACAGGGCTGAGAAAAGGCATGTGGTCAGTGTCGATAGATCTGAAGGATGCTTATTTTCATATTCCAATGTCAATTCCTTTTCAGAAATACCTTCGCTTTGCATTCCAAGACAATGTTTGGGAATTCAATGCGCTTCCATTCAGCCTGACCACAGCACCAAGGGTCTTCACCAAAGTGGTTCTCGCCATGACTTCTTACCTTCGCAGGAGAAACATAGCTGTTCATACTTACATAGACGACTGGCTGCTAAAGGCGGGGAACCCAGTCACTCTGCGCAACAATCTTCAGGTAGTCCTAGCCTTATTAAAGGATCTAGGATGGATTGTGAATCTAGAGAAATCAGAATTGACTCCATCCCGGGAGTTTGTTTATCTGGGAATACTTTTCAATCTCAGGGACGGCGTAGATTTTCCGGTGGAGAGCAGAGTCAAGAGCCTGATTGGAGTTTTGGAGTCAGTTTCTCTAGGAGCCTATCTGACAGCGCGCCAATTTCTCAGAATACTAGGTTTAATAGTATCTCTGAAGAGGGTGGTTCCATATGCGGCACTCAGGCGCAGGCCAATTCAGATGTATCTAATGTCATTCTGGTCTCAGAGAACGGATCCGTTATCTCTGAGGATACCAGTAAAAGAACCATTGATATTCCACCTTCAGTGGTGGTTATCAGAACAGAATCTCCTGCGAGGTGTTCCTCTACAACCTCCTCAACCACAGATGTCCATCTTCACAGATGCATCAACGACGGGTTGGGGAGCGGTATTGGATGATCAGTCAGTGTCAGGGGAATGGGATCGGACCAATGCGCAGAAACATATCAATGTTCTCGAACTATTAGCGGTGGTATTTGCACTTCGAAAGTTCGAGAATTTAATTCAAGACAAGATTGTCCTAATAAGGACAGACAACTCAACAGTGGTGTCTTATTTGAACCGCCAAGGCGGGACGAGATCACCAGAGTTGTGTATGATGATTTGGAACCTTCTGCTGTGGTGCCAAGAGAGGAATGTTATTCTTCGGGCAGCCAACATTCCAGGAAGATTGAACATCCTAGTGGATGCTCTCAGTCGAAGGATGGTTTGTCGTCCGACGGAATAGCAGCTCAACCAGTCGGTAGTGGCGGTTCTATTCAAACATTGGGGCAAGCCAAATGTGGGCCTGTTTGCGATGAAACAAAACGCAAAGATGGTCACTTACGTGTCACCGATCCCGGACCCGCTAGCTCTAGCGGTAGATGCATTGGCGATAAGTTGGAAGGGAATGTATGCGTATGCGTATCCTCCAACGATTCTCATCCTAAAAGTTCTGGCAAAGATAAGAGAGGGAATGTGCCAAGTACTACTGATCGCCCCTTATTGGCCAGGCCGATCATGGTTTACGGATCTGCTGGACCTTCTGGTCTGCAGTCCAATCCCTCTTCCAGACAGAACAGGGGTCTGTACCTTCACGACAGACCAGACATGTTCAAATTGACTGCATGGATGTTATCAAGCAGCGTGCAATTGAGGGTGGCTTTTCTGAGCAAGCAGCGAAGTTTGTCGCTTCAGCCAGAAGAGGTTCAACCACTAAAACATATAATTATAGAATCAACAAATTTGCAGAGTGGTGTAAGGGAAGAGATATCGATCCCTTTTCTGCATCTGTTCAACACGTAGCAGATTTTATCTGTCATTTATATGAAGTTGACAAACTTGTACCTTCAACCCTAGCAGCATATAAATCTGCATTAGCTTCAGTCATTCCCAGTCTGGCCATTGAAGGAGTGGAAAATGACACTTTAAGTGAAGTTATTAAAGGAATGAGCAATCTGCGACCTAGACAGCCAATTCCGATCCCAGCATGGACTCTATCTCTTGTTCTACAGGTTTTAGGGCATGCTCCCTTTGAACCAATTAGATCTATAGACATTAAACTGTTAACTATTAAATCAGTTTTCTTGGTTGCACCAGCGTCGGCGAGAAGGAGAAGCGAAATACATGCGCTTTCTGCCGAACAAGACCATTTTGTCGTCACGGGTGAAGGTTTAAGACTACTTCCACATCTTTGTTTCCTGGCAAAGAATCAGTCACTTAAATATCCAGGACAGCCGATCAATTTGCCAAGTTTAACTAGACATGACCTAAACTCTTCTGCTTGGTGTCCTGTCAGATGTCTGAAAATGTATGAGAAACGTACTGAGGAGTGGATAGATGACCCGAAATCTCTGTGGTTATGTCTCAAAGCTCCTCATTTGCATGCCTCGAAAGATACCATTTCTTGTTGGATAGTCGACACTATTCAGATGTCGCACAAAATCGCTACAGGAAAGCAGATCGATCGTGCGAATGCCCATCAGGTCCGAGCACTAGCAGTATCATCGGCCCTTTATAAGGGTGTCTCATTAGGGGAGGTGATGTCTGTAGCACAATGGCATGCCGAGTCGTCATTCACTGATTTCTACCTTTGCGACATCTCCAGCGCACGTAATCCGGTAGCAGTTGTCAATTTATCGAATCTGAACTACGCCACATCCAACCACTATTTCGAACACATCACAAGTTCTTCCACTTGCACTGAACAATGGCTATGCACATGACCTGAGAATGACCGTGGATTGGGCCGATCTCCTGTGATGAACAAGAAAAGACCAAGCACTCAAAATGGTGGGAGTTTACATTAATTAAGTGACTATAAATAATTTACTTACAGTCGAAATACCAGACTGCTTAGGTAAATAGTCTGGTATAAGAGTATACTTTTCCTCTCAAACAGACATTAGACTCATTCCAATTTGAAAACTTAATCGATATACTGATATTTTTTAAAAATTAGAAGTTGTAGTAGCTTCTTTGCACTCTACTGGACTGCCCTAGCTGAGACTTGGGGCTGACACGGGTCTGGTGGGTGTTGCATCCCCATTAACAGCCCTCTGAATTTTGTATGGACAAAAGAGGGGGGGGGGGGTGAGCACGGTCTAGACAATGGAAGTTTAGCACTCTATGAGTCAGATGGCAGAACCCAAGCGTATGCCAGCGTTCTAGACTCTTCACAACCTTCTCTGTTGGATGGTAGATGAGTGCTGGTTCGAGCCTCACCTCCTCCCACCGGTATTTCCTGGCTGTTGAAATCCGGAGTTTATCATAAGTTCATCTGGTAAGTATTATTCGAAGTAGAATAAAAAAAGCATCCGCTTTTGTTTCTACGAGAATTCTAATACTTGCCAGATGTACTATGGCCCTGCCTCAGCCGCCCCGCTGAGGTGAGGCTGAGCTGCTTTCGCTGTTTGTCAAGGCAAATATAAGACAAATCTGACTGTGATTTGGAATTGACTCGGTACCTGCAGCTATGGTAATTCCCGGACACAGTATGGGCAGGACCAGGAGAGTGCGGAGTTTTAATTGTTTATTTTGAGCTAGACTAGATAATAGACATTATCATAATAGTACATCTGGTAAGTATTAAGAATTCTCGTAGAAACAAAAGCGGATGCTTTTTTGAGTCGGTCAGTTTGGACCCCCACCCAGATGCCGTTCCCCAAGCTTTTGACAGTTATACCTGTCCTATTTCTTCAGTGGTCTCTTGGTACATGGAAACCATATTCAAAACAATTTCCCCAGACACTGACCACGGATCCTATGGCAGGCTTTTTTACTATCACTTTTACTGTATACATGCAAATGGTATTGGGAAACACATGTTGGTGATGCACTTAGGTTGGTGGGGGATATGGCAGCCTCCAGCTGACTTTCTATTGTTTTAAATTTTGCAAACGTAATGTCTGTTTCGGTTATTGAATCGGCCCAGTCATTGCAGTGATAAAATTTAAAGAATACTATTTTCTTGCCCTGCAGATGGGAATTCCACAAGACCATAGCATAATAATAGTCTTGACCGGCTTGTCCATTAACAGATTGAAGGAGTTATGCTTTGGTATCTGGGATTTTACTTTGTTTCATATCAGGATAGAAGGGCAGTGTTACACTATGCTGCACAACAGGGAAGCGAACAAATAGTTCAGGAGTTGCTTAGCGCTGGAGCATCACTCGATGTTAAAGCACAGGTAAGGAAGGACACCCCTCTCGCTGATGAGTAATCTAATGAGACAACTCATTAAAATCAAATATAACTACAGTTTTACAGGCATCTATTATACCATTCCACCCTATTCATCCATCATATGACGTCATAATTAACTACATGACGTGTAGAATGATATCATACCCAATGATGTCATTATGATGTCATGAATGACGTAGATAAGTACGTCACAACCGCATAATTGTAGACGGACTATGCGTTGTGGTACAAATTGTGTGTCTACTATTTAATAAAGATTGTGTTGAATATTTTGAAACTAATTTGACTGGGCGCTGTTGCTGCCATAGGCAGCAACAGCACCAAGTCAAATTAGTTACAAAATATTCAACAGCTTACGTGTATAGTTTTCTGGAAATTGATAGTCAGGGAGTTCAGGGATCGATCTATCCCAACACGAGCGAGGTGCGGGTGGAGCTTAGCTAGAGGTGGGCGGGTCCATTGTATTCCTATTCCTATTCACGCCCATCTGTATAATAAAGATTGCACAAGGGGAAGAGTGTGTTGCATTCGAGTCTGTCTGTCTGTTACGTTTATGTGCCCAGGACTGTTTCTGAAAAGAACTAAAGAGATCGGTCCGAATATTCTAATATTCTAATATTCATTCATATAGAGCAATATGAATGAATATTCGCATAGCATACGAATAATCGAATATCTAAGGAAAATGACAAACTTAAAGACCAACTTTCTTTAGTCGTGGGAACATGACAAAACACCTCTTAGGTAGACTAAACAATGCATTTTCATAACATTAGCACATGCGTTGTTCGCGCGGTCTGTGTTTATATCCGCTTTGTTTTTTTAACCGGTCTGCGCTTTGATATGCCGACAGACGAGGCTTAGCAGTGGCATGATATTTGATACAACCACTCCTCCCGTTTCGGAGCATGGGCGGTACGTAATCTACGGTGTTCTAAAATTGCCATTTTTCCGTCGCGCGTCGTGGCGACGAAAAATACACGACGATAATTCAAACGTCGCGCGTCGCGCGTCGCCACGACGCGCGACGCACGACATTAATATTAACGTCGCGCGTCGTGCATATATTTTATATTTCTTAAAAGTTAAAATTATTATAAAGGGCGACGTCGTGCACGACGTCGGCTCTTGCGTCGCGCGTCGTGCACGACGCGCGACGCACGACGCGCGACGTTAATTCAAACGTCGCGCGTCGTGCGTCGTGCATATATGTTATATTTCTTAAAAGCTGGAGTTGTTTATACCACGTGGTTTTAAACGCCGGATGCGGATGCTATTAATTGCTTTTTTGGATGATGTAAATAGGCTTGAAGACGCTCGTTATTCATTACAGTATACGTATGCTATTAGACGCTACTAGTATGTATTACAATAATGTGCGTGATTTTACCTTTCTTATATTAGTATTAGTCCCGCCCACACTCTTCTATCTGTATGTGTGTCTGTCCGCACGATATTTGCTGAATGCAAGGGGTCGGCCCACTTTTCAAACAACCCAATGTTCCGACAACCCATTATTCCGACAGCCCGATATTCGGACACTTAATAACGCAGTTGGTAACGAGATGCAATTTCTTCTAGTTATTATATTATCTAAATGGGAGACAAATGCATGTTGCGACGTGCGTACGCGCGCTTGCTTGCGTGCGTGCGTGGGTGTGGGTGGGTGGGGAAGGTGGTGTTGCGCCGCACCCATATGCATGTGGGCGCGCATATATTGTGCTCTGCTGATTTTGTACGTTTGACGTGGAACTCATATAGATGATGACATAGTATTTAACATGTTTCGGGAACACATCAAACAGAGGAAACAGAGACTGAATTTCAGTAAATAGTTTCGCTCTTTCCTCATTATACGTGAAACATGATGATGTCATAATGAAATGATTGTCATCTTCGACCATGTCAGGAGAAAATGCCAGATGTCTTTATTGCGCCACGCGAAGACTGCCGTCACAATTACCATTGACAGAAATACTCCGTCATGAACTTAGAATAAACTGTGAGTTCTACGAATTGTATGTTTTTACTATTTAATAAACATCCTGTTGAATATTTTAAAGTAATCTGACTGGGCGCTGTTGCTGCCATTAACAGTCAAATTAGTTTCAAAGTGTCCACCATGTCATCTGTATAGTTAGCTAGTTACCATCAAATTGGGATTATGGGAATTCAATATTCAAAGTAAAAAAAATAGCTACTACCGCGTGCACGACATGGACGGAACTTAGCTTAGATGGGCGGGGCATAGCTAAAAGTGGGTTTTTCCATATGAAGAAGCCTATCTTTTTCCTCTATCAGCCACCCATTAATTCGTCTTGTGGAAACATTCATCTTGACGGATTTGTGTAATTACATGGAAATGTCATTCGAACACAGAAGCTCTACTAAGAGCATATAATTGAAACATCCAGGATATGTTAATTATGAATGTTACACTTGGGAGACCTTCAGAAGATTTTGGACCGACCAATCAGTGACGAGATTATAGTCGTAAGCAGTATTCGGAATTTCCTCCAACTTCATTTGCATATGACCAATAGAAGCTCACATATGGTATTTTTTAAGCGGGCTGTGCCTTCAACTACCTTGTATTATGAATTCACTGACCAGCTGACTTAGGACAAATTCAGACACTTATCTCCCCTTAAAGGCGCATATTCACAAAATGCTTGAAAATAAAATTGTTAAAGTTGTATATTTATAGATGATTAATTTATCTACTTCAATGTAATGAAACGAGATAAATCTTAGCATATGATGGTTTCATTCCGTATAAATTAATATAATCTTTTTAGTTGTGATGTTGAATTAGGAACTTGTGTCTCTAATTCAATTTCAGAACTTAAAACAATTATATTAATTAATACGTAATGAAATCATCATGTGCTATGATTTCTTTCGTTTCCTTGCATCTAGGCACATAATTTAAGCTTCTAAAGGTGTATAATTTTAACAATATAATTTTGAGTCATTTTGTTGTGAATATGCACATCTAAATTAACTTGTACTCAATAATTTTAACACATTTTTAACAATATAACGACAAAGCGCAGCTGTAATTAGATAACTAACTATTTATATATGCCGCTAAAACGGAACAACATAGATGTAGATTTTGCTATAAATAGTGCTCGCATATACGCGCTACCTATAGTTTGGTTATAAGTTAACAGTTGGGCATGCTATGTAGTCGGCAATACTGAACGTTTGTCCCAGCACGTTACCATCTACCACTGCTAATACATATATAGGTACACATGTAGCTACCCTCTATATAGTCTATAAGGTAGCCCAATAAGACATTAGTTAAATAATATTTATAAAGTGACTAAGTGTAGGCCTATGTGGTTTATAAAGTGGTCTAATAAGACAGGTATTACTGTTTACGGTGACTCAGTGTATGTGATCTATGAAATGGCCTAACAAAACAGGTTTTACAGTCTATAGTGTCTGCTCTAAAGTGGTCCAATAAGACGGGGTTTGCTGCCTATATTGACAAAGTGTATGTGATCCATAAGGTGATCTGATAAGGCAGGTTTTACTGCCTAGGTTGATTAAGTGTATGTGATTTATAAGATGGTCCAATAAGCCAAGTTTTAGTGTATATAGTGACTTAAGTGTATGTGCATGATCTATAAGGTGGTCTAATAAGACAGGTCTTACTTACTGTCTGAGGTGACTATGCGTGGATGTGCATGATCAATAAGGTGGTATAATAAAATAGTTTTTACAGTCTATAGTGTCTGGTCTAAGGGGGTTCAATAAGCAAGGTTTTACTGTCCATGGTGACTAAGCGCATGTGGTCTATAAGGTGGTTCAATAAGATATGTTTTATAGCATATGGTGTCTGGTCTAATGTGGTCAAATAAGAACAGGGTTTACACTCTTTGGGCACTAAGTGTAGATGGTGTAGAGTAGGGTATGGTAGATAAACTAGGCTAAGCTAAGTTATACTCCACTAAGCTAAGCTAAACTATCCTCGGATAAGCTAAGCTAAGATAAACTCGGCTAAAATATGCTATAATAAGGTAAGCTAATCTGTGCTAGTCTATGTTAAGCCAAGTTATACTAGTATAAGCTAAGGTATGCTATGCTACGCTATGCTAGGCTAAGCTAAGCTATGCTACGCTACACTAAGCTATGCTAGTCTAAGGTATGCTAGTCTAAGCTAAGCTAGCCTATATTATGGTAGTTAAACTAACCTATGTCAAGCTATGCTAGTCTAAGTCAAGCTATGTTATGCTATGTTAGGCTAAGTTAGGCTAAGATAGTCTAATCTAAGTCATGCTAAACTATGCCAGTCCAAGCTAAGCTAAGTTATTCTAAGTAAGGATAAGCTATGCTAGTCTAAGATAAATTAAGTTATGCTAAGTAAGGATACGCTATGCTAGTCTAAGCTAAGCCAAGCTACGCTCGTCTAAGCTGAGCTATGCTAATCTAAGCTAACACATAGCTAACATATGACAAGCCATGATAAGCTAATCTATGTTGGTCTAAGCTAAGCTATGCTAGTATAAGCTAAGCTATGGTAATCTATGTTAGTTTGAACTAGGCTATGCTAATCCGAGTTAAGCTAGTCTATGCAAAGCTATGTTAAACTAAAATATGCTAGTTTAAGCTTTATTAGTGTAAACTGTACTAGTCCACTCTAAACTGGACTATCTAGACCTGGGCAAGAATATGTAGTCTATTCTCAGGCTAGTCTATCCTAGGCTAAGCATAACGCTAGGCTAGGCTTTGGTATGATAGGCTATGTTAGGCTATTCTAGGGTAGTCTTAGCTGGGCTGTTTAGGCATAGACTATGTAAACTATAGGTTAGGCTTGGATAAGCTAGGCTATAGGCTAGGTCCAGGTAGTCTAAGCTGAATTAGCTGTACATAGGTTAGACTTCACAAGCTATGCCTAGGCTAGTCTATGTAGCTCTCTATTTTTAGATTGTCGAAAGAGATCACGCGAAACAAACAGTTAATTAGGAGTCATTTTATGAGAGTCAGGATTTGAGTTATCGGTTCATTCTTGAAATATTATCTGGGATTTCAAGAAGCGGTCCTTTTCGCTAATACCTGAAGTGTACGCTAGGGTAGGATAAGGTGGGGGTGGGTCTATCTTGGCCTTAGCTCTGCCTAAGCCAGGTTTGGCTAAGCCGTATACAGGCTTAGCTAGGTATTAGCCAGGCTTCACTAGGCCTTATCCCGGCTTGGCTAGGCCTTACCTAGGCATTAACCAGTCTTTGCTGGATCTTACCATCGAGGCATTGCATATCCTTACCTATGTTTTAGCTAGGCCCTAGCTACGTTACCTAGGCATTAGGTTGACTTTAGCTAGGCTTAGCTAGGCCTTAGTTAGGTATTTGTTGGGCCTTATCTAGGGTTGTATAGACATTATCTATGCCTTAGCTAGCCTTAACAAAGTCTTAGCCATGGCTTAGCTAGGGTTATCTAGGCTTTATGTCGACTTTAGCTAGGCCTTAGCTAGGCTTGGCTAGACCTTACTTAGGCCTAAGCTAAAGCTTATCTGGACTTGGATTAGACTTACCTAGGGCTTAGGTAGACTTACGTAAGCATTAGCTAGTCCTTACTTAGGCCTTAGATTGTCCATGGTTAGACCTGGCTAGACCTTAGGCAGACCTGGCTAAGCCGTTCCTAGGAATTGGCTCGGCCATACCAGGCTTCATTAGGCTGTAGCTAGTCTTGGCATTGAACCACGTAGGCATAAGTTAGGTCTTATCTAAGCTTGGCTAGGCCTTACCTAGGCCTTAGCTTGGATTTAGCTAGGCCTTAGTTAGACCCTATCTAGGCCTAACTACGCTTTAGCTTGGTCTTATCTAGGACCGGCTAGGCCTTAACTCGACTTGACTATGCCTTAGCTAGGCCTTACCCCGGCCGCAGCCAGGCAGGCATAGCAAAGCTGTCTGGACTAGGCCAAGTAAGTCAGAGCCAAGCCTAGCTAAGGCTGAGCTAACGCCAAGGTAGACACCACCCACCTTACCCTACTCTACCCAACACTTCATGACATTGCTAAAGGCACCGGTACGTTGAGAGGTAGAAAATATTTCACATACATGACATACTCTGAAATATAAATATATTTCAGGAAGGAATCGATAACTCAAACCGAGACTCATAAATAGGTTAACTTAGACTAACGTAGCATAGCTTAGCATAGCTTAGCCTAGCTTAGAACTACAAAACTTAGTATAGCTTTGCTTAGGCTATCATAGCTTAGCTTGGACTATCTTAGCTTAACTTAGCTTAGACGAACAAAGCATTGCTTAGTTTAGCTCAGTTTAGGCTAGCATGGTTTAGCAACGCTTAGCTCAGCATAACGTAGATTAGATTCCATTGCATAGATCATATTATATTAGCTTATCTTAGACTAATATAACTTTTAATAGCTTTGAACAGCTTATCTCATACTGGCGTAGCTTAGCATAGCCTAGCTTAGACTAGTATAGCTTAGCCTAGCATAGGTTAGCGTGGAGTAGCACAGCGTAGCTTAGACTAGCACAGTTTAGCATAGCATACCTTAGCTTAGACTAGCACATCTTAGTGTAATGTAGACTGGGACAGCTTAGCTTATCTTAATATAGAATAGATTAGCTTAGCTGAGTATATCTTAGCTTATCAGATTATATATTAGGTTACACGAGAATATCTTAGATTGTCTTAGCCGAGTATATCTCTAGCTTAGAATTTATAACGTCAGATGGGGGAACAGAGGGGTAGGGGACGGTCTACTGCCTAAGGGATCTTTAGTATGGAATAGCTTAGCTTAGCTGAGTATATCTTAGCTTATCGGATTATATATTAGGTTAGCCGAGAATATATTAGATTAGTTTAGCCGAGTATATCTCTAACTTAGAATTTATAACGTCGGATGGGGGAACAGAGGGTTAGGGGACAGTCTACTGCCTAAGGGCTCTTTAGCCATATGATTGGTGCCTAGAGACTCCATGGTATGGAGATTATATATCACGTATGCTTCCTTTTCATCTGACTGGAGTCTTTATGTTTGCACATGGGTCCCCTTTTAGAACCTGAATGACGCAGTAAGACGCATGCTCCGTCCTAAGGTTAGTTAGTGCTGTCTTGCTCTTCAATCCTCAGTTTGAAGAATCCTTTTGTTTCCCCAGCATAAGTCTTGAGAAAGTAAAAGTGCTGAGCTGTGGGTGAGTCTTTTTGGCCATTCCTGTAGTGCTCCTGACTACTCAGTTTTACCAGTTTGTATCTCTAGGTTAGCCGAGCTTATTCCAGTGTAGCGTAGCCCATTTTAGCTTAGCTTATCCCAGTATAGCGTAGCTTAACCCAGTAAGCTTATCTTAGACTAGTATAGCTTAGCATAGACTAGTAGAACATAGCTTAGTCTAGACTAGTACAGCATGGCTTAGCCTAGGTTAGTATAGCATAGCTTAGCTTAGAGTGGACTAGTCTAGTATACCATGGATCAGCCTAGATTAGTATATCATATCTTAGCCTAGACTAGTATAGCATAGCTTAGCCTAGACTAGTAAAGCATAGCATAGAGTAGAGTAGTATAGCTTAGCCTAGACTATTAACGCTTAGCCTAGACTAGCCGAGTTTAGACTAGACTAGTATAGATTAGACTAGCCTACGGTAGCTTAGACTAGTCTAGTATAACTTATCGTAGTATGACTTAGACTAAAAATGCTCATAGATTAGTGTGGCTTAGACTAGCATGGTTAACAACCTTATGATTCGCCTAGCATAGGCTAGCATATGCACAGATTGCGTAGCCTAATCTAGGCCCAGCCAGCGCACTTAGACTACCCTAGAAATAAATTGCGGTTTCTGCCTTAGCTTGGCCGTAGCCAGGTTTGACTAGGCTTTATCCAGGCCTATCGAGACCTTACCTAGTCATTGGCTAGACGTCACTAGGCATTACATAGGCCTTAACCAGGCTTGACTTTATCCAGGCTAGGGCAGCCTTACCTAGGCATTAGCCAGGCCTAGCCTAGGTCTTAGCTGGGCCTTATCAATGCGTGAATAGGCCTTATCTAGCCTTGGCTACGGCCTCTCTAGGCCTTAGCTATAGTTACATAGGCCTTATGTAGACGTTAGCTAGGCTTGAATCGCCCTTGTCTAGGCGTTAACTAGGCCTTATCTATGCTTGGCTTGTCCTTACCTACGCCTAAGATGTGCCCTATCTAGGCCTGGCTTAGTCTTACCTAGGCCTTAGCCAGGCTTAGCTAGGAATAGCTAGTCCTTACGTATGCCTTATCTAGTCCATATTTAGGCTTTACTAGGCCTTAGATAGCCTTGGTTTAAACGTGATTTATTTTGTTCAGATGGAAGCACGATAAGACTTAGAGTCTTATGCCCGTGTCTCCCCATCACATACAGATTATTCAAAACTTTTTTACAACAAAATGGCGGCAAATCATAATAGTTTAATTAGTTGTAGTCTATTGGTGTGCATAAGTGTGTGGATGTTGAGTGTGAGGTGGGGGAGAGTAGGAAGAAAGACCGAGATAGAGAGAGAGGGGGAAATGGGGGAGAGAGGGTGAGAGATAGAGAGAGCGAGGAATAAGATCAAATGGAAGAATAGCAGAGGTGAGCTCTAGGTGTTGCCTTCGCCCCGACCTGTACGTGTTGGGCTGCTGTCCATTTACCCCTTAAACTATAAGTTCGCGAACGGGAAGCTACTAAAAACGGTTGGTGTTAATTATGTATTGACATACCGTATTACAGATCAGTTTGTTCATTTCCAAGTTGGCAGTGTAAGTTCCGTATAGAAGCTGGTTGACCGTAAGATTAGCAAGAGAAATATCGTTCAAGGCAAGCTGATTTTGGAAGACGACCCTTTGCTCGTTAAAAAGGGCACAATGTAAGAGGTAGTGGTTTGTAGATTCATCATTGTGCCCACAAGAACAACTGGCAGATTCCGACAGAAAGTTGTCAAATAGATGTCGGTTTAAAGAACTACAACCATTTCGGAGCCTGCATAGCATCATGTTGGCAAACCTCGGGCCTACGTAATACCACTCAGGGGGTTGTCGTATGGGTGACATAGCCTTGAGTTTGCTTTTAAATTCTAGAAGAGTGACAGAATCTCTCACCGGCACAGGAAGCATACTCTTATTCGAGAGCCAACAAGTATTGGTCCCAATACTAGCGCAGTTCTTTAATTACTCACTTTCTAGTGCGCAGTTCCCCACTTCTTGGAAAATCGCTAATGTAACTCCTATATTCAAGAAAGGAGACAAGAGCTTATGTTCAAATTATCGACCAATATCACCGTTGAGTTGTCTTAGTAAAGTTATGGAGAGAACCGTTTTTAAACATATCTATAACTATATTAGACATGATATCACTCTATATCAGTCTGGCTTTCTTCCATCACATTCTACAGTAAATCAACTGCTTGATATCTACACAGATATTACTCAAGCCCTTGACGATCAAAAGGAGATAATCTTTCTATTCTTCGATATATCTAACGCCTTTGATCGAGTATGACATCGCGTCCTCCCACAGAAGCTTAGGAATTTTGGTATCTGTGGAAATCTACTTACATGGTTCGAAAATTATCTGGGAAACCGATACCAGCTAGTAGTTATAAACGGCAATGAGTCCACCCTACTTCGTTTACATGCTGGAGTGCCACAAGGCTCTGTGATTGGTCCTTTGTTATTCTTAGTTTTTATTAATGACATGCCCAGCAATATAATTCACAATATTAGACTTTTTGCTGATGACACGTGCCTATATGTAATGTCAGATGATCTAAAAGAACACACTGCCACACTCGATTACGATCTACTGACCATGACGCATTGGGCAAACATGTGGCTCGTCGAGTTTAATGCCTCGAAAACTACATCTCTAATTTTTTTCCTGCGCAACGAGCCCACCTCCTTCTCAATCAACTTCAAAGATTCTGAAATTCTACCGTCAACTGATCATAAGCACCTCTGCATTACCTTTAATAACAAAGGGAATTGGCGTAACCATATGAGTAATCTCATAGCAAACGCTCAACACAAACTCTCCTTACTTAAAGGTCTAAAATATATTCTAGACCGTAAATGTCTCGAGATCATGTACAAAACATTTATTAGACCGTCGTTAGAATATGCAGATGTTGTGTGGGATAATATTCCACAATATCTTGTAATTCGGCTAGAGGATATCCAAAAAGATGCTCTCAGAACGGTATGTGGAATGACACGTAGTGCGAGCACTAAAGACCTGTACTTAGAAACAGGCATCGAAACCTTGTCAAGCAGACGTGAATTTCATAGATTATCTATGCTATTTAAAATTATTAACGGGATGACCTGTGAGGTTCTGGTCAACCATCTTCCCACACTATCCCAAGTACGAAATCCTTACAATATCCGTCATCAAAACTTCTTCATTCCATTCCGCTGCCGTACTGAGCTCTTCTATGGATCCTTTTTCCCAGCAACGATCCCTTGACTAGACAATACCTAGACGTTGACTAAGCCTTAGCTAGACTTGGCTATGCCTTACCTAGGCGTTACCTAGGCATTGGTGAGGCTAACGTATGCCTTACCTAGGCCTTAACAAGGGTCGTGTAAGTCTTACATAGGCCTAGGGAATCCGAGCTAAGGCCCAGGTTCAGCCTAGGTAAAGGCTAGCCAAGCCTATCTAGGGCCTCGATAATGCCTAATCAAGCATGTCTAATGTCTATCTAAGGCTTAGGTAACGCCTATGTAAACCGGACTCACGCCTAGCTAAGCCTTAGCCACGATTACCTATGCATTAGCTAGGCTTTAGCTCGGGCTTGGCTAGATCGTGTCTAGCTTACTAGCCCTTAGGTAGGTTTGGCTAGGCCGTACCTTAAGTCTTAAGTGGGTCTGCCTATGCATTGTCTATGCCTTATCCAGGCTTCCTTAGGATTTATCCAAGCGTGGATAGACCTTATCGAGGCCGTAGATAAGGCTTAGCTAGGCCTTAGGTAATATTTATTTATTTCACGGTTTATGTACACTCAAACAGATACTACAGGCAGTCCATCCAAGCCAATGCCCATAAAATGATGGACCCCTTACAAATATATATCACACTTCATTACAATCAAGAGACACACAAGGAGGACAACAATAAAAAGCATTCTCATAACTTACAATACATAAAAATACATATGAAGAAATTAACATGTACTGTTTGTTGTAAAACATGTTTGGGGTGGGGGTGAGGGTGGGGGCTGGGGTGGATGTGCTCGCCATGGGTGATTGTAGTTCGGATCGACCGGTCGGATACCGGCTGTACCAGCTGAGCTGGGTACGCGCCGCCCGTCCTGGATTCGTTTCCTGAAGACGCCCCCCTGTGTAGAGCCATAAGTGTATATAGGCCTATGGGAGAGATAGCGTGTCGAAAAACGACTAACTTCGTTAAAACGCATGATGCGCATGCGTGCGCTGAGACGCTGTTTGGATGGAGCGCGTAGTTATGACCAAGATAGGATGGCGCTTTTAGTGTAGCGAGATGGTACCCTGTAATCCTTATTGATTGCCTGTTCCCGTTAGATCTGGCATTAATGAAGACCAGAATTCAACGGGCTTTTCAAATCTGTAAACCATTTCAAAATCGGTAGAGAAATGGCTGAGTTATCTAGGGAAAACTCTTAATGATTATCTTCAAAATATTGCCGTGACGTCATAACCACGTGGGCGCAAAACTTCTAGAATGTTCTAGAACATTCGGCTGCGCTATTATTAGCTACGCGCTGATTGGCTGTTGCTCGAACAATGATTGGTTGGGGCCTGGGCCTGTGACGTCACGAGGAGTATAAAAGGAGACGCGATCCAGTGAGCGAGAGCATCCTCGGCCAGGGGCCGAACAGGTTGGATCTGTACCAGCTACTAACAAGAGCGACAGACAATATGCATTTTCCTTCATTATGTCTCGGGTTTTTATCCCGTAGCGTGCGGTTCTCCAACCCACCGCACTAAAACAATTTTGTAACTCCCCATTTACGGGAGTAATTTGGAACTTCTGATAATTGTTCACGAATATCAACATCTCCTTCGGAACACAAATTTGCGGTGAAGCCTTTACGGCCTGAATACGTTAGTCTACAGATGTAGAGGCAGGATGTTCTTTGATGGATGACTCGCCGGATCTGCTGGCCATGCCTAAAAGTGGTATTTCAATCGCTGCCACATTAATCATGTAGGTTCTTTCAACTTTCGACCGGAGCAAGTAAACTTTGCCCGGTGCGTCTTCAGAGCTGGCTGACGTACCCAGCACAGTGAAGCTTTGTTTTGCATCTTCATTTGCCTCTGACAACCCCCCCCCCCCCCCCCTTGTGATCGGGTTGTTTACACCTTCCATCCGTGCCATCAGTGTATGGGAACTTTCTTCACCACGTAGTACTATCGTATCTTTTACTGACTGCTCGTTAGACATTCTATTAGGCCTACAGCACTGAGTGATGTACTCCCGCCATGAGTGTTCATGCGGGAGTCTTGTTTGCGGAAAACAGCTTGCGGGAACCAACCTGCGGGAACTTTCCAGCTTCCGGAGAGCGCATCATCTCACGTCGACTACGGATTTACGTATCAATTTCAGTAACACGGTAGCCTAACTTAGCAATGACTACCAAGTATTCAAGTAACTATACTTCACAGTTTAATTATTTCTCTATATAGGTTTTGTTAATTATATTGCATCCGTAAAAACTGTCCCGATGACTAAAAGGAACCGTAACGGTCTTAGGACCGATAGTTATAATTTCTGTCTTTGTTGATAATTATTCTCATTTTCCTCAATGTGTTGCTAATCGCACTATAGTAGGTTCGTTAACCTGTACTGATAGATATATCTTAATAACTTGACACCGTATTGATCGATCTGTTTAGATTATGTATATATATGGCCAGTGGCCATCCGTTCATATGTTTTGTTTATTCATAGAAAATATAGGACTGCAGTGCACGTAAGAAACACTATACAGCAACACTTATATATGCAGCACTTTCTCCCGCAACCAAAAATTGTACACTGAGGTCGCTGTCTGTGCTATAACTCTGTTTATGCCGGCATGCTACCGACTAAAACCTTTTCTATTCAGCTCAATAGGATCGGTTCAAAATGATTAGAGACACTTTCTTCATTACATACTGTGTAATATATTCTTCTCTTCCGGTAGTGCAATAATCTAGCCCCGCACTCCGGTAAGTCTCATAAGTAGGATTTTGTCTCTCTTCGCGTTCCACTCAGCCTTGTGGCTTCGTAAATGTTTGGATGTCCCCATCGGCACCATGGGCTGATCCGACTCTGGGAAACTATTGGGGTTTCCGACCGGTAATGGCCAGGGTGCGGTGTCACACACATTCCCATGTATCTTTGGATACTTAGTAGTTAGCACTTTAAGCCAATGTAGGAAAGCACTGCGAACACATGTATTAATTATTATTTTATTTACTGACAACCCTCCCGCACCGCAGTGCAAAACGGGCAACTTGTATAAAAACCTAATGACAGGTAAAACGGTTAGTTCCATAGGACCCTGTGATGGGCGAGATACGTACCCCCACCTTATTTCCGTTAACATGTCTGGGCATGATATTTAGATCTGCCACGCCCCTTGCGGGAAGGAAATTTATGGTGGGTATTCGTCTCGCTTACCTCCACCATAGCGATAGAGAAATGGTCTAATAATGCTTTCGTGAAATGTAACCCATGTCTTGTAATGTTTTATGTGGTTGCGGAGCGGGATGTCCGGATTCTTATCCAGTTCGGAGATCTTGCTACGTAACATGTATGAACACCGTCTCTAGTATTGATGTCTTAGGGCATCTGTTCTCCGTGACAGCCGTGTCTAATAGCTAGGTAGATATCAGCCAGTTGTGGCCTAAACTAATTCTTGTTCTGAAAACAACTAAAAGGAATTAAGCAAAGCAGAAGGCCCGCGGAAATAAAGTGGCAACTACTAATTCAGCATACTAAGAATCACATAAGACGGTAACAAGGGAATCCATTGGGAATCCCCCGTCCCGTCTTCACGTAAAACAGTATGCACCCCTATAGCCATAATCTCACTAGTATTGTCTTTTCTTTCTAAAGCATTTTGATTGAAATATTAGAGTAGGCCCATTTTTGCCTACTATTCTTCTCCCGCTTTAAGCAGTGGCGACACCTTCCCGAGACGGAGGCCCACGCGAGGCACTTGATTCTCGCAAGAATTCAGCGATGACGGTCCATGCCAGGATAATACTCCTCACCCAAACTAGCACTAGGAGTAGTGCCCGCGTGAGGCACATCACTTTTCGTCTAAAAACCTTCTTTCTTTCAGCTTAGAGGTATAATAACCTATATTAAGTTAATAGCTACGTCTCGTGTATGGGAGCCTCGCTTGCGGGGATACCTCTGCGGACCTACGAGTCTGTGTGGTACCTGCGGGAGCCCCATGTTTAAAAGTTCATCTACCTGTCTCTATGTCTCGTATTTTCGTATGCTCTTACTGTAGTATTATCTAGCATATTTATAATTGTTTAGGTAAACTCATTGTATAGACTTATATTTTTAGGCCACCAAATCAAATCTTGTAAGTCCATAGATCACGACATTGCTTGGACAGGCATACTGGTGACACAAATTCTTGGGATGAGACAGTTGTGTTTAATGTTCGCGACGATGGTCGCACGGCCCCACCGGAATGATTGAGTTTCCACCGGCCTTAGGAGCCGGTTTTTGTTTCCCGCAGGGCAGTCTCGTACAAGGTCTGTCACCCCGAGACCTGATGCTAACCAGCGTCATCACTCGTCGTGCACTTGCGGCGCAGCGAGTCGACATACTACACTGGAATGGCCCGACACTACCCGGCGAGCTACATGATTACAATACCTATCATACCATATTTATGTATCATCATTAATGTTTAGGCCAGACCAATTTTATCACAACAAATTCGTATGGCCTTATGCTTCTTCTTCTTGTCGTTCGCTGATCATACCGCCAGTCCTGTAAGTGACTTTCGTCATGATCATAAGCATGGCCTTATGCTATAAGTAACATTAGTATTATTGTGATCATCAACATAATCATTAACATAATTAATTAATTAATAACACTGTTGTTGGTGTTGTCGTCGTCGTTATTATTATTGTTAACATCATTATGTTAATTATAGTCAACTGTCCCTAATTATCATCAGACATAATTATGTACATCATGAAGATCATTAATTTAATTTGTGGTCTGACTGAATACATCTGCCCTGTAACAGCCATGGTGATCTTTGCATCATAGCCCTGAAACACTGTTGATTGGGTATTAGGATTTTGTCACTAATTACTAGATGAGAATAGGGCGTCCATTTTGGCTACAATGCTGGTCTCATGGCAGGCGTCTTCTCTGTCTATGTTTGGCAGCATTGTTACCAAAATGTACCCCTGTTTTGGTGACCATTGGGTTGGTGTTGGGGACTTGCATTGTGCCAAGGGTTATTTCAGTAGTTTCCTATTAAAAGGATCGTTACAGTTTTCTTGTATGAGGTCTTAGTTAAAATTTGTGTGCGAACGTTTGCATCTGTATTATTCCATAATTTTATTGCCTGTGTGGAGGGTTTTTGCATGGATGTTCGTGTATGGCAGTGGCTCATGTAAAGGTTCTGTTTTGTTCGGGTGTTATATGAATGTATTTCGGTGTTGTTATATTACCTAGGCCTTACATACAATTTATCTAGGCCTTAGATAAGCTTGGCTCGGCCTAACCAAGGCCCAAACTATGCCTTAGCTAGGTTTGGCGTAGTCTTACCTTAGGTCTCAGCTGGTCCGTACAAATTTAGGCTTGTCCTTAGTTAGCCTTGGTTGGGCCATAGCTGGGCCATACATAGGCCCTGGTTCGGCGATAGCTATGCTTAGTTGTGTCTTACCTAGGCCTACTTTAGGCTTTTCTAAGTTTGGCTATGTGTTACCTAGGCCTTAGGTAGACTTGTGTAGGCATTAGCTAGTCCTTGGATAGGTCATAGTTAGGCTTGGCTAGGCTTGGATCGGCCTTATCTAGGTCTAACTAGGTCATAACGAGACTTGATTAGGCCATAACAAGGCAGGCCCATTCCTTATATAGACCTTAATTAGGCTTAAGTATGCATTAAGTGTGCATTATCCAGGCTTTAATAGGCCAGACATATGCCTTAACTCGGCTTGACTAGGCCGTACCTAGGTCTTGCGTCGGCCTTATCAAGGCTTGGATAGGCCGTAGCTAGGCTTGGCTACACCTTACCTAGGCCTTCGGCCAGGCTTGACTAGCCCTTAGCCAGGCTTGACCAGACCTTAACTAGGCCATAGCAATGCTTGTCTAGGCCTTAGCTAGGCTTAGCCATGCGTGGTTGGCTTTAAACAAGCCTAGTCGACATCCTACATAGGTCTTTGCTATGTCTTAAGTATGCGCTAGCCAGGCTTGGATATTCCTTGCGTAGGCCTTCGCCAGGCTTGAATAGGTCTTCCATAAGCCCCGCTAAGACAAGTTAAGGCCTAGATAAGGCCTATCCAAGCCTAGAAAAGGGATAGGCAGGGCATAGCTACGGCCTATGTAGGGCCTAGCCAGGCTTAGGTACGGTCTAAGTAAGGCCTAGTAATGCCTGACTAAGGCGTAGCTAGGCCTGTCCAAGCCTAGATAAGGCTTGTAAGGCGTAGCTACAGCCTAGGTGGATCCTAGCCAAGCTTAGCGAAGCTCTAAGTAATGCTTAGTCAAGTCTTGCGAAGCCTATTTAACTCCTAGATTACGCATATCCATGCCTGGATAAGGCCTACCAAGGCATAGCTAAGGCCTAGCTAAGACCTAGCCAAGCTTAGCTAAGCGATGAGACAAGGCCTAGTCAAGCCTGGCTAGGGCGTAGCTAAGGCATGTCCAAGTCTAGATAAAGCCTGGTAAGGTCTGGCTAAAGCCCAACTAACTCCTAGAAAAGCTTAGCTAAGGTCTAAGTAAGGCCTAGTAAAGCCTGAATAAGGCCTATTCAAGCCTAGATAAGGCTTAGCCAAGGATAGCCTAGATAAGGCCTAGCCAAGCTTAGCTGAGGTATGAGTAAGGACTAGTCAAGTCTAGTCAAACCTTTTAAGGCATAGACGAATGAGTGAGTGTGTGGTTGACTGAGTAAGTGAGTGTGTGATTGCCTGAGTGAGTGAGTGAGTGCGTGAGTGCCTGAGTGCGTGAGTGCGTGAGTGCGTGAGTGAGTGAGTGAGTGAGTGAGTGAGTGAGTGAGTGAGTGAGTGAGCGAACGAGTGAATGGGCGGGTAATTGACTTGAGTGAGTGTGTGATTGACTCAGTGAGTGGGTGATTGACTGAGAGAACGGGTGATTGAGTGAGTGACCGGGTGATTGACTGCCTGAGTGGGTGATTGAGTGAGTGAGTGAGTAAGTGGATGATTGACTGAATGAGCGGGTGATTGACTGAGAGAGTGGGTGATTGACTCAGTTGGTAATTGATTGGGGCTGTGGCTCCTTCAGTCATTGGCTAACATAGTGGGTGACTGACTGTGCGAGTGTTTGAAAAACTGAGTAAGAGGTTGAATGAGTGAGTGGGTGAGTGGATGGTTGGATGGCTGGATGCGTGGGTGTGTGAGTTGTTGGCAATACAGTAGACTTGTGTATACTACAGTATAATAGAGGTAACCACATTATTATTAGGCTATTTTACATTGTCGATTCAAATATATGTCGCTGTTGTCGTCGTCGTCGTCGTCGTCGTTGTTGTTGTTGTTGTCGTTTGTTGTCGTTTTCTGAAGAACATTTTGAATGAGTAGTCACAAATGTTTGATGAACACATTTATAGAACCAATATTCCTACATATGCACGCTGCAAATGTTCGCTGGAAAGGTTCGATGTTGCAAAACAGTTCTATAGCAGTGCCACATTGCCCATGGACTTCACGCTATATGTAGCGTATGCGACCATGTTTATAAATTTGGTTCCCCTAGCATAAGTCAATCTTGCAATATAAGACAATATATGGCGTTAAACACAAAATGTTATCTGAACAACTACAGTTTTCTACCAAGGTCACAATGACATTGACCATGGACAATATGACCTCAATAACCTATGCCATACTCCGTCTCAGTATAGGTAAGCCTGCGTCCTGGTCTGGTTCTACGACGGCTAACCAATCTTGAAATGTAAAGCAATAGGTATATGTGGAGCTAAATGCAAAATGTTGACAATGACAAAAATCATACGTTTCTACCAAGGGCACAATGACCTCTGTGTCCATAACCTCAATGTCACTACTTCGTTTCTTCTCATTATACGAAGACGTGTATCCAAGTTTGGGTCAAATATGATTAACCAAACCCGTTGGCAACGACCACGGTGCCCTCCCCATAGTGATAACTGGGTGTTGTGTTACAGGGCTATTGCTACGCCACTGAACGAAACCTGAGATAGAGACCACTAAGTGTGGCTATGCTCAAAGATTACCATGGGAAAATGTCCAGTGACAACTGACAAATAGTCCCGGTAGAAGGAAACACGCCATGCTATATTACTTTTGTGTGGAATTGGTGTCGGATGTTGGGCTGTCGGAATAATGGGTTTTTAAAAAGAGATGTTGCAATATAGGGCTATCGGAACATTGGATCTTAATGTCGGAATATATGGGCTGTCAAAATAATGAGCTG
>CM067362.1:82232344-82301250 GCA_034401795.1 Chaetoderma sp. LZ-2023a | reverse complement strand
GTTGTTGATGGCTAGGTCACCATTAATTTTCAATCAAATTGTTTTCAAGATATTTAAAAGTTCCAGAATTATTGCTCCTTGAAACTATTGTATGGTGGACTGAAACCATTCGGCTGTTAACCATTACCGGTAGAGACAACATACGAGAACAATAATTTATTATTTGAGAAAAATATAGTTTCTAGTGAACTTTAGTGTCTTTTATTGTATTTCAATCTTTAGTGGCATTAAATGACGGTAATTGGACAATCATTTATTAATTAGTTTGTTGTAGAAGGTCACTGTGTATTACCTCTGCACCTGTTGGATACTTTGAAAAGCAATTTAAGTGAAACTCGTTGGATGCTTAGTCACCAACAACATTCAGTCAGGCTGTTTACAAAATATGTGATAGATACATAGTTATATCACATGGAACCCAACACGTTTGACTAATAAACAGCTTCAATCTCCACCCAAATAGTTACACTTCCTTATTTACATCCACGTTATGAATGAATTAGTGCTATGAATGAAATCTCGCAATAAGCTCGTTAACTGTCATTGTATTCTGTTGGCCTGCCTTATTACAATGTATTATGATTGCTATACTGGATTGACGCTGGATAAGCTGGTTAACTGTTTAACTGATGAATTTGATCAGCCACCATTCTCTAGGAAGGCATAACTCTTAATCTATTATATTGCCTATTTTGAGGTTACTTTGGCTGAAGGCTGGGTGCCTAAGTGATCAGCAATTTTCAGTCACGTTGTTTTCAGATTATTCAGCAGGCCCAGATCTTTGCATGGGAAATTAATAACTCGGTCAATGAAGTTACCTTTCGTATGAAGAGGTATTCTTCACCCATCTTTACCCTAGATTTCATATTAGCGGCAGCTATAGGCCTACATGAAACCATATCCTTAGTTCTTTGTATTTGAACTCTGAGATCTACACAGCCCAAAAGTTAACGATCCTATAGGAACACGCACGCACGCACGCACGCACGCACGCACGCACGCACGCACGCACGCACGCACGCACGCACGCACGCACGCACGCACGCACGCACGCACGCACGCACGCACGCACGCAGATCGGAACTACTGACTTGTTCACCAAGTGAATTAACTTCCTTCTAAATCAGCTTATGAATTATCTGTATATCTGTATCAGCCAGACAGCTAGATAAAGACCACAAATCAATGCTGTCACTTATATTGTCTTAAGAAGATCGGCTCACACACAAATTAATTTCAGAATAACAGCTTTCCTATACAGTTACACAATTCCAACTGTCGGTATTGTATGTGTGCGCGTATGTATTGTTATAATACATGTATGTCTGTCTGCATTATATTTTCTGCCAGAGGATATATCTAACGATTTAGATAATCATATCGCAGTCAACCTTGAATATATTCTAACATACATCATCATGCTGTATTATTGACAGAAATTTGTATATATCGATGTCTTAATAAATGATGTCAGTATATTTTGTAAAATGCAGCATAATATCATGGACATTATTAGTATATTGCGAATAGACCCTTCCAGTTTTAGCTATGCCCCGCCCATCTCTAGCTAAGCTCCACCCACACCATGCTCGTGTTGGGGTCGATCAATCTCTGAACTACCAAACTATCAATTTCCAGAAACTATACAGGTAAGCTATTGAATAGTTTGGAACTAATTTGATTGGGCGCCGTTCCTGCCTATGGCAGCAACAGCGCCCAGTCAAAATAGTTTCAAAATATTCGACAGAATCTTTATTAAATAGTAGAGACATAGAATTCGTTGTGTACAACGTGTCGGACTATTAAGCGTTAAAGAAGGGCTGTTTGGAATCACTCATGACATCATGATTATGACGTCAGTATACACGTCACTTAAATTATGACGTCATATGACGTCAGACGATCGATGGATAAACGTGCAAAGGTCCATTCGATATATAAATTTCTGTCGAAAATACAGTAAGTGAGAATATTTGCATTATCTCTTCTTAGTATAGACCCTGTTTACATCCGTTTGTCATGTGTCTATATCTACACTATACCAGTTCGCATTTTGTACATCTAGACATATTATGATTATATAATAGCGACAAAAAATATGAGATACTTTGATATATACATAGTTTTATCATATAAACTAGTCCGTGTTTTCTGACTACACCCTAATATGTCGAGTGTGATATGCCAGGCCGTTCCACGTTTCTTGACGTGAACCCACGTACAATATTCAACGAAAAAGAAAATCTCATTGGTTAAAGGGAAACACCAGCCCCTCTATACTACTTTGTATTAAGTTAATACAGACCGTAACGTTTTCAAAAATATAACTGTACGCTCTGTGCTCAAATTAGAAATATATATCTTCGCTATTTAAATATATGATACATTAGTTAAATTTCTATTCCCGGATGAGGCGTATGACGTCATAAGTTGAACGTTTTTCTCGCTGTCATCCAACGCTATCGCAATTTTATATTGCGATTTGCGTTTTATATGGGGTTTCTCTTCAACGGTGTTAGGAATATATAAACTATATTTGCGGAAATGTTGAAGAATACATAATAACAGTCTTTGTCTGAATTCTCTGATGGTGCCGATTTTGACATCAAGTTCTGATCTTGAGATAAATGAATGACGCGATAGTATAGACATATCAATATAACTGCAATTTTTGAATCAACAACCCCACTGGCGCTACTGCAGATAATGTTATTAAAGTTTCATCTATTAAGATGAGAGTTTAAATAGTTATTACATACATCCAGCCCATCTTTAGGTACCTATGTTTTCATACTATCCTAAGAAATTCCTGAGATATTGTAATATTCATCCAATTAGCATGTATCTTCATAGAAAATGGCCATCTTAAGGTTCGGCAACGAATGTAGGAAAATAACAAATATATCCATAAATTTGCGATAATGTGATAAGTGTCTTAATCTTTTCAATCTGTACAAATATAAATGATGTCGATAGCATTATCACCGATAGAGATATCATCATCCAAATTCATGCACTCCTGTTTTCAGAGTGCCGTTATCATGGTTCTTGTCGGATGGGATTCAACCTATGACGTCATAGGCTTAATTAGCTCGCAGAAATTTATAGTAACATAGCGGGTTTTAACACCATTTTAATCGGATTTATATATAAATGTCGCAAGAAAGTTTTACACAGTAGCTTAGATATGTGCTCTACGATAGAACTGCGTGTTTTATGCAAACAATGGTGACCCTTCTTGTGTTTCCCTTTAAGTAACGCCAGAAGTCTAAGGCCGTGTTCTCCCTGGAGAGTTAATCGGGAATAACGCCATACCTCAGTATTGAGTTACGGCGGTGAGATCTCTAGTGAGAACACGGCCATAACCATTCCGTTGAATAATTTGAAACTAATTTGTCTGTGCACTGTGCCCGCCATAGGCAGCAACACCACCAAGTCAAATTAATTTCAAAATATTCAACAGGTTACCTGTATAGTTTTCTGGAAATTGAGATTCAGAAAGTTCGGGGATCGATCGATCCCAATGCGGGCAAATCGTCGTCGGAGCTTAGCTAGTAATTGGCGGGGCATAGCAAAAACTGGATGCATCCATTACATGTGTATGACGTCATGATTCACAAGTCAATAAACAAAAAATTTATAATAATTTTCTGTAAAAATGTTTGTTTATCGTCAAAATGCAAGATATGGTGGCAACTACAGAATCTTGGTATACACTTTTACAACAACGTTACTGAAACCTGTTGCTGTCTTAGCTGCCTGCTTGTTGCATTTCTGCAGACAACATTTTCCATGGGGTTTAACTCTGGATAATCTGAATATTTTGAACAAATATTTGACTGAAAGTTGTTGGTGGTACCAACAACTTTCAGTCAAATTATTTTCAAAATATTCAGCAGGGCCAGAGTTATTTTCTATGGAAATTATTGTCTGGTGGTTTGCAGCAGTCGGATAGTTAACTGGTTAACCAGCAATATCGTCCAGTAACTTCGATTTGAAAATGATATAATAATATTTAGCACACGGATAAATCAGAAATAGCACACGTTACAATCCTACGGTAGAATAATAATTCAAGGATCCGGCATGCATTTCGGTCCTGGCAGCGAGCTATCCCGATCAACGAATAGCGTGTCTCCTTTTGGACCCATGATGCCATTCACGCCTGGGCTACCTGGTAATCCTTGCCTCCCGATCGGACCACGGCTACCGTTGCCTTTATTCGGACATTTCGTGCACTCCGAAGAAACTCTATCCTCGCATGTGCATTTGCCCTGGAATGTTCAAGAAGAAAAAGATGCATTTTGCATGTATGTGGTCGGAATTTCATGCGGCCATAAATAATATGGGAGAGAACTCTTGTCAGCGTATGGTCAAGATAATACAATAAAAACAGAATGATCACCCTTGCTATCAGGAAATTGGATTAGATTGATTGAGAGTGAACGAGTGATAGATGTAGAGAAGGAAAGACAGTCCATCGGTCAAGTAATGGCGGCAGAATGATTTCAAGTTCTGGGTAACGTTGGGGGCGGGGATGTCCCCCTCCCATGAGTTGGGGGTCCGGGGATACCCCCTGGGAAATCTTCAAATTTAGACACTGAGAAGGGGGTATCCATAATAGATTCACCAGTCAAAATATGTACTGCAGTAAAAGTCGAAGAATTTTATTTTTTATGGATTGTTACAAATGTCTACCATTGTTTTATTGGGGTGGGGCGGGGCATAGCGTAGTGTGTCTCCCCGCCCCGCCCATAATATTGGGGGTGGGGTGGGGGGGGGGGGCGGTGGAGCGGGGTTTGGGGGGGGGGCGGGGTGGGGGGGGGGCCGATGACCACACACACGCGCGCGCACACACCGGTTCCGCCACCCATACGGTCAAGACGCATAGTCTATAGAAGAGAAACTAGCGATAAAACATGGAGATTCAGTCCATTTAGCTATCTGTGTTTTAGTTGCAATTCGCAACTAGCCTCACTCTTCCTGCCTGTCAGCCTGCCTTGTCTGCCTGCACCACCACCTCCAACTCCACCCCACTCCCAACACTCCTCCCCCATCTGTCAAAGCTGCATAAATCGCAAGTATAGTAGCCTAATAATATAATGAATTCAAATGCATTTTATGATTTTCCCACAGATAAAACAATACTCCGTTACCTTAGATCCTTTATGGCCTTCGCGGCCTTTTGGTCCATCTATTCCTGGGTACCCCTTTAACGGTGCTAGAACTGAATAATAATAATAATAATAATAATAATAATAATAATAATAAAAAAAAATAATAATAGTAATGTGCAGAACTTGTATACAGAATTTTTATTGGTAAATTTTTTGGCGAAAATCCTGAATTTTATGAAAATTTACCGGATATCGTTTGAAACGCTACGCCTCATTAACTGCTTGGTCGATTTCAACCAGCCTTGGCTGGAATTACGCTATATGGCAGGCTTCAGATCTTGTATGCAGAATTTTGATAGGTCAGTCATTTGGTGGCCATCTTGGATTTTCCAAAAGTTTTCGTAAATCTGTTAAATCCTACACCTCATTAACCACTTGGCAGATTTCAATCAAACTCAGCTGATTGGTTAATTCTTTTGGTGGCCATCTTGGATTTCCGAAAGTTATCCATCATGTTTATTTAAATGCAAATGGTTCAAATGCTAATGGTTCATGTTCCAAAACCATGATCAGATATGCTGCTGAATTTATTTTAACCAGTCCAAGCGGATGTTGATGCTGCTTTAGACAGCAATTGCCCTTTCCAGAGTATTCATCCATCATCTGACCTCGTATGACGTCATAATCAGCCCATCGCGTGTATGGTGATGTCACAATCATTACGTCATAAAGGGTTCCATATCGACCGTCACCAAATCTCAAATACTCCGACACGTTGTATGAATTGTATGTCTTTGTAATTGTTTGCATTTTAATAAACATGCTGTTGAATATTTTGAAACTAATTTGACTGGACGCTGTTGCTGCCTTAGGCAGCAACAGCACCCAGTCAAATTGGTTTCAAAATTTTCACCAGCTTAAATGTGTAGGTTTTTTTTAAATTGATAGTCAGCGTGTTCAGAGATCGGTCGATCCCAACACGAGCGAAGTGTGGTTGGAGCTTAGTTAGAGATGGGCGGGGCATAGCTAAAACCGGAATGGTCCATTACATCCAGTCAGTCTAGTCCCGATATACTCAACACCATATTCTTACACCTTGATGGATCTATGGGCTTTTTCATTCAACATAAATGCATAAAGGTGCAAGTTATAATGGTTCCGTTATAGGCTCGTCTTCATTGATAATCTAATATATTTACATAATTTAATCAAAGCATCTTTATTTCCATCATTGTTGTTTACCACATCACTTGGAATGTATTTTTGCCGTCCTGTGTTAAATTTGTGGCAGTAAAATAAGAAGTGATTCTCATCGTCGCCAGCATTACATCTATCACATAGTTTTTCATCTCATCTCATCTAGTTGGTGATTTAAAGTTCTAAAATGGCCTAGTGTAATGGCTTCTTTATATGATGGTTAGATATGGCTCAAATCGTATAATGTTCTTTAGTTTCTGCATCAACGATATGTATATTTCCTGTTGTCATTAAGATATTTTCTATATATTCCATCCATTTTATCTTATAATTGTGTTGTCCTGTGTAATCTAAGGCAATGAAGTATAACATAGACGACAATTTGGTATATCCTGAGTTTACAATATCAATCGGGAACGTAATCATTTTGTACTGGATTAAAATGTCTAGGAGACATGTGCCAGTCTCACCATCAACTGTTACATTCGGAGTACTCCTTTTCATTTCCAACATAGTTTTGTAGAATTTTATTTGACAGTTTTATACTAATTTTGTACTCGCAAAGCTCCATACCTCAGAGGCAGATAGCATTACAGGGATGGCCATCATATTAAACAGCTTTTAAAATTTTCATGGTGTTTCGGATGATATAGTGCACAGCTCAGGCGTGAATTGGGTTCTCCGGTTACGTAGTCCTGAACGCTAGCCACTACACCAAGCCGCCACCACTAAAAGAGAATCTAGGTTTTTTCGAGACCATATATTCAGCTAATCGTCTGCGTCAGCCAGTCGATGACACCTGATCATGCACCCTTGGGATTGACTGAACTCACTTCATCCTCAGTCGCGACAACTAGTGAAATAGACGGAATTTAGGGGAAAGCTTCCATACCGTGTGTTTAAATAACATGGATTTCAATACAAACACATGACTTACTCGATGTTCCCTGGTTGGTAGTCTCGAGAAGGTACTAGAGTACGTACTATAGACGCTACTCTGGTAACTTGAGTAGATAGCTACTCTACTAGGGCATAAACTCAGCCTACGGTGAATGTATGCGCATGAGCAGTATTGGGCACTCTACGGATCTAACTCTATGGTGGAAACCATTTCAACATGCAATGTCCACCACGGTGGATGTGGGCAAATATTATTTGGTTAGAACATCCTCCAGGATTGAAATGTGCAGGTGGAGACATTAAATAAATTGGCAGACATAAGTAGGTGTGTGCGTGCAGCATAAATCAGCAAGAATCCTGATAACGCAGTGTACTGGGCTGATGCTGGGCTGATACCGGCCTAATACTGAATGCATCGTCGCGGTATTGGGCCGGCATCGGGCCAGTAATCTGCGTTATTTGGGAAGAGGGTTTTTCGCGCATGGTCCATCTGTCCATATAGTATCTAGCTGACAATGCTACTTACACCCAGCTGGCTTGTTGATACACGGCCGACCACGATCTCCTGGTAAACCAGGGGCTCCAGGCACTCCTGAAACATGAAACAGATTGTACGTCAGTACTTGAAGAGTTCCTTAATAATGCTGGTTATTGGGCTGGTACTAGATCAATACCGGAGCAGTAACCAGAATGGACCTTTCCAGTCTTAGCTAGCTCCATCCACACCTAGCTCGTGTTGGGATTGATCGATCCCTGATCTCCCTGACTATAAATTTCCAGAAAACAATACAGGTAGGCTGTTGAATATTTTGAAATTAATTTGCATGGGCGCTGTTGCTGCCAATGACATCAACAGCGGCCAATCAAATAAGTTTCAAAATATTCAACGCATGTTTATTAAATATCAAAGACTCGATTCATACGTGTCGAACTATTAAGCGTTCAAGTCAGACTGAATCGAGTCATTCATGGCGTCATGATAAAGACGTCATCCTATGTTTCACGTAATGGATTATGACATCATATTACGTCACATAAAAAATAAAAATAATTTTAGGGTTTAATATCGTGTCAATATACATTGTTTTGTAGTATGTGTAAGTAGTCAATAGATGAACCCATTTCTAGCTTTGAAACATTAATGTCCACAATCTAAATTTCAAGGTAATTATACAGGTAAGTTGTTGAATATTTTGAAACTAATTTTACTGGCTGCTGTTGCTGCCAACAAAATGTTTCTTAAAGCGTAAATCAATCAAAGACATACAATTCGTAAGTAGTAATAGGAATTTATATTATGAAAACTATAATGAAAATTCTGCTTAGCCATCAATCATATGACATCATAATCAACCACGTGACGTGTAGGCTGATGTCATAATCAGTTATGTCATAAAAGAAGTGGATTAGTTCAGCTCAAACGCATAATTGATGATGTACTAAGTGTTGTTGTATGAATTGTATGTCCTTACTACGCAATAAACATGCTGTTGAATATTTTGAAACTAATTTGCCTGGGCGCTGTTGCTGCCATAGGCAGCAACTGCACTTAGTCAAATTATTTTCAAAATATTTAACAGCTTACATCTATAGTTATTCAGATTTACAGAATGCGGGGATCGATTTATCCCAACACGGGCAAATCGCAGGTGGAGCCCAGCTAGAGATGGGCGGGGAATAGCTAGAAGTCGGATCCTCCATTAAGTCACTAGCTAGCTGGCATGCTAATCATAATAACGTAGATAGCTCCACAAAGAAAAATCAGTCACTACTATAGAGTCTTTGATGACTGTCCAATTTTCTGTTAACGGTCTGTTAAATATTTTGAAACTACTTTGATTGGGAGCCGTAGGTAGCAAACGTTCCCAGTAAAATTAGTTTTCAAAATATTCAACAACTGACCTGTATACGCAACTTGTTATTTAGATTCTGGAATTTTAGGTTTCAATGTTTCAAATCGATTCCCACACGTATACAAATGTGGGCGGAGCTTGGCTAGAAATGGGCAGGGCATAGCTTGAGATGGATCCGTGCTTTATCTAAGTATATGCATTTCCATTATACTGACATCATTACCTGCGTGACCATCTTCTCCTTTCGTTCCAGGAATCCCCTTTATGCCAACAACAGCCTTGCATTTTGGAGAAGGGCAGTCGCCATCTGAATAAATTATATATATATATATTAGTGCTGCTAATTTTCGATTTTCAAGCTATTCGATTAATCGACAGTTCAATCGATCAGTTAATCGATCGTTGATCGATATTCTCATAATTCACGCACGCATATGAATATCCATCTTTACTAGTATTCAGTCACCGTAAGTGGATATATAAAACCGAGATGCTACCATAGTCCATGTCGGGTTTACACTGTTCAGAATTATGAGAATATCGATCAACGATCGATTAACTGATCGATTGAACTGTTTGTGGAAGGCCTATATAGGGGCAACCAGGTCCAGCGCGGTACCACACTTCATTCTTCTCAAATATGAACTGCAGGTTTTTTGCCAGCATCAATAGCAGGCCATCATGGGCCATTGGCGGGGCACCGCTGGAATAGGGTTTGACCAGATGAAAACTGAGGTCGTTATTTAGGGTGTTGATGTATGCCACCTCTGTATCCAAGAGCTCAATCAACGACTAGAGGATGTACTTCATCTTCGGAAAATCGTACCGAAACACGATCTTGTGGCCATCTATGTTGCGACCCAGACGCTCCTTCGACACATCATTGAGGTCTGTGAGCAGCTCCACCCCATCACCACCAATGGGGTGGAGGGAGAATGCTTTTGAGTTTGCTTCGTACTGTAGGGCGAATAACTTGCCATCGCTCTCTTTGGCAGCATCAACTGCGTACACATCTGCCAGGTCAGCAAGACCAGTCGAGTGAGCAAATATGGGTTCCATAGCACCCTATAGGAGGGGTTTAAACAAGAGATATAACCATGCCGATTGTCCGACTGCTGCTCTCCGGTGGTGAGAACGTAATCTCACCCTCTCTAGAGGGGGAGACGGGTGGTACAGTACCGTGTAGAATGGGTCCTCTTCGAGGTGCCCCAGCGGGGCACAGCATACATACACGCCGATGTGCTACATCAACCTCCGGGCAGTGCACACAGCAGCTCACTGGTAGAAGTCGGCCGGGACGTGGTAGAGTATCTCCCAGATGCCAACAGCAACCTATGGAAAGCTATCAGTCCTAGCCTGTTCACACCTGTAAATCACCTGTTTGACAGCCACTCCATTAACATATATGCCAGCACGGATGGGATATTGGATGCCCATTTAGAGTTTACACTCTTATTACTCATTGACCTGACGACAACATGATATCACACCAGGAATAGCTGACCTTTGCCAAGATGATGAAGAGCCAGCTACAGGTTTGCCCCTTAATAACCCCTGCACAGATAAAGGCCTTAAACCAGCAGATGCTCGCACTGCAACAAGAAGGAGAGCGACTACAGCGGGAGAGCTGGTATCAACAGAACGCGAGCATTGCAAGGAGGCGAAGGAACAGTGACGGTTCCCGATACTGACAGGCCCTCCTGGAGGAGAGTAAGCGGGACAATGAGCCAGATGTAGCGGACGATGCAGCGGAGACCACGGACGAGGATGAGCCAGAGAGTAAGCGGGACGATGTCTTCACATCCGACGATGAGCCAGATGTTTTCACATACGATGATGAGTCAGGTGTCTTCACAGACGAGGATAAGCCAGATGTCATACAGTGGGAAGAGGAGATGGCGCAGAAGTGTAAGACCAAGAAAGCCATCCAGCAGCGGGTCATATGGTGAAGTTCCAGATGTCACGTCTCAGAAAGCTACTGGCACCCGACATAGTGCTGGATGACCTCTGTCTAAGAGTTAAGATACGTCTGTCTCGACACCAGCAAGCTGGCACGGTTCGCCAGGCTCTCCAAAATGTACCCTTCTAGGACTCATGAGCAGAGTCTGCATGTGATACAGGTTTAATTTCCAGGTATACTATGGCAAAATCAGAGTGGCGGAAGCAACCAGAAATATACCCCTCAATGACGGCTGACAAGGGCGGTACCATCCACGGCTGGCGACTCCAGCAGATAGATACCATCAGACAGAATCTCGGCCATGAGGCAGAAAAGTACAGCAGAATGCGCAGGCGATATAAGACAGCCTACAACGTCCTCGCGCATACAACCACTGCTGTGGGTGTGATTGCAGCCAGTGCTGGGGTGGCAGCTGTGGCCACTCTCGCTACAAGGGTGGGGGCCATCGTCGCCATCCCCGCTGGGTGGCGTGACACTAGTCGCCACTGTCCTGGCCATGGGCTTGGGGGTGTGGCAGCGGCAGATCACAAGGAGGCTGGAGAAGCATGCTAAGTACGTGGCACTGAGGATGGCCAGGTCACTGATGAAGAGTACCACCATATATTGAAGGTCCAAGCCCTGTACCGCACGGAGAAACCTAAAGTGTGACAGCAATACCTCAAAGGCTCCAGCGGGCAGGTTGATATGGAGGAGTTAAAAAACGGGATGTTACGGCGAGGTCGCCTCGCTGGTCTCTGGAGTCGAGACGACTACAAATAGTGTGCTGCCTGTACGGTAGCTTTAAGAACACCAGTATAGATGGCCTTCCCACTGAACCTCGCGACAGTCATCCGGAGCCAACCGCCCCTCCTGGGTACACCCTTGACTGGCCTGAGAGGTCTACTGGATAATATACCAGAGGTAACACCGTTCTCCATCACAGTGGATAAACGGTCCCGAACTAGCTTCTCCGTCAACTCACGACCACTGACCAACCGCCCCATCAAAATCAAGGATACGAGCAAGCTCATACTTAAATGGCTGCTCCAAGCCTCTCATACTGGAATCAGCAGCTGAACTTTGCCGTGTGGTGTGCCACGGCAGGATGTGGAGTAAGTTCCACCCTGCTTCACTCCTATTCTGGTACTTCTGAAGCTGTGCTCATCGCCAGCTGTCTCAGATTCCACGTGTACTTCATGGTGCGATGAATCCTCCATGAGCTGGGTGCAAGCCTCCCTGATACAAACGCCTTCGACCCACAGCTCAACAGTCATAGCGTCTCAGCGGCCAGCAGACTACAGAGAGAGAGAGAGAGTTCAGCGCTCAACCAGACTATCGGTGGCATGGTATTGACAACAGCGGTCTAGGGGGTTATGTACGGTGACCCGAGACATAACTACTCAGGATTCCCCTATCGAACCCCCCGACGAGTAGGCCGTCGGAAGACAGCGACATTCTCATTCGATCCAGACTCTGACCCTGGAGCGATGGTGCAAAATATGCACATCACTGGCTTGCGGCAGGACTATCCAGATGTGTGGAAGTACTTTGTTCCACACACCACCTCAAGCCTCATACCAGCAGGGATCGTTTGGATCAACCAGTCCCTGGAAGCACTGTGCTACTGCCTCCTTACGGCACAGACCCAGTTGCGGCATTCCATAGATGGTGTCAGCGGAGCAGAGGTCCAGGCCATGTTCATCAGTCTCGTTGAGGATATGATCATCGTGGCAGACCCCAGTAGTCTTATTGCTAAGTTCCAGCAGGGGTTGCAGAAGGCCCGTCGCAAACTTGACTTTGCTATTTCGCCACATCTACGGTTGATTCCGAGCAACATGATCATGAAAATCAAGGACCTCCAAGTCAGGGGCTATAACAACATGATAGTCGAGGGGAGCTCCCCCGGTATCCAATTCGGCTTCAACACTGCCATCAATGCACCTATGCGTAGTATAAGCCATACAGTCATTCCGACCCTGACACAGCAGTCAGTCAACACGGCAGCTCCAGGCACCCCGACACTGCAGCGCCAGTCGACACGACACCGCTTACCATGGTAGCTCTACATGTGGTGTCAGGCCTAGCTATCGTGGCGCTCGGGATCAGCCCACTCCGCCGCTAGCAAATCAGCTATAAGACTATCCTGACTCTCTACAGTCGAAGTGGGGACCACGGTGAGACACTGAACCAGCTTGGCATGCCCTACAGCCCCTATACCCGCTGCCAACATGCACATCCAAGGGCTGGAGGGTTCGGCAGCGCATCCTTTCTCCAGCTTGTAGTATCGCAGAGCCTTGTTCAGCTCTGAGTCCGGTGAGGCTATGGCGGTCTGCAACTGCTGGAACACATCTAACAGATACTCCCGATCCTTTTAGAAACCTTTAGCTTGCAGGAGCTGCTCGACGATACTCCCGCCCATGATAAGGTATTCGAGGAAGCAGATCTGTCCCTTTCCAAATCCTAGATAGAGCTTCACAGCTGTCAGCTCCTCTGTCAGCTCAGCACTGGAGAGCTGAGCGAGCTCATCTGGTGTCTTCTTCTTGTAGTCCTTCAACTCCCTCCAGAAGACATCATAGTACTTCTCGCATAGCGTGAGCCCGGACATGTTTAAGATGTCTCAATGGAGAGATGAATATTCCGGAGTACCAACCCAGCCACCTGGCAGATGCAGACTGGAAAGATCTTATTAGCTCTCTCGACAGGGGGATGCAGACGTTTAACCGCGTTGTATACTCATTGCTTAAACAATGCCATCAACGGTACAGATCGTGAAGCAACTGCCCGAGAGCCAGGCGAGTCTTCAGAAGGTGGAGAACCTACTGCAAACCAAGACACAGAAGTTACTGACCAAAGCAAAACCTCTGGCAGTCCACGTCGCCAGTAACGTGGCGGCGAAAGAGGCCATGGTGAATATAACAGGGGGAAATGAGATTCTTCCTACCGCCACTGCAGCTGTCCTCGCTACAGTGGTGAGTGGGGTGGTGCCTCTTACACTGTTACCACCAAGATCATGGGTGAACGTGTTACACTAATGGAGGCCACAGTTCTCGGGCTAGTAACGAGTGCAATGGCTGAGATCATCGTCGCCTACGTTTAACCTCTCTGAATAGTGAGAGATGGATCACGAGACCCCTGCAGCATATGAGGCATAGCGTGCCAGAGGGCAGTGTGTAGCCCATAGTCGAGCACGCGGACTGAGGATCGCCAATGCCCGGGAATGGTTGACCGCCCACAAGGCGTGCCCCTGCAGAGAGGGCCAGTACCCTGAGCACTGCTACCTATTCCCTTGGCCGACTGCGTGGTCCTCCTATGCCCAACTATTTCACTCGGTGTATGACTAGTAGGTTTAAGCCGTCTGTGTATATATATATATATATGTGTGACTATGACTCTGTCACTCACAGACCTAGAAAGCAAAGAGCTAGGCAATCTTGCTCACTTGGGTGAGGCACGCCTCGGTTCAGAGGACACTGTTGGCCCTATCTCCTTCCTAGACTTCGATGAGAAGGGAGACCCGCGGGAGATACGAGGTAGCATCCTAGCTCGAGATCTCATCGGGAACACTGATACGGTAGGACAAACAGGCATTAACACGACCAAGACTGTATACAAGTGGATGGGCATCAAGGAGAGGGCGACGATGCGAGGTATGTTTGGAGTCGATGATGCTAAAGCCATCAAGGTTATGGCTGAGCCCTATGCACAGGACCTGGTTAAGGATCTCCTGAAACCACGGAGCTCATTCCGACAGGATGGAGAGAATCTCAAGATAGGCACCCTCAGCCTGTGCAGTATCACTGTCGACGGCCAAAGAGGTGCAGTTGTTACCGCCAGCCTCTGGCTGCCAGAGGTGAAGAAGTCAGGGTTCTTTAATTTGCCATTTAAGACAACTTGATAGTCATGGCTTCCCGTGCATGTATTATACAGATACTGGATGTATTAGACAGTGTGGGAGCTGACAAAGGCCCTCTACACTATCTTCTCAGCTGCTGCTGGGATTTCATGCTTGACACCTCCATCACATCCTTCGTATCCACCGGAGGTGCAGGATTCCCCACTCTGCAGGTGAAAGAGCTGGTGCACAAAGTACTGCCGTTTAGTCTCCCAGATTAAGACGAGGCTACCACCGACCAAGTGCTAACCATCCTCCTCATGCATGTCTGTACCATTTGACAGTAGGCCGGCTGATGCTGGCCAGGTGGTGCTGATAATTGCCCCGTCAGGACATGGGAAAATATCTTGCTGCGGGCTCTCCTGGCCGAACATCTACACTCTCAATACATCCTTCTGGTGTCTGACTCCGCAGCTGAGGCGGTTGACAGTAATGATCAATGGTACAATGGCCCAATCACCAAGATGCAAGCACTGATGGAGAAGGCGCTGGCAGCCTGACTGACAGAACCACTTGTTCTAGTTATCGATGACCCTGCAATGGACCAGAAGATAGTCACCTACCTCAGCAACATCACCAGGCGCATCCGACACAAAGGTAACTGTCTTCATCCTCTTTCAGAAGTACACCCGCGAGATCTCACCAGACAGCCAACACAATGCCCGGTTGCTATACTTCAGCTCCAAGTGTGGACGTGCCCGGCTTCAGACCATATACGACAGCCTAACCCTCAAGGAGACCAAAGGGACTTTATCACAGGTGTACAGAGGGTAGCTGAGCTGTACCGCTTCATCTTCAGCAACAAGGAGACAGGTGAACTGTCACACTTCAAGCCATCTCTGGAAAAGGTGCAGAACTTCACCTACAAGTTGAATCCAGCCAGGAAACTAGCCTGCTCTATGCGTCATCGGTGACAGACTGAGCGGAGACCACGGCGGTCTCCGCTGCAACTTTCTTTCATTCATCAGAAGGCTGCGCAGTCTCCGCTACTGCGTCCGTGGTCTCCGCTACTTCGTCCGCAGTCTCCGCTGCTTGAGAGCCTTCGTCAGCGGTCTCTGCTGCTACTTCGACAGTTTCATCCAGTCTGTACTGTCGCCGAACTCTACCCACTGGTCCGTGTCTATGACTCTCTTCTTATGGAACTTCTCACGGAAGGTCCACTTTGTCCATGCACGACGAGCATCTGATTTGCGAGCGGATTTGATGAGGTAGTCCTGGCCGACCCTCGCCCTTTGGAGAACTAGAAGAACAGGACTGTTGGTTTGGGCCACAGGAGGTAGGTCGAGTGTCCTGCCCTGGGTGCTGTCAAACTTCTGGTAGAGTATCCGAGTCAGGAGTTCTTTTGTACTACGAGCTGGTGCTCCTTCCTCTATGGCGGCCAGTATCTCCGCATCAGACAGATGTGTGACCTTGGCTCGCTCGTGGATAATATTGATGTCACGAAGCAGTTCTCGGACTCTGTCACAGTGGGACAGTGCACGCCGTGGCTGTCGTGCTGACTGTCGTGCCAACTTGTTCTGCTGCCTATAGACAATCTGCTGGAGAACTTTACCAAACATGGCAGCCGTTTAACCCTTCTATATACCCAGACCGTAAACATGCTGCAGTATGTGCAACATCCAGATGGGTCCATTGAACCCGCGACATTGCACCGCACTGATCCTCGGAAGGACTGGCTGACGCTCATTTGACCCAGTATACATGATGAGAACCCATTGTCCGCTGCTGGGAAGTACATTGACGTTGCAATCTCGGCAGAGATCCACGAGATCAAGAGCATGACACTCGAGTTCAAGCTTCAGAGCACAATTGAACAGATGGTAGAGCTCCCGCAGGTTCTGAACAGGTGGGAGATCGTTCAGAGCAACAGCACCGTGAACACCACCTATGTGAATGATGGGTACCGAGTCCTAGGTCTGCTGGCTCGTGGCCAAACCTTCTATGCCCAGGGAAAGGGGTACTACGCTGTGGGGTGCAATGAGGGGTTCACGGAATTCGAACTATGGGCAGGTGTTGAGAAGCCCGTGGCTGTTCCACTCTTAACCCTCCTCGAGAACATACACGTGAATCTGGCTGCCATGCAGGATAGGCTGTTCCTCCGGGTGTACACTGAGCAGCTCGCACATGCGACGATGAATGCTCCAAGACTTCATGTCTGGCATGACGAGAATGACCAGGAGGGGAAGCAAATGGGTTACAAACAGCGGATCATGCATGTGGAGCGAGAACACCATCAGGTCCAAGCCACAGCTAACCAACAGGTAGAGCCGACATTGCATCATGGTGCATCGGACTGTGTCGCTGTTGCGGTCCTGGTTCAGAAGGGAGGAGCCATCCAGCAGGTGGGTAGGCTAGACGACTTCAAGCTTGTGGTTGCTGGGACCAATGTTCATGGCGAGGTACACGAGCTGGCTGATTGCCAACTCTACAGACAGAAAACTAAGTCATATGCACTTCTGCGCCTAACCAGTGGATGCGATGACCTCGAGTCGGCACTCGAGGGCCGTCACCACCTCGGGGGCAGGGACATCCCACCTAATCCAGGCAACTGGCTCAGCTTCAACATCAGAACCCTCATAGCTGGGACTCGCTCATTAGGTGTGACGGTACTTTACTTTGGCTATGCTAAGGTATGCATGTCGAACACATCAGGTATTCAGCTTGAGCATGAGTAGAGCACGACTCCTGTCGTCACCGCTGCAGCTGCCACCACTACTATAAGCTCTGCTGTCTTCTGACCTGTCGATGCTTCATAGTCGAGCGTTGGCTCAGATATCTTTACAGCCTCGTAGTACTCATCGAGACTCTCATCTGCCTCTTTGAGGCTCTGGTTGGCTGAGCTCGGAGTTGTCGTCGACGTGCCTCCCTCTGGTGCATATGCTCAAGTGCTTTGCTGTACTCAAACTTCTACTTAGACAGCTTCTCCATCGCCTGGTTATGACGCTCACACTTGACCTCTGCTGCCTTCTTGATGGCGAAGCTGAGTCCCCAGTTCGCTAAGGCAAACACGCCCGCATTCAAGATTGCAGAGGCCATGCTATAGACAACAGTTTAAAGCTACTATATAACTGCCCCAGTGACGGATCCCCAGAGCGATGTATGAACCAGAGGCTGATCCAGTCGAGGATATAGATGACGAGGATCATGAGGAGGACTATGATGAGGAGGATGATTATTATGCAGACGACTACGATGTAGCGGAGACCGCGGGTGAGTATGATGATGTAGAGCCTGAATCCCGCAAGCTAGTACACAGAGCGAAAGGAATCTATCGCACTTACGTAAAAGGTTCTATCGGTCCGCTGGCAGCAGTTGGGGCTCTGATCACTCTGTTCACTACGAAGGCTGGTGAGACAGTCCACAAGATCGCTAACAATGCTCTCTATGGAGTGGAGAAGATTTCTGAAGCCATACCAGCCATCGCCTCAGGAGTAGTCTTCGGAGTCGCAGGCCCTTGGCTACCATACGTTGCCATAGTGCTCATGGCCATCTGGGCCGCCGAACATTTAAGCCGTACTATATAAGGATGGTGTCTCTGTACGACCTGGTCACGACCCCTAACTTCTGAGGGTGGTCGATAAACTACTGTTCAGTGAGGATCCAGCAGAGATTAGACGCAAGTGTACGGAGGTGTTTGAGGAGGTCTTCAGTGATGGTCAAATGAATGATGGCCGTCTGTTCATCTGTTTAGAGTTCACCCAGGCTGTGCGTGACAGGACGGGAGTGGACGTCAGTGATGAAATCCGGGAGTTTATCAACCATCTTTCTTGAGGAACTCTACAATCAGCCTGTTGGATATTACCGTGAGCCCCCTCAGCTACTCAAGGCTGCATGTCACAAGGGCCACAACTTCACATTGGAGACACTTAGCCAGTGGCTCAGCCGCCAGGCGATGTGACAGATATACAGACTTCGTCCACGGCACATCAGGCATGCCCATTTCGAGGAAACTGTCCCGAGCAGAGTTCACTAGGCAGATGCGCTATTCTTTCCACATGACTCAGTTTGTTGCAAGACCTACAAGTATGCCCTCACCATCGTCGATGTATCACAGACAAGTCAGCTGGCCAGGTGGCCCAGGCATTCCAGTGTGTCTACAAGGCTTCGGAAAATCCCCTCCAGTGGCCGGAATTGGAGTTCAGAGGGGAGACTGCAGCGCTTATGCGGAAACACGATGTGGCAGTTAGGCGAGGCGAGGTAGGGCATCACCGTACCCAGGCTATCGCTGAGCAGTGGAATTGGACACTGGCAGAGAGACTGTTCCCATACCAATATACCCAGGAAATGGCCTCGCTGAGTGAACGTTCTAGAGTTTTGGTGAGAGGGCTGCCTGCTGTGGTGGAGAGATCCAATGCCGAGGTTACTAGGCTAATCGGGAAGAAGCCGGTAGAGGCTATAAGACACTCTGCTGGTCACAGGGGAGAGGAGTGCCTACCACCTGATGCTCTGGTTCGGTACCTGTATGAGCCTGGTGAGCTGGAAGGTGGTCGAGGGTGTGCAACAGATCCTAACTGGTCGATAGATGTTCACAGGCTTGACAGGCATGTGGAGGCAGAGGGGCGGCCTACACTGTACTCCTGGCACGCCAGCACGGAGTGCCTAGGCGACCATTTGTTGTAGAAGAGCTTCAGCTAGGCCCTGAAGACACACAGCTACCACCCCTAGGGTGGTAACATGATACTCGATGGGCTTGGTATGGACCCCTTCTGGCAGCACATGGCGCTTATCATGGTAAGCTCTGTCCACCCCGCCATGTAGGGCACTGTAGAACCTCTGCTAAGAGACCTCATTCTGCCACTTTGACATTCCCTTAGCCGAGCACTTACTTGCAGCTGTGCTCTCCACGTAGTACCATTTGGAGCGGAGAGCAATGCCACGCAAGCCTGCGAACTCGAACTTGAACAGTCCCAGAGTCCATCCAGACCATTTGTCCCAAGCTAGCCAGTCCCGTTTATGAGCTTGGTACTCTGCTCGCATCTCAGGGCGAATGACGTCGTCGAGGTTGGAGCCTGCTATAGCGATATACGCGGAGTCAGTGTCCATCTGCAGGTACTCAAAGCTGTCACGAGCTACGTAGTGATCGAGGAAGTCGTAGTAGAACTCCAGCATTCGCAGCTTCGCGAGCTCATAAACGGCTATCCCCACCTGGAAGGGCCTTCAAATTGTGATTCTCGGCTTGCGACTCTGGAGCTCGTATGACTCACTGATCTCCTCGAGATCTTCGAACCATGCACTACACAGGGCCTTGTCTACCACGCGTTCATCATTCGTGAAGCTGGTGTTGCTATGACGTTCTAGGGCCTCGATGAGCTTCCAGTAGGCACTGTTGCCGAGGAGTTTGAAGAGATCTGCCAAGAGTGCTTTGCTCTTATCTACATCTCCCGAGCGGCGGGCCTCCGTAACATTCTCCACGAACCACTCGAATGGGTGCTTGGCCTCATAGTCTATGGTGCGGTATTCAGCAGTGATCTCCAGGCCATGGGTTATATACCACTTGAGGGTCGAGGCGTACAGCAGCCGCTTCTTGGCAGAGACGGCACTGACCAGCTTCTGGGTGGTGGGCTGCTTCATCCCTGTTCGCCCTAGATATGCCAGCTTCTCAGACGAGATTGCCTCTACCGGGATCTCGCGGTTATAGAAGAGAGGAGGCATTTCCTTGAACTTTGCCCACATAGCCTTGGGGACCTCTATATCAACATCAGCAAACCCAAACCAGCTGTCGTCTAGGAGAGCCTCCTTAAAGCTAGCTACCCCACTGGCCCCGGACCAATGGCGCACTTTGTCCTTACCACATGGCATCTCTTTGGCTATCATTGACAGGTACAGAGCATTTGCGTCATAGCCGAGTAGACGTTGGCAGACACGCTCACTCAGGTGGATTCAAGTCACACCGGCCTCGTGGTATCTGGTCAACGCGATGCTGCGACCGCCAACAATAGCACCCTTCAGCATTTCGTAGGCTTCCTTGTCCAGTGAATAGAGGCTAACATCCGGCATGTGCTGAGCAGCTCCACGTAGGAGGTACTGCCGAGACACACCTGGGAGAGACACCGCGTCTTTGAGGATGTCTATTTCTTGTTCTGTGTAGAACTCCCACATCCGCTCTAGGGCTTCGATGAATGGACTGACGTCCAGGTTGTAGTATCGCAGCCAGTCAGCGAATGTCCGCATTCCATGCTCGCTGAATGTCTGGTTACACTGTTCCCACTCTGTTCCCGTCAAGAGGTAGCCACCCTTGAGCTTAGATGTCCATGCTGAGTAGTCAGGAAGCCCTGGATAGTTGAGCTTCTCATGTGTGTCAAACCACTCAAACAGGAGTTAGCTCTTCTGCTGTGTACACCCGTAAGCTTTGACCCATACCTTGTACGAGACTCCTGGGCCGAGGTAGTTCAGCACATCGAGAAACCTTGGCTCAGGTGTTATGAGGAACATGGTCTGACTAGCCTTCTTGTCGACTTTCACTGTACCTGTACTGTCAGTCAGCTCATCTACAAAGTACTTCTTGATGAGGTTCAGGTTATACTGCCCAGAGTTGAACCCCAGTACAGGCACTTAGTCACACCACTCATTGATCAGTCGCTTTGGGAGCTTGTCCAGGTCTGTCGGTATGTACTGTTCCCTAACCCTTGTCCGGATTAGGGATGCTCGCTGTGTGATCTCCAGCATGAACTCTCTGATGAGTTCTTTGGGGTCAGGATTGCATAGGTGAGTGGGCTCACCTGTGGCACCCTCTAAGGAGCAGCCAACCGACACAGAGATAGGTTTGTGAGTACTCTCGATCGTGAGAGTCTCCGTAGGATGAGTCTTGATACCATCTAGGAGTGCTTCGAAGTCGTAAATTATGAAGTGTGGGTATGGGACAGTCCGAACTCGTTTAGGGACGCTTGCGCAGCGTTTTATACAGCAGTCCCACTGTACCACAAGCGTGCATCCAGAGGCTCTCAGCTTCTCCTCTCTCAGGACTGTCTTGTGGTATCTTTGTTCGGCATCCTCACCTCGCTGGTGTTGTGGACACCCGTGCCAGTGACAGTCATGGAACTGGTAAACGGTGTTAGTGGTCGGATCATAACCATCTACGGGAGCGCCCTCGATCCAACGCTCGCCACCATGCCCACACTCTACATGGTGTATGTGTACGCCTCTGTTTCTCGACTCATACTCGATCCAACGAGTAGCCGCTGAACTGGATGGTTGGGGCGGGTGGAAGGCTTTCTCATACGCAGACTGTGGCACCTCAACCTTCTCGCCAGGACACACGATTTTAGTTTTGCCGCCTGTACAGTGATCAGCATGGCGTTGAAGATTGCATGCCTGTATAAACCTCTGCTGACAGTAACTGCAGACTAGTGTATGTGCCGAGTGGGAGAGGCGCTACCGTTACATGACACAACGTGACTCTGATCTCCGGTCTTGGGCTCCAATGCATGAATCCATTTTATCAAAAAAATCATATGCCCTCATAATCAACAATGTGACCTGACGTTACAATCAACTACGTCATGAATGATACTTTCAGACTGTCTGATAGTCCCAAATGACATCAATGCGTTTAACCGTGACTATGTGCTTCTCAATGAAGGGAATCACATTCACGGAATAATCACACACTGTTGTATGCTTATCCTTGGTCTCAATAAATGCATCATATAGATACCAATCAGTTTCGGGTCAAGCCCATTGAGGTATGATGTTGAATGGGCTTCCATGCATGGCAGCACTTCAGACCTTTGGCCACTTCAAAGATTGCCGTGTTTTGATAAGGACGGACGGGGTTGAGGCTATGACAGTACAACACGTGCATCTGCACAGGACCTCCAAATGTTCAGTGTCCCCAAAAGGTGACACAAAAGATTTTGTCTTAAGTTATCGCGCTCCAACGTACTTCAAGTTGCATGCATAGATGCCACACCTATATGGCTTATATGGCCAGCTCCCAGAAACCTCCGACCTCTAGGAGCCCCCTCACGATCCTAATAGCAGTTCCGAGGGGCCCTGGTAAGAATTTCAGAAATTTTCACACGGCCCCTGAGTCCTAAGTTCGACCGTGAGGACGATGGCACTTCAGCATTATCGAGCTTTAGCACAGTGATCAGCAGCCCTAGTATGTCCATATCTTCTTTGCCTTTTGCGATATCAGTATGCTTGCATTGTTTTTTGTGTCGAATTCTGGGAATGGTGATACGGTTCATCTCGATTGGAGCATGGAAGGCGACTGTCTGGGTCTGCAGGCGCGTCTTCACAAAAGATTAATACTACACCTTTCCAACTGCATGGGCGCACAGGATACTTTTGGTGAAATCTGCTAATCTGCACTTTTGTTGTCGAGAATGATTACCACGTCATCATGTTCATCGTCTCCACATCCAAACGGCTCCTCACATCTTGGAATGATGTGACGAAGTACTTGCTGTCTGCTGCAAAACGCTTCTGAGGCATGGAAAAAGTGCTTCTGCTCGAAGTGATGATACATGCAAATTTGCCTTGCCACATACCACTCTATGAAGACACAGCTGCCATTTAGATGCAGGATCCCAGTCCCACCAAGAATCCTCAGTTCGTTTTTTGATCAGGGAGAATGGACCTTTCCACTTTATCCATCCCTAATATGACGTCATAATCAACTACAGGATGTGTAAAATGACATCATAATGAATGACGTCATTATGACGCCATGAATGACGTAGATAAGTACGTCACGAACGCATATTTGAAGATGGGCGTTGTTGTTGTTGTTGTTGTTGTACAAATTGTATGTCTTTACTATTTAATAAATATTCTGTTGAATATTTTGAAACTAATTTGACTAGCAACAGCACCCAGTCAAATTAATTACAAAATATCCAATAGCTTACCTGTAAAGTTTTCAGGAAATTGACAGTTAGGGCATTCAGGGATCAATCAATCCCAACACAGCGAAGTGTTGGGAGCTTAGCTAGAGGTGGGCGGGGCATAGATGTTTGTAGAATCTGTATTTTTATCATAAATGCATAAATCAGCATATCATGTACAGCGAGTGGGGGGGGGGGGGGCGGAGGGGGAGTGGCGTAGGGGTGGGGGGGGGGGGGGGGCGGGTAGGTGGATGTGCATAATGGACCTTCCCATTTTTAGCTTTGCCGCGCCCATCTCAATCTAAGCCCCGCCCACACCTCGCTCGTATTGGGATCGATCGATCTCTGAAATCACTTACGTATCCGACTATTACGAGTTAAAGACGGGCCATATAGAATCATTTGCGATGTACTGATTATGACATCATCTATCCTACACGCTGCTTGGCTGATTATGACGTCCAGATTAATAGATGGATACTCTGGAAAGGTGAATTGTAGTGATCTAGTGTAAGAGCCTAATCTGCAAGCACATCTAACGACTTCTCAAACAAGCCCACATCTTCAACACGAATAGAATTCACAAAATGCACCAAGTGCATCTCCACAGCATAAGCCGCCTGTCTGTATTTGGATTCAGGAAATGTTTCTTCCTCCTGGTTCCACCATGATTTTGAATCATTTTCCTTCTCTGGAGAGTCACTCCTGTGTGTTTCAATTCGAAGACCCTGAAGCAAGACTGCTGTCACTCGGTGTGCATAGCGCGTCCTTGTCATGTGTATGGTACGTTTATTATTGTTTCAGCTCGACCTGGCGTTGTCAGTTAGGGTCAAGTTCGACTCGCTAACTATAGTCAGTTTCATGGTTTACTGAACATGTGCAGTTGCCATGCCCAGTCGAACTTGACCGTAGTCGGCTACATTTCGTTGGTACCCGGTTCCCTATTGAATTACCATTGCAGAAAATTTGGAGCCGGTACCAGTCTCCATTAACCCTTTCTGTCGTCTGTTTTGATGACCTACGAAAATGGGTTATTTTTGTCCGCTAAGACGTCAAAAAGCGTCCATATGGCATAAAGTGGGAAGGAATATGGGCTTGGGAACATTGACATACAATGAGAAAGCATAATTTCATAAAACCTAAGTTATTTAGCGAAATAGTTACACTTTTATATGCATTTATTCGTGGCAAGCGATCGATGTCCGCCATTTTGAAATTTACGCAAATAACGCACTAACCATCTGAACCGAGGTCGGGTGCTCGGTTGACTATAGTTGACTAGCTAGTTAACTATTTGAAGTTCGACTGGTATTCTAGGGTCAAGTTCGATTCGCTAACTATAGTCCGTTTGCTGGTTTACTGATCATGCACAGTTGCTATGCCAAGTCGAACTTGATTTTAGTCGACTATAGTTCGTTGGTACCCAGTAACCTATTGAATTACCATTGCAGAAAATTTGGAGCCGGGTACCAGTCTCAATAACCCTTTCTGTCGTCTGTTTTGATGACCTACGAAAATGGGTTATTTTTGTCCACTAAGACGTCAAAAAGCATCCATATGGCATAAAGTGGGAAGGAATATGGGCTTGGGAACATTGACATACAATGGGAAAGCATAATTTCATCAAACCTAAGTTATTTAGCGAAATATTTACACTTTTATGCGTTTATTCGTGGCAAGCGATCGATGTCCGCCATTTTGAAATTTACGCAAATAACGCACTAACCATCCGAACCGAGGTCAGGTGCTCGGTTGACTATAGTTGACTAGCTAGTTAACTATTTGAAGTTCGGCTGGTCCTCTAGTTAGCTATAGCTAACTATGGTTAGGAGTCGAACTTGACCTAGTTAGCTATAGCTAACTACGGTTAAGAGTCGAACTTGACCTAGGTATCGATATGCAATGCGGTCCAACCACTGCCTCACGACTAGTGCCCCACCCCAATAGCTGGTCAATGAGAGGGCCCATGAACTCGCAGTGAGTTGCTTCAATGGACCTTTCCATGTGTAGCCATGCCCCGCCCATCACTAGCTAAGCTTCACCCACACCTCGCCGTGTAGGGATTGATCGATCCCCGAATGGTCTAGCTATCAATTTCCTGAAAACTATACAGGGGAACTGTTGAATATTTTGTAACTAATTTGACTGGGTGCAGTTGCTGCATATGGCAGCAACAGCGCCCAGTCAAATTAGTTTCAAAATATTCAACAGAATCGTTATTAGATAGTAAAGCAAACAATTTGTACAACAATGCATAGACGTCTTCAAATATGCGTTCGTGAGGTACTTATCGACGCCATTCATGATGTCATCCATTATGATGTCATTCTACACAGCGCGTAGATGATTATGACGTCATATGATGGGTACATACTCTGGAAAGGTGGATTGAACTCTGTAGTTGGCTTTTCACCACTGAATGGCGGTGGCGATTTCATAAAGGGGTTGGCCAAATGTGATGACTAGGGTCTGTCCATGATTCAAATGATTGGTCGCTGCATTGCTTACAGTCGGTCAGCTGCATCTGTGCTAAGAGCTATAGAGGAAGGTACGCCTACTACAAGAAGGGCCTTGTATGCGCAGTCAGATGCAAATGTGGACGATGCTGCTAGATGGCAGCCCAGGTCTTCCTACTATCCTACGACATCAATTCTTGATAGAACCGTGTCGTATCGATTGTCGATCCACGCTAGATAATAATTCTCCGCCTCCAATTTAATAGTGCGCTTTCTATGGATGGCGTCTGAAAACTGTTTTACATCATTTGGGGTTGCATGACCGTGAATAAATTTGTGGTTGATTTTAAAAATGTGCACCACATCGAATGCTGATGTTGATTGACTCGACATTTTTTATTCTAGTTTGAAATTTAGTGACAATATAAGGGCCGTGCGATAGTCATGAGCTTGACATTCTAGAGTTGACATAGTAACTCTCATTTTAGCATTAGCATGATCTGAAATAGCATACAATAAATCTAACACAAATTCACAATAGAAATATCTCCGATGCCAGTTTTATTGGCAGTTTATAGTAAGTTTTAGTAACATTTGACCTCAACCTTTATTTCATGAACTTGACGTTGGATGCTGACGAAAAGCTCTTCAATTCATCCAAAGCTATCATAATGACTATCAAAATGACCAAACTCACAAGAATCAGCCTGTTATTAGCTGAGATATAACTATATCGTGTTTTAGCCTATATCGTCACCGCCCATTTTGAATTTATGCTGATTATGGAGCGTTAACGAATCCTAAAATGTGTGTCGTAAATATAAATTTAATGAGTACGTACCAGAAGTCAGTTGTGCCAAATTTGGTGATTTCTTTACCCAAAGATGTACACGGCATCCTAATTCTGCCTCAACAGCAGACTATACTGTTACATTGGCCTGTATTTCTTTAACCCTTCCACGACGAAGCCGGCTAAAACCGGCCTCTGTAGTGGTCTTGGGGAATGCCCATTTACAGGCCAAGAAAAGACTATTAAACGAGCCAGTCATTCAAGAGGTAAAATTTCAAAAATAGTCTTCTCTTGGCCTGCAAATGGACATTCAATAAGTAAATAATTGAAATTTTTTAAACAGATTTTGTCATTAAAGGGGGTAAATGTCGTTTTATGCATGAACAGCTGAATTCCAATAGATAATATCTAGAGCTGTGCATAGTTCGAATCGATTCAATGGATTGATCCGATCCGTCATTCAAAATGAATAATGTATCTAGCTGCATCACGAATATTGAATATTCAGTCAAGTGGACGAATTGTATGTCTTTACTATTTAGTCAATATTCGTAGTCGATATATTTTGAAACAAATTTGACGTAGCGATATTGCTTAACACTCAGTCAGATTAGTTTCAAAATATTCAGCAGCTTACCGGTAGAGTTAGCTTGAAATTGGGATTTGGGGAATTTAGGATTCGGAGTATATAAATTGATTCCAACACGCTTATGGTCAAAGCATAGCTAGCAATGGATCCCTCTATTAGCGTTCTTCATTATATGTAGGATACATTGACTCTTAATTCTTTCACCGATAAGTTCCTCTTATCTCAATAACAGGAAAAGCAAACAGGAACGCTGTTGAATATTTTGAAATTAACATGACTGAAAGTCCGGCCATATTAATCTCAAAATCTTCAACAAGATATGCTATGCATCGTAAATAATTTACTTTTTCAGGGGTTTGTCGTTGAAAGGGTTAATCAAGCTAGTCATTAACCATTTGAAACCGAGAGTCCAAAAGAACAAAAATCATTTTCTAAGTCGAGTGGGAGATGTTGCTCTTGCCTATGGCAGCAACAGCTTCCTGTCAAATTAGTTTCCAAATATTCAACAGCTTACCTGTATATTTAGGCCTACCTTGAAGTTGCGATTCTGGAAATTCAGGGTTTTAAAGATTAATATACTGTTGATCTCATATATCGTCACACATGCATTGCCCTGAATAGGTGCAAGAAAATGTTAGTGAAGAGGTACTGAATCTTATAGCGTTAACCCTTTAACACTCAAGCTGGTCAAAACGGCTTCTGCAGTGGTCGCGTGAGATGTTCGTTTGAAGACCAAGAGAAGAGTATTTTTGCACATTTACCACTGGGATGACTCTTGGTCTGCAAATGGAGATTTTCTATGATAAAAATCGAAATTTTCTTGAAAAATTTGAAAGTTATAGGGTTAAAGGGTTAAATCATAAACCGAGTACTATGAGACGGATAACGACGACCACAGCGATGATGTTAATGATGATGATTAATAAGATGGCGATACTATGACGAGGCTTACCTTTTACGCTCTTTGGTGCCCTCAACAGTCGTTCGAGAAGTCGACTTTTTAGTGTGTTGATTCGATTGTACAATTCTTTAATCTCTGAAATGCAGTTTCAAGACAATTATGTCAAGCATAGGGAATCCTTTAAAAAGTGAATGGCAGGATATTAAAATCATTTACAATATAAGTAAAACCTTGATACATATATGATGATAATTATTGCAGCAGCAGGTTCCACTAATCTAAGGGTTCTCACTAGCGACTTAATCCGGAATAACGCCATACTGAAGTATGGCGTTATTCCTGATTAACTCTCTAGTGAGAGTATGGCCTATACTATAGTATGGCCTACACGTAAGAACGCGTGCGCGAATGTGCGCGCGTGTGTGAGTGTGAGCGCGCGTGCGTACGTACGTCAATAGGGCAAGAGAAAACAAATATATATATATATATATATATACACACACAAACTCGATAGCGCGAAAACCTCCTTTTTGAAAGGCCACTAGTAATAGCGGCCTAAATGACAGTAGTTAGATTACAAAAATCACGCGACATCTCGTATATGCGTACCTAAGAACGTGTGCGCGAGTGTGCGTGCGTGTGTGAGTGTTTCGTCAAAAGATTATGAGATGCAGAGCCAGAGTATAAAAGCAGCTCACCCTGCAACATGAAGTGGCGTGAAACCTGTCCATGTCTTTGCGCTAATGCCTCCCCAATAACCCTGGTCGTCGGTATTTGTTCCGCTGCTCTGCTTGATTGGTTGACAGAGAAAGGCACAGCGGGACCTATCAGATGAACTGCTCGGAGAGGGATGTCATTTACAAACTTGACAGTGCGAAAACCTCCTTTTTGAAAGGCCACTAGTAATAGCGGCCTAAACGACAGCCAAAATTCTCCCACCTTCAGAAAACTTCCACCGCTCTTGCGTTATTCAAGAAACTTCATGTATGGAATATCCGTGCTCTTTTCTGACATGAAAGAGAAGCCGACACCAATTCTAAAGTGGCTGAATCCACCTGATGCTTCCCGTAATATTGTGCTCAGCGAGAAGCACCGTTGTCCGACATCCGCTTGCTGCGGTAGAACTGAGTAACTCTTAGTTCGGTCCTAGTCTCCGAGCAAGTTCCATTTGTGCCACTTCGTATCATTACACTCTGAAAGACATTTCTTCCCATGATGAGAACATTCTGTGAAAGCTAACTTCTACTGTGTCGCTCCCACGACAGAAACATCTTGTGAAAACAAACTTTAAATCACGCTGCTCATGTGACCACTCTCTCCGCAAGGACCTACCTGCACTTTCCATCCACTCTAAGAGGATCTGCCTAACCGGCTTTGTGATGTTTAGCCACAGAGGGCTAAGTTAGCATGTAACGTTGTGCCTTGGGAATATATCAACACCCGCAATAGCAAATCCTAGACCTCGAAACTGCGGGACTTTTCGTGACCTTGAACCTTTGCCGCACGATTAGGACTTGAACTGTGTAGGTTAAATCTTGAATGTACTTACTAATCTAGCTTTCTATTCTTCACAGATTCCTAGCTATACCGCCTTAAGCACCATTTACTTTTCTTCCACTCTTTCATCCGCCTTTCCTTTTTTGCTTAGAAAACTTTCTAAAAGAGATCGAACGTCTTAGCCATCATCTGTGGCCGACGATCTCACGCCCACCTTTCTTACAACTGAAAACCTCATCTCCAACTCTTCGCGCCATTGCGAATGGTTTTGATGCTGCAATATTGTATCACGTTATGTGAGACCACTCCCCATGAAGTCTAGCGACCCTTGCATCTTTTTCGTATGTAGAGAATGTTTCTCCGGATGAATTCTGCACCATTCATTAGGACGCATTAGGCCTATCCCCTAGAAAAGAACTAACACCACAGCTTGATCATCGATTAGCGGCCTTTTTCATATTTTTTAGACTGTTTGGTTGTCGGTCAGGATAAACGCAGCATCAAAATAAGTGACCCTGCAGTTAACACTTGTTCTAGGCGACTGAACCAGATAACTGCTACATCACCCAAAATCTTTTTTAGTCTGCCACATCTTCTCAGCCTGTTGTTGCATTAGACCCCAGCAGTGTCCAGACTCGACAGAGATTCCCTAAACTCTTTCCATCCTTAATTGCACAGTCCGGCTTGTGCATCTGCAGCTCGGAAGGACTGCCGCATGGACCGTGTCAAGATCCAAGATCAGACTCAAGTCAGTCTAGGCTCCGAGCCAAAGATTGCGAGGGTAGAAGTTAGCATTTTATCTAACCGATCATGTCCTTCTGCGGCTGCCTAAGGCCTTAACCCACAAAAAATCTTAGATAAATAAACTACCACCTTGCGCAGGATTCCTTTAATGATAGCGATAGGCACACATAGAAGGACTATCTCTGGACGTCTGCTGAGAACATCGGATCAACCAGGCGGCGACTACTAAAATTCATCTGCATGGTCCTGCCGCCCCCGCTATGACACCAAACTAGGATTCTCCTCCGTTCTCCTTTTCACCCTAAGTGGCCTGTTAAGAAATAGTTAGCTTTCAGTGCTAAATGACTCTTGTGACAAACTAACCTTATATATAGACAAATGAAATAAATAGCGACCGATAGCGATATATTGTCTGCCAGGGATAGATAAAGAAGCCTGCTGTTCCTGCTCCCGAAGAAACTCTCCCCTCCTGCGTAGGACCCTCCCGAGAGACAGTTGTTCCCTGCTGCCTCACAGGTCTACCCTCCTCTCTAGCGATGATACTCAGATGGGGTGACGCTCGTCAGACGATCGTGATGCAAATTGGTCCTATCAGCGCCCTGTGCACAACTTTTGAACTACGGAAAATACCATGCATGGAGCTTCAGGAAATTAAAAGTTAAGAAAGACCATCCGGGCACTTTCTCTTTCACTCCTGTGCCCATCCTCAACACACTAGTGCCCGATGGAGATGTTAAAAAAGAGCATGGCTCGAGCATAGGCAGGAAAGATCGAAAGCCACCTGCGATAAAGAGAACCACCTGCGGCCTTTTCCTCCCATCTTGTATGCACCACATTCACACGCACCTCCCATTCCCCGTAGCTGGGGAGATTCACCACCCCTCATCGCAGACAGAGCCACCACCAGTGACACCGCCGCCTCGACAAACACTGTTACCTCGACAACCACCATGGAAACCACCGCCATAGAAACCACTGCCACAGAAACCTCTGCCACCACTGTAACCGCTTCCATCGCTACAACCACCGAGACCTCAGTTGCTGCCGCATCACAGACCACTTCTGCCAGAATGAATGTACACATCAGTTCAGGCTTCCTCCTCTCAGAGTAAATGAAGCTGACTAGAGTCACAGTCTGACGAGAATGGCAGCCCCAAGGCTCCAACCTACCGCTCGTAGACAGAGAAGATGAGACCGGAACCCTGGTCGCTGGGGAGAGTCCAGTCTTCATGTTACATCAAACTCAGGCATTCAGCCATGTTGGAAATGTCTGACTGGACATGCGCGTCTTCAAGGAGATGGCTGGCTGCTCTGGTCAGCAAACGATTGTTGGGGAGCCACAATTTCACGCCCCCCCCCCCCCCCCGAGACCAGAAGAGACATCCGAGAGCCACCCGGTAGGTGGGGGGGGGGGGGGAGACGGCTCACGAGCATGAACAGCCACAGCCATGGCGGACCGACATTGCTGACTGGTGCTCTGATCCGGAGCTCTAGGGAAACGAAGGAGAAGTTAGCTTGAGCGACAGGCATGGGACGGCGTCCGCCCGGCCACATACTCATTCACAAATCGGGTAGTCTACGAGCACACTTGTTTAGTAAATGTTACCTCAGTACTTAGGTTCGATGTAGGACTGGACAAATATTGGAAGGACCAGGATATGAAATTTGACCGTATCGTGGACTATAAAATGCCTGGAAGTCACGTGCGTGAGCGATATATGTTTCATCTACAACTGAATATAAGAGGCGGACATAAAGGCTGAATAAGCCTGACTGTCCACAGTGCTATCCTATGGAATCCTACGGCTATGGAAATAGACAGACCGGGTTCCGACTGTTCGCTCTCCGAAGTGACGTCTGTGTGCCAGTCTTGTTTTGATGACGTAACAAGATGGCTGGCCATTACGTTACAGCGTATTCTCGGCACGAAGCCACGCCTCTATTATTAGATCGTGTTGCGCATTAAACCTTTGCTGGTCATGTGCGCAAACGAAATGACTCAAATTAATAAATAATCAATGGAGCATTCCATTTTATCCATCAATCATATGACCTCATAATCAACTACGTGACGTGTATGATGACGCCATTATCAATGACGTCATGAATGCCGTAGATAAGTTCGTCACTTATGCTTAATTGATGACGGACTATGCGTTGTTGTACTAATTGTATGTCTTTACTATGTAATACAAATGCTGTTGAATATTTTGAAAATAATTTGACTGTGCTCTGTTATGTCAACTTATCCATTTAAATGACAAGCCAGTAAAACAGCCTCTACAGTTGTCTTGAAGAGTGTCAGGCCAAAAGACGTTTATTTTTTTTAAATTCTCTTGGCATGCAAATGAACACCGAGTGACTAAACCACCAAATTTGGATTTTTTCTGTAGTGGTCTTGAGCAATATCCATTTGCAGGGAGCTATCTTTGTAAATTCCATCAGTGAATTTACACAAAAAAAAAATTAATTTATCCTTTTTATTGTCAAATTCTGATGAAAATTACTACGCTAATGGCCACTCATTACGCACGAGATTCTGTACTCGGTCTCGTATCGAAGGAGATCTCACGAGACACGAATGTCACGTTTCGATAAACCGTTTCCTCGCCAGTAGATTTTTGGAATGGATAGTAAAAGTTCCAAACTGTCAATCAAGCACGCATTTTATTATCCAACTGACGTCATGATCAAAAGCTCGTACATAAGTTACCAAGTTTCCAAATGATGTCAATCGCGGGTGAATCGTAAAAAGTAGGTCACGCTGAGGTCACATTGACCTACATTTGTTACGCTACATACCTTAAATCTCTCGTGTTCCATTAAATATAGACACTTTTGCACGAGATATGAGATGCCTGCTCAATTTACGTGCAATGCTACCCAGCATGCAATGCCCTGACTCCATAATCGTTGTAATTATTGGACGCCATATTCGTTTAGTTTATTGTCTGCACAAGCCAGAATTTCTCAAACAAAACCAATCTGCTTGAACGTGCAAATAGTCATTTGTCCTCCAGCTCTATAAGCGTAAGCATGATTGTAGGACATATTCACGGCAGAACATTCGACCGTCTGTATTTCAATACTGTTCAGAGAAAGTGCGTCAATGTCCAGGAGAAAATAGGAGAAAGGTTTTATATACATTAACAGTAATTTGCGTGAACGTTGTTGCTATCAATGACAGCACCAACATTCAGTCAAATTGTTGTCAAAATAATTACTACGTAATGCAATTACTACCTGCTATATATGTAATACAAATTTTATTGAAAAGTGCGGCTGCAACCTCTTTCAGTCAATGTATTCTAAGATAATCATCATAAATTTCAGTCAACACTTTCTACGGATTGAAGAGCAATTTGACTAAGTTGTTGCTGACTAGGACACCAACAAATGTTATCAAATTGTTGTCCATAGAATCACAAGGCGCTCAGTATTACTATCTAAATAGAGTGAGTATATGGCCAAAATACGCTTTACCTGCACGAAGGACATATTTCGTGTTTTTTCACGTGCGTGTGCGTGCGTGTGTGCGTGCGTGCGTGCGACCAATGCATTTCAAATAAATGCACAAATCTCAACGAAACACGCACGCCGTTTGCTAAGCATGCATTCTTGGCTAGAAAGCGTATATAGGCCTACGCTCACTCCACCTAAATAGTAATATATTGATTTCACGTGTCTGGATAATGATTAGGCAATGTTGTTGGTGCCTTGGAAACCAACAACTTACAGTCAAATTGCTATTCAAATCCGTAGCGAGAGTCTACTAAAAATAATAATGATTATTTCAGGATATAGCGACTGAAAGCTGTAGCAACAATTTTCATTCAAATTAGTATCAAATCTGTAGCATTATCTAATAATTATTTTGACAGTAAATTTACTGAATGTTGTTGCTGTCAGTGATAGCAATAATTTTCACGCAAATTATTGTCAAAATATGTATAAAAGCTTTCTCTAATTGTCTTCTGGAAATTTACACAGTTGCACTGAACAGTATTGAAATGCAGGCCGTCGAATGTACTGCCGTAAATAGTACGCCCTACGTGCATACTTATGTACGCTTCCAAAGCTGGAGGAGAAATTACTATTTGCACGTGCAGGCAGGTTGGTTTTGTTTGAGAAATCCTGTCCTATATAGACAATAAACTAAACGAATATGGCGTCCAATAGTTACAACGATTACGGAGCCAGGAAATTGCATGCTGGGTAGCATAGCATGCTGGGTAAATTCAACATAAATCAGCAGGCATCTCATATCGCGTGCAAAAGCGTCTATATTTAATGGGACACGAGAACTTTAAGCCTACAATGCAAGACAAACGTATCTTTCACGCACATGCCATTTAAAAATAAGCGTTTTAATCGGGTTATTATGGGCTTGCCATTTGACCTATCAAGCCCAAAATTATCACGCTTTTTTCGGGACCCCACGGGCAACCCTCCACCCGCGGTTGGTCAAGATCTCTCCAGGAGAACCGGAGTTATTGACAAAAATGCGTCTACTCGTCACATAGTTTGCAAAATCATTTTAATCTGGTTGCTATGTCGACCTTCGACCTTTTGAGCCAAAATTTATCACACATCTTCACGACTCCACAGGCAACCTTTTCACCAAATTTGATTACTGTAGACAAAATACAACCCGGAATAGGCTTTTATAACCGACCGACCGACTGAGAGACATGGCGGTTTATTGAATATTTTGAGCATAATTGATTGCACATCCAATTATGTTCAAAATATTTAACAGTACGGCTTAATTTATTTTGGAAACATGTTAAGTTAAGTCTATGCTGTAGTCTGTACTGTGGCTGTTTATTATTATTATTATTATTATTATTATTATTATTATTATTATTATTATTATTATTATTATTATTATTATTGTTATTATTATTATTATTATTATTATTATTATTATTATTATTATTGTTATTATTATTATTATTATTATTATTATTATTATTATTATTATTATTATTGTTATTATTATTATTATTATTATTATTATTATTATTATTATTATTATTATTATTATTATTGTTATTATTATTACCTGAATCATGGCTCCCCTGGCCTAACCCAATATTTAATACACAAATTACTATATAAATTGATACTATGTGTAGCCAATGCATCTTAAAGTACTAGAAACGCAATCTCGCTCGTGTCTTCCTTCGTTGAACTCGAAGGCGTTCTGCTTCTATGACATATGATAGCGGCCTACAATACAGCCCCAAAGTAACTTAAATGTTTCTTAAACAAACAAAAACGTACTGTTGAATAGTCAACGCAGAAATGGCTTCCAATCAAATTAAGTCCAAAATATTCAACAGACAATTTCTTATACGGTGTTCCGCATTGTACTAAGCAATATGTTTCTGTTTTGTTTTTTTGACATTATTTGCTTATTTCGTAGCTGTACTGTATGCCAACAGCTAAGATGAAACGATCGGATATCTTATAGCTGTATAATGAACTGAGTCGAGACTATACTATAGCGTATGGGTGTATTAACCAATTTCGGCTCGCTTTCAGCCTGTTATAGTACGTTCAGGGCCGGACGTAAGCCAATGCAACAAGTGCATTTGCACCGGGGCACCCAAATTTCCAACCCCCACCCACCCCCCAAAAGTGACACAAAAATTCTGCATAACTTCAAGTTATATGCATAGATTCTACACCTACAGTAGAACTCATAAATCCGTCACCATTTTTTAGAAAAAAAAAAATTTTGAACACGATATTTAAAATATTTTCTTTTTAATATTTTGAGCATAATTGGATTGGAAGATATTGCTGCCTTATGTGCAAAATATTCAACTATCTTTTTATTTTGTGTTTGAAACATGTCAAATTCTTTCTGAGCTGTACTGTATAAGAATGATGTGGCCAAATCGCACAGCTCTCTGACCTCAGGGCCCCCCCCCCCACCCATCACCATTACGGCCAAGGGCCCCATCACCATAACAGTCTAAACTTGACCCTAGCTTTATCGCGCTCATAGCGGCAGTTCGTGAGGGGAGGGGGGGGGGAGGGGTGGAAAGGGCGCAGGTAAGAATTTCAGAAACTTTGCACAGGCCCCCCCCCCCCCGAGCATGTTCTCTGTGTAATGGATTCATTCGATCCATATGGCACTTAATGGATGAATTCAGTTTATCTATTAACCACGTGACGTCAAAATCAACTACGTCACAATGTAGGCTGACTTTATAAACAATTATGTCACGAATGACGTGATTAAGTGCGTCATAAGCGCTTAGTGGTCCGTCAAGTTGTACGAATTGCATGGCTTTACTTTTTAAGAAACATTCTGTTCCATAGGCAGCAACAGCACCCAGTCAAATTAGTTTCAATATATTCAACAGCTTACCAGTATAGTTGTCTGGTAATTGTGATTGAGAGAGTGCAGAGATCGATCGATCCCAACACGGGCAAATCTTGGGTGGAGCTTAGCTAGAAATGTGCGGGACCTAGCAAAAACTTGATTCATCCATTATGTGACGTCGTACTCAATGGACCTTTCCGGTTTTAGCTATGGCCCGTCCATCTCTAGCTAAGCTCCACCCACACCTCGCTCGTTGGGATCGATCGATCTCTGAACACCCTGACTATCAATTTCCAAAAAGCTACACAGGTAAGCTGTTGAATATTTTAAAACTAATTTGACTGGGCAGCCTAAGGCAGCAACAGCGCCCAGTCAAATTAGTTTCAAAATATTCAACAGCATGTTTATTAAATAGCAAAGAATTGCAAAGGCATACAATTCATACAACGTGTCGGACCATTTGTCATTTGATGACGGTCTATATTGTACCCTTTGTGACGTAATGATTATGACGTCAGCATGCGAAAATCGAAATTCCCGTTCTAAAGTGTGTGAATTGTATTAAAGGAAGGGAAAAGGGAATTGATGTTTATTGACAATTTCATACAATATTACATACCCTAACACCAGTAAAAAACAAATCCAAATAAATCAGAGTAATTTGAAAAAAGCATTTACTAGCTCTAGTAGTGCTTAACTTGCAACCAGTTAGTGACGTCGCTGTTCATTTCGAAACCATTATATTTGAAAGTCACTGTTTCTGGTTGAAGCAACGAGTTTGGGGAAAAAAGGTTTTCACAATACACTGTAGGTTTCGGGGTTCGCAACATGATGCCGTCTGAATTTTTCGAAATACATGTGACTGAAAGTATGTTCACTGGAAACAAACCCTTTCACTGAAATTGTTTTAAAATTAGACAGCATTTTATCTGTAGGACGTAGTGGCTAATCAGCTTAACGCTGCGTCACTAATTGGTTGGTTTGGTTGACATAAATTGTATTTATCTGCCATTTTTCAAATTATTTCCATTTATTTCTGTCTTTTTAGGTTATCTTGAAATTTAGATTCAGGGAATTCGTGTTTCAAAATATCAAATCGATTTCAACACGCGTAACAAGTGGGCGCAGCGTGGCTAGAAATAGGCGAGGAATGAGTTGAAATGGATCTCGCCATTATATTCGGGTATGTCCCTGCCTGCCTGCCTGCCTGCCTGCTTGCCTGCCTGTCTGCCTGCCTGCCTGCCTGCCTGCCTGCCTGCCCGCCCGCCCACGCACCCGCCCAGCCGCCCATCCGTGCCTTTTCTATGAGTATATAACGAATTTATATTACTTACGTATGGTAATTTGGTTGAGTGTTCTCGCCGCCAAAGATATTGTTATTGTTATTGTTATTTACACAATAAAACATAGAATATTGACATCGGAATATTAAAGGTTAAACTCTTAAATCTAACGGTTTCGAGGAGATTTAATTAATCAACAACAGTCAAGACGCAAATCATTCAAGAACAAACTAGATATCTCAAACTAAAAAGTTTTGAATTGGACTGTGCAAGCCATACTACGACAAAAACACTGAGGCAATAACAAGCCAATGACTTATGCCTCGTTAAATGATGATGATGATGGTGATGATGATGATGAAGAGAACAGGCTCCTCAAAGTATATGGGCCTAATCCGCCTGGCACTGGCGTATCATTTTATGTACCGGTGTAGGCCTATATATAGACCACGATGATAAGGCATTGCACCCGTTCTTAGGAGATCCCAGGCCATTACTAACACCAATTAAAACACCAGAAGTTGAGAAGGTACTTAAAGCCCTGAAAATGGACGTGCATCTGGACCTGATATTCAGATATGCAACTGACATTTTCTTAAAACCGATCATGCCCCTAATTAATTCAGCTTTTATGCACCACCTTCCCATCGATGCTGTAGGTCAAGGCACTCTTATCGCACTACCCAAGCCCAAGAAGCCACCTGCCACCCCCCCCCCCCCACACACACCCAGCAAATCTGCGGCCCATTGTGCTCCTCAACAGCATACGGAAAATCCTATCCAATGTTACCCTATGCCGCATCCGAGACAAGATCGATGACTTCATTGGATCATGTCACAGTGGCTTCAAACGTGGACGCAGCTGTGCAGATATTGTATGGGCTCAACGCATGCTTGTGTCGGTAGTCATGTCCAAACACTGGGATTTCCACAAAATGGGCATTGACATGTCACACGCCTTCGACACAATTAAGCGCTCAAAGATCCTAGATGTACTACTCCAAGCCAGTTGCAATGAAGATGAGCTACAACTAGTGAGACTAGTGCTTGCAGACACCAAGCTGAGAGTACGAGTCAAGTCAGTGAAGTTAGTAGAGTTTGAGACCTCAATTGGCTCCCCTCAAGGAGATGGTCTGTCTCGGGTGCTTTTCACCTGCGACCTGCTACCTTGCTGCTGCATTGAAATCCGTATGGGAAAGTTCCACAAGACCAAACTGCTAGAAATTGTAGCGTGGATCGGTCAGACAGGTACGCAGCTGGGTACGGGACGGCTGTCCCGGGTATTTCCGAGCACGCCCCCCCCCCCCCTTAGTAGGATAGTACATGTACATATATAAAGCCATATAAGAGAGGGTTTCTAAATTGACTAAGTCTGTAAGATCGCATAGCATGCGCGTCAGAGCATCCCTGACAACGCACGTCAGCGTTGGGAGAGAATGCACACTAAAAATGTACCGAGTTGGTGCATATAGTTTCTTTAAATTATGAGATCCATTTTTGGTACTTATCAGGACCCCCGAATGAAACGAGGAATCCAAAACTGTTAACCATTTTAAAATCGGATCAGAAATGAGCGAGTTATCCTTATTTTTCTCTGTAAATTATGCTCAAAATATTGAAAACGTCGTAAAATCGTGTGTATGTACTGAGTGAATAGGGAGGATGTTTATCACGTGATAATGTCCTTACCTTTGCAGCTCACACGCTGATTGGCTACAGATCACGCGTTGATTGGCTGGGCGTTCTAGCTATGACGTCAAGAGGAGTATAAAAGGAGTGAAGAACTGAGAATCGAGACCACACTTCGACAAGAGAGAAGGTGGTAGGTCGTGTGGCCAGAGCAGTACAAGACGTGGGCAACTGCTTACTGACTACTGGTTATCATACAATCACAGCAGTGCCTTTCGGATTTCAGCTCTTAGTCTCTGACACACAACTGCCACATCCGCATCTAAGTTTTTGTACGCTCTCGGGAGGATATCACCCGAGGGCAACTAAATAAATCAAGAAGGGTCCCTCACTACCAACAACTTCACAAGAGCCTTCCTGCAGATGGGCCTTGCAGCCCCGATGTAAAGAACTCATAGTATGTAGAACGAGTGGTGATTCTTGGTGGACGACAAGTCAGATCTGCCGGACCATGCTGAAAAGTGGTAATTAAACTTCGCTCAATGTATTGTGGGTAACATTTAACTTTTAAACCACAGTCTAGTGGGACTTTGCCTGGTGCGTTGCACGAGCTATGTGGTGCAGCATGTACTGTGTACACAGAAGAGGCACATGCATCATCATTTAACTTTCAACTGTAGCCATTCATTATTACAGTGCAGCTTGCGACTTCCACTACAGTACGGAACTTCTTGATACACTGTTTAAATTGAAGTCATATAAGTTAATATGACTATCTAGTGGACATCTGCAACCGCAATCGTTCTTCTTCATCATTTCTGAGAGTGAGCCGCATCAACGGTTCACCTTCGGATATTGCCCAGCAACTTCAGAATCATGCCATCTCGCGTTCACCATCTGTGACGCATCATCTACAGTGACCAATGAACTTTTCCCATACAAATGACACCACACACCGTCTAGGTGGTATAAAGTGGACATATACCCTAGGGCCTCCTTATTAATTTATGAGCGATTGTCTCTTCCTCTGCTCCTCCAGCCACAAGACTTATATAATTGTCTGGACCTCCCTTCGACACATTGGTGCGATCCGACTCTGGAAACTATTGTGGTTTCCGAGCGGTGAAGACTAAAGTGTCGATTCTGCAAACACTCCCTCTGTATCCTCAAACACCAGTTAGCGTAAATATCCATGCCAAAGTATGAAGCACTGCGAACACATCAGTGCATCTCTGGGCATTCTTAAACATAACCCTAATGACAGGTAAACGTTAGTCCCGGGTTGGAATCTTACTTGATCTGTCTCTGACACACCAGGTGATGGACAGGATGTGGATCTCCCTCTAACTCTTCACGGTGACTGGGTAAACCTTGGAACCCACCACGCCTTCACGGGAAGGTCACTATAGTTGAATATCCGTCTCCTCCTCGCCACCGTAAAACGTATATATGCGTTTTTCAATTGCTTATGTAAATATGTCTTGTCCTAGTGATGTTGTATGTGGTTGCAGTGTAGCAAGTAACCGGATCGTTATATGATTCTGAAGGCGCCGCACCGTGACATGTTCAGTAGACGAGCTGGGCCCCTTTTTTCCCACCTTTTTCTTTGTTATTTCCTTTGTTCTCTCCATTGTTCTTTCGACACCTTTTTCCTTTGATCTTTACCGACTTGGCAATTAGCAGAGCAATGAAAGAGGCCCATCTGTCTTCCATTGTGATTGGATGTTAGATGTAGAGGTTGCCCATAAGCCCCTCTCCTTCATTAAATCACATGCCTCCTGTCATCCAATGAGGGGAGCTTAAAGGTGATTAGCATAATGATTGAGAAGGGTTAATGACTGGGTAATTAAGGATGATTGACATGTAATTAAGGATGATTGATGGGTTACATGTCTGGATTCGTTCGATCACAAAGTCTCGCCCCCTCGTTAAGTCACGTGCCTCCAGGCATTTAATGAGGTGATAGTTAATGGGTGTAATTAAGGCTGATCTGTTGGATCCATGCCAAACGCTCAAGGGTTAATGTATTATGTAATGAGAGACGACCAGGTTACGTGTCTGGGCACATCATTTCCTGTGAACTTGTTCGATCGCGAAGCCCTGCCCCCTCATTAAGTCACGTGCCTCCAGCCATCCAGCATTGCGAGCTTAAGGGTAATTAGCATAATGCTGATTGACGAGGGTTAATGGGTGTAATTAAGGATGATCTTCTGGAGCCATGCCAATCGCACAAGGGTTAATGTATGACGTAATGGGGGGATGACCGGGTTACATGTCTTGACATGTCTTTTCTCAGGAACTCGTTCGATGACGAAGCCTCGCCCCACATTAATTCACGGGTATCCAGGTATCCAGGTATCCAATGAGGCGAGCCTAATAGTCATTAGCATAATGCTTGACGAGAGTTAATGCATAGCGTAAGGATGATTGACAGGCTACATGTCTGGACACGTCTTTTTCTGACTGTGGGAACTCGTGCAATCATGAGAGATTCTAACCAGTCGAGCTAGAGAGTAGGGACAATTGCGGAAGACGTCTCCATTAGTCTAACGGGTTGATCATTATTAAATTTCTGAACCTCAGTGCTTTTAGCTGTGACAATGTAAAAGGGTCGATGCATAGCATAAGGCCAATCAGTTAGTTATTACCCTGACACATTAAAATTAACTAGTTGAGCTTTAAACATCTCCGACCATGTGTAACGATCGTCAGAGTCATACAAAGTTCAGCGAATCAATTTTCAATCATGTTAAGGAAATAGCAACACCATATTACATTTTAACGGGTCTCGAGCGGCCACGCAATATTTTGAAAAACGTTCCAGTCTAAGTTGACTCAGGGGTTGGACTGGTTATAGACAATGATTATTTCAGTTTTCAACATATTATATGTTTATGCATATGGAAGACTGTGTTATAAGCCACATATCTTAGCGTGTTTCCATCAGAACAAAAATAAAATCTGTTTAAGCCAATATCAATGATCAACCAGTCAAATTAGTTTCAAAATATTCAGTAGCTTACACCTATCGCTTTCTGGAAATTGCTAGTCAAGGCATTCAGTGATCGATCGATCCCAACACACTCGAGGTGTGGGTGGAGCTTAGCTAGAGATGGGAGGGATGCAATCGGTTATGCCGTTATACTCGCTTAATAGACCGCCAAGTTGTAGGAATTATATTCTTTACTATTTAATAAACATTATGCAAAATACTTTGAAAGTAAATTGACTGGGCATTGTTGCTGCCATAAGCAGTAACATCGTCCAGTCAGTAGACCGTCAAGTTGCACGAATTGTATATCTTTACTATTTAATAAACATTATGTAGAATATTTTGAAACTAAATTGACTGGGCATTGTTGTCGCATAAGCAATATCATAGTCCAGTCAAATTAGTTTTCAAAATATTCAACAACTTACGCTTCTAGTTTTCTGGAAATCGCTAGTCAGGGAGTTCAGAGATCCAGAGATCCCAACATGATCGAGGTCTGGGTGGAGCTTAGTTAGAGATGGGCAGTCCATAGCTGGGTCTATTAGCATGCAGCGGGCAATCAGTTATTCTCTTATAATCGCATAATAGACCATCAAGTTGCACAAATTGTATGTCTTTAATACTTAATAAACATTATGTAGAATAATTTGAAACTAAATTTATTGGGCGGTGTTGCCGCCATAGGCAGTAACAGCAGCCAATCAATTTACTTTCAAAGTGTTCAACAGCTTACCCAGAGACTTTTCTGGAAATCGCTAGGTATTCATATTACCGATCTTTAAAGATTGGCATTATAGCTAACACACAGTTTCGACAAGATTGAAGTAAAACTCCAGGTTTCAGATCCATACAATCCAACTGTTTAATGCGTAATGACTGAGTAGGCGAACTTAGCATTCATCCAAGGCAAAATTAGCAACAGCTGGGCTAGGAGAGCTACACGGTTCTCTATTTCCTAACGACCCCCGCCCTCCTCCCTCACCAAATCCCACCCACCCACACCCACCCAGCCCCACCACCCCACAACCCACACACCCCACCCTGCTACAACTCCCCACCCCGCACCATGTGACATTGTTATGAATAACAAATATATAGTCTGCTCAGACCAGTGGGCCATAACAAACTTATCGATTTTATTACACTCCTTTAATTTGGAATGTGTCCTTAGCCAGGTGCGTCAGCCATTGGTGTAACTCTGGGGTCTGCCTCAAAATTATAACTATGGGAAAATGTGAACGTCGCTTTTGAAACCCCGAGAACCGACGCTAACCAGCTAGATCGTGCACCATGTACATGCAGTGCTGTGGAACAGAATATGCGGATGGAGTGACGCATGCCTCCGGAGGCTACAAGATGAAATATGCAGATGATGTAGACTTCATAGATGAGGAAAAGAAACCCCGGGGCGAACTTCTCCCAATAGCTGCAAGCAAACTAAAAACCGCAAATGTCTTTATGAATGAATCCAAAACAGAGTTCACCCACATATACATATCTACAAAGCATGAAACTAAGGAAAATAACGATCCGCTTCGTGGCAGCGGACCATGGATGAAAAGTAAAATCCTGGGCTACTGCTGACATTGCTGCACGCTGCGTCATGGGGAACATGGATTCGTAGATCAAAGACGCCCTTGATTAAAAGACTACGTTTATGCAGTACAACCTGTGTATCCTTGATGCTGTATATCTGTAACAGCTGGGCAGCTCAAAAGGCAGCTCTAGACAAACTTGATGCCTGCCACCGCAAACACCTACGCACCATCACTGGACACCGATGGCCAGACAGCATAATTCCAATGATGCACTATACAAGATGTGTAATACGTCGCCACTGTCTGTAAAAGTCGCACAGCAAAAATGGTCCATGTCTGGCCATGTGCTAAGGACGCCAGAAGAGACACCAGCACAGAGAACCTTGGAATTCTCCCTACTCGGAGCCAGCAAATACAAAGCCAGGAGAGGACGCCATTGCATAAATCTGCTAAGCGTGCTACGAGGCGACCTCAAGCAAGCAGGACTCGGTACACTCAAGTCAAGAATGGACCTGAGGAAGCTAAGAATTACGGCTGAGGACAAGACACAGTGGCCAAAAATGAAAAAGGACTGATTGCAGCTGTAGGACGTTTCTCCTACTACAGTCGCAGATAACAGTAATCGTACATATCGGGAAAAGGTAGTAAAATAAGTTTGAAATAGAATATCTCCATAACCATTGAGCCGATTGTCACCAAAATTTGCTATGTCTCCTAAATATAAGTCACTAAAAGTTGTTTTAATATGTCCAGTGAATTATGAATAATGGTCTGCTGACTGCGGCCACCTCTTAACGAGCCAGCAGTTTTTGTAGGCCTGCTTTCCAACTTCATGTAATATAGTTCTAAAACTAGATGGTCGGTCGTAATAAAACTTACTGTGTAAATATAAGGTCGATTTATGAGCCTGGACCCTGGAAGAATTATTAAATTAGGCCCATCCACTCCTGAGAATTCGCCTGCTGACCATGACCACCATTCTAACGAAATATGCGATTTTTGCCGGTTTTAGAGGGCTTTACGCAAATTTGAAGAAGGATATATAAATAACTACATAGTCGCCAGTAACATCATTTGCTGGACAAATGTAACCTACATCTCCGAGTAAAGCGATACAAAAATTATTAAATCCGGTCCGGCGGTTGACTAGCAGCATCCTGCGGCAGTCAACGCACGCGACAGTCAATGCATGCGACTAATCAAGGTGTAAATGATATATGGTGACGTTTAATCACTATTTGTCTCAGTACGTCACCACCAAAGGTACGTCTCGCACAAAATCATAGGCACCTTCAGCAGTGACTCGTACTTGTGCTACCATCTATGTATATATACAGACAAGGTAGGAAAAGGCTATTAAGATATAATAGGCTGTAATCACCAGCCTATCACGAAAACCCAGGGATATGTATCAACTAAATAATATACTGAACCTCAAGTGGATACATGCATCTTCCAAACGGTGCATAGCTTTAGGTCAAATACTTGGCAGAAATGCGATAAAATTTCCCGTCGAACTTATACAGTTTACCGACGCTACGGTTTTGATCAACAACAGCGAACCTTGGAGTCGGGTAATTGAGCAATAGCTCACCACATTTGGTACCCGTTTAAACACGATCGTGTGCAGCATGCAATAGAAATGAATGATTACAAATCTATATCCAGTAACATTGGGTTTCAACAGGAGTTTTTCAAAACAGAACTTATATCAGCTATATTTGTGGTAGGTTTTTGGTTGTCACTTTCCGGATTTTCTTTCTTGTTCAGTCTTTTCTGATAATTTTGGTATGTAAGACGAGTTGTATATAGAATATACACCAAATCGAACCGGATAACTGCTCTAACGAACTTGAACATTTTGAAATTTGTAAACATTGCACAACGAAATGGATGGTTTTTGTTGAATTATATATATATCGTATCTAACGCATGGTTAACAATTTAACCCTCGAGTTTGTTAAAAAAAATCTAAATTTTCTCCTATAAAATGTCCATTTGCAGACCAAGAGAAGACTATTTTTGAAAATGTATCACTGAAATGACTGGCTCGGTTATCCAGCCAGTCATTCCAGTGGTAAATTGTCAAACATAGTCTTCTCTTGATCTGCAAATGGACAATTCGCAAGACCACAGCCGAATCCGTTTTTGGCTGACTTGAGTGTTAAAGGGTTAACGACCGATCACATGAATGATCTACAGCTTGAAAAACAATCTCCTGAAATTAGCGCTTTTAAGAATATGCCGATCTATGATGACAAAACAGGCTCTTGGTCCGTATAGAAGTTATTGGTTTGATTGGCGTCTATCGAGTCTCTGATTCCAGGTCCCAGTTTCAGTTTCAGTTTTCTTTATTCTCTCAGGCCGTTTTTCAACAGCATATGGGGTATGCATTTTTTTAAACAATCACGCCATATCCACGCTGGTTTATGTTTCATTTTCCAGTTTTTACACCTATACCCATTTTCTCCCGGTTGGAGTAAGGCAACAAGGAGTGAAGGAGAGCGCCTATGTTTCCACAGATTTCTCGTCTCCTGAGAGTCGAGCGGGATTTGAAACCCGCCCGGCTGATTAACAGTCGACCATGCTAACACAACGGTCAATCGTTTCCCCCTTCAACCACCCCACCCACCCCTCTTGATCCGTATCGAATATCAATGTTTTTGAAACGTATCACCTTCTGTTCAAATTCACCATATCGTTAAAGTTAAATAAGGACAACACTATTTATCTTTTGGACAGTTTATTCAACAAGCTAGCCTACAAATCTGAATCATTAGAAATTCCCAAGCATGCATTCACGGCGGTGTCGCGAGCTGTAGGTCTATATGTATGCATCATATATACAGATGTACGTGCCACATCCTAGTCTACATAGCGGCAGCCATACAGCCGCCTGATGGCTTCCTTTGACATGGACGAATTGTATTCAGTTTCTTAATTGATGTGAATTTTGATGTAAGCTACCTATGATAGATACAGCTTTCAGCAATAATATTAACAGAATTCACACTGGTGTACCTAAAGTAAAATCTGTGCATAAACGCAATGTATTTGTCTTCTTATTATCCACGTGTCAATCACAATTAGAAACACTACATGATAAACACATAACACAATGGCCATTTACTTACACAATGGCAATTTATTAATAAGGTGAGTGACCGCCGGTGATTAAGTTATTAACACCTTCTGGGGTGGTCTTGTTTCTGTTGCCTAGATTTGCTGAAGTGTGTAGGCCGATGTCAAATTCGATAGCTATTTATAACTGTAATTTCATTTTTCACGGATTTTCGCTAGGCTGCTGCTCGTCAACCGCTGGACCGAATCTGATAATTTTTGCATCGCTGTACTCACAGATGCATGCTACTTGTGCACAGTCAATCTTGTTACCGGTGACTATGTAGTTATTTATAGATCCTTCTTCAAATGTGCGTAATGGTCTCTAAAGCCGGCAAAATTCGCATATTTCGCTAGTCTAGGGCGGTTGTAGTCAGCAGGAGATTTCTCAGGAGTGTGTGTGTGCATAGTTTACGAATTGTTACATTGTCAAACTAACAAATGGACCTCGCATTTACACAGTAAATTTTATTACTGGCGACCATCTAGTTTTGGAAATATGTTACATGAAGTTGGAAAAAGTCCTTTAAAAAACGCTGGCTCGCTAGGTGGCCGTGGTCAGCAGGCCATTGCTCATAACTTACTTGGCCTATTAAAATCCCTTAGGAGCGTTATATTTACGAGGCATCCTCTCTTCGGCACAGGAAATTTCGTGACAATCGTCCCAATGATTATGGAAATATGCTACCTCAAACTTACTTTACTACCGTTTTTCCCGATCTGGCTCGCATTTTATACCCACCCCGCCAGTGTGCACTGCTAAAAAATTTCCATCGGCGAATCGACAACTGGAACTGGTAAGACGTCTCCTTCATTGCAGTCATACATATGGGTGCTGATGAGCGGGTGGGAGAGTGGTACTCTGGCTCCGGCGATTCGTCATTATCGCGTCACAAATCTATTGACAAATTTCAGAGCCGCTATCATCTGAAACGCATCCTCTTCAAAATTCAGAACGTGTTTTACCCCATGCATGCGAGGTGATTCTTCTGAGATCGAAATACGCCTGCGACACCACCGTAATCCTATAGAATGGGGACCTTCCCCAAGAATACCTGGTGGTGGCGATAATGACGTTGTCTCCATATATCTCTCTGTGCGCGCAGCCAAATTCGAAATCACATGTGCAATTTCAAGTTTATTCAGTAACTTTTTCAGAAATGCTGGATATATACATACATACAGTGGTGGTTACATATGTTAAGAACTAATAAATTATTGTAAGTGGTAGTAGTAGTAGTAGTAGTAGTAGTAGTAGTAGTAGTAGTAGTAGTAGTAGTAGTAGTAGTAGTAGTAGTAGTAGTAGTAGTAGTAGTAGTAGTAGTAGTCGAAGTGAACGCACACGCTTATTTAGCTCTGCAATTGCTGCCCGAATTTGCTAGTTCTAGCGCGATTTTGCAGATAAATTTTGTACATATATTTCGTATTAGTATTTCCTTTCAAACTTTATGTTTAATTTGTAAATTCTTGTCTTGGTTGGAGCGGATTTTGTGTCTCCATTTTCTTAAGGCACTCCTCTTAGATGGTGGTTTCCGCCATTTAATAGGGCTCCTCTTACTGTGGTCAATGCATACATTTCTCCCCGCGCCAGTATACTATTTCTATAGTTTGTTGGCTAGCTCATTATATTTGGCAAGATCGCTTGAGTGAGTAGATTTAATTCCTTTGTCATTTGTAAGCACAAGCCTAGTACTTTGATTATATAAATCTTTATAGTCAGTTGGCTGTCCCCGGTCAACTCGAACAGACTAACAAATATATGACTGTAATATGTTAGTATGCATTAGGAAACCACTTTAATCGGTTAGGTGTTAGTGAACCACTTAATAAGTGGTTTAAACTAACAAATTTACGACTGTACTCTCTATTCGTATATTTGTTGGAAGACGTCAGGGTTTCAAAAGGGGACACTTTATTTAGTGTTTGGCTCTTTCCCCGACGTCTTGGTGTTATATATTTGTATTATATATTGTAGTAGTATGGGTTTCCTCTTTTTATAAAACACCATGGCAACCTATAAGCGTACCCTAAGCCTTAAAATAACAACTAAGGGGTGGGATGTCACGGCTATCAACGTGCATCATGGGTTAAAGGACGTCGTTGGCGCGGGACCTGCTGCTTTGCAAGGGCTTATCAATGTTACTAAACTGTATGGAATGTAACAGTGTCAAATGAGGGGGTCAAGGAAAAGCTTCTAGAATATGTTCTTATTGTAAAAGGCGAAGTTTGTAACGTAGAGGAAATCGAGTCAGATAGGTTGCTAGTGAAGATGAAGGTTCCACTAGAAATTCCAGATGACAGAATCATGAATGAACTCAAGATGTATGGCAAAGTGAAAAAGATTGAACGGGAAACGTATCCCTTTGACAGAACGCTAAATAACGGTGTAAGACGCATCTGATTTAATAAAGCGGATAGCCCTTTACCAAGCAAATTGACGCTTGATGGCAGCTTTGTCCTGACCTTATGGTATAGAGGGCAAATTAAAGAATGTCGGATCTGCCTAAGTACTGACCATTTGGCAACAGGTTGTCCCTATCGAAACAAATGTTTGCTGTGTGGTTCAGTTGACCATTTAAGAAAAAATCAAAAAAGCCCTCGGTATCAGGAGATAATCGCCCATTAAAGGATGCGACTGAGTCAAATGCTTCTGAAGCAATCGCTACGGATGCTGTTATTGTGGTTAATGCCACTGAAAATGACACAAACAAATTATCAAATCCTGTTAAAGTAACTGCAGTTGATGAAATTCAAGTATTAGAGGCGGGTATAACCTTAAGTCAAGAAAATACTCAAAATGCAGTGGAGCCAAACGTGGCTGTAAAAGACACGCAGAAAAATGATAATCTTACAGACAAGCCAGTTTACAATTTCTTAGAAGATGAATTAAAATTAGGACAGGATAAGTTTATGACTCAGAAGACGGAATGTTCAGTCGATTTTCCGCTAAGCCCACTTGATTTAAGTCAGCTTGAAGATTTGGTAAATGACGCTCATGCCAAATGTAACGTAAGTAGCAATAAGCGTCATAAAGAAGACAATAGCGAGATGCATGAAATATCGTCTACTGCGCCATGATTCTGATATTTCCAAATATGAATATTTGTCTGTGGTAGAACTAGGAAACATTGAATTCGCAGGAAAATTAGGTAAATGGTCTAAGAAACGAGCTAAAAAACCAAATCAAGTTAATATAATGATGGCGGTTGTAAACATCATTTTACAAATTATGATTATCTGCACCATCAATTACAGAGGATTAAATACCGAATTCAAGCAGTGCCACTTGCTTGAAGAATTAGCAAATGAGAGAGTTGATATTGCTTTTCTACAAGAGACCAAAATTAAAAAAAATGAATTGTATGAATCTCTGAAAGATATTTCAAAAAGGCAGATCCTTTATTCTTTATCACAAGATAATAGTGCGGGAGTGGCCATTCTTATCCTGCCCCGCTGTCTCATCTATATTGACGTTATATCGTCGTCATCAGATACAAATGGACGATGTATTTGTGTATCAATTGATGTACTAAACACAAGTTTAAATTTGATGTGCCTTTATGCACCTACCTTTCGTCAATTGCGCCGTGAATTCCTAAATGATGTTTCCACAATAATTCAAGACAGAACGCCTGAAAACCTAATTATGGGCCGTGATTTTAATTGCATATTAGATGAGGCTAAAGACAGAAACTCTAGGTCTAATTTTAATGACACATCGCATAATATTTTGAAACACATTTGTGAAAATAAAAGCTTGGTAGACACTTATCGGATTGAAAATCCAGAAGGCCGGGAATTTACTTGGTTTTCAACCGATGGAAGGTTAGCTTCACGGTTAGACAGGATCTATGTAGAACGATCACTGAAAGGTTACATGTGTAAAACTAACATAAAACCAGTAACTTTCTCTGATCACAATATGTTTTCCATCACATTAGACAATGCTGACTGGGTCAAACGAGGAGATGGATTTTGAAAACGTAATGTAGCATTGCTACGAGATAGTTGCTATCGCAAATGTGTGCAAAGTTGTTGGAGGCATTGGGATGAAAGAAGAGGTTTGTATGAATGTATAACAGACTGGTGGGAGGATGCTAAATCACACCTGGAATATACTTCAGGGCAGTATTCCATCAGGAAAGCACGAGAAATGCGAAAGCGTAAAAAGGCGCTTCAGAGGTCGTTGCGTAACATTAATAAGAAAATTAATGATGGAGAATATAATTATTACGAACTATTAGTTAAATTAAAAGGCAGACTAAATGAAATAGAGCAATATCAGTTTGATGGCGCCAACATAAGGTCAAGAGCACAAATGCACACCGAGGGCGAAAAGCCTACACGTTACTTTTGTAACTTGGAAAAAGCAAGAGGTATAGAGAAATTAATGCGCTCACTGAAGACTAATGATGGAGTATCAATGTGCTCAAACGCAGAAATGATGGAAACAGTATCAGAATTTTACAAATCATTGTATAAATCTGAGGGAAGCGATGAAACTGCAACTAGGGATGTTTTAGCTAATATAACGAAAAGACTTCCAGATTCATGTCGCGAAAGCTGTGACCAATCAATAACAATTGATGATTTGACAAAATCCCTCAAAGGTATGAAGTTAGAAAAGTCTCCTGGATGCGATGGACTTCCAGTTGAATTTTATCAAACATTCTGGCACATATTTGGGCCAGTATTAGAAGAAATAGCAACCAGCATTTTAAAGCAAGGCCATCTTCCTCCATCGATGGCCCAAGCATATGTTCGGCTTATATACAAGAGGGGTGACAGAATTATAGACCAATCTCTCTACTCTGTGTAGATTATAAGATTATTACTCGGGCACTAATATTAAAACTTGGCGCAGTCCTGGACGAAGTCATTGATGATGATCAAACCTGCTCTGTGCCAGGAAGATCAATATTAAACAACGCTTTGCTTATACGGGACCTTATTCAATTAGTTGAAAAGGATTGTATCCCAGCGGCAATAATAGCACTTGATAACGAGAAGGCGTTTGACAGACTAGAATGGGATTTCTTGTTTAAGTCTTTAGACCCTATTGGCTTTGGATCAAGATTTATTAAATGGGTACATATTTTATATACTGATATAACAAGTTGCTATTTAGTAAACAATCAGCTATCCGAACCTGTAGTGTTGGAACGAGGTGTCAGACAGCGTTGCTTACTGTCCCCGCTTCTATTCGTCATAGCTATGGAATCGTTGGGGCCACATTGAGGCAACGCAATGACTTTCAAGGAATATGTATATGTGGCGTAGAAAGGCCACTAAAGGTTTCTCAATATGCAGATGATACGACTGTGTTTGCGTGTAAAAATTTGGATTTTAGAATTTTAAATGGAGTATTAACAGATTTTCAAAAGGCATCAGAGCTTAAGGTCAATAAAGACAAATCTAAGGGCTTATTTTTGGGCGATTGGAAGGACAGAACTGACAATGTGATGGATATTAACTGGTCAAATGATGTCAAAATTTTTTTGGGTATTTACTATAGTAAATTAGTAGAGAACAAAAAGTATTACTAAACTAGGAAGAAAGGCTATCCAAGCTAAAGTGTGCATTACTAAATTGGAAACGACGTCGCATAACTGTCTTTGGCAGGACATTTGTCCTTAATAATTTAATTTTATCTGGACTGGTATACCGCTTCTGTAGTTCATATGCCCAAATCAGTAGAGTCAAAGATCAACACGTTACTTTTGTCCTTCTTATGGGAGGACAAAGCCCATTTAGTATCACAGTCAATCCTCACCAATGAAAAGCATGCCGGAGCCCTGGATTTGGTTAATGTTTCAGCAAAGTGTGCTTCTTTAAAATTGAAATTCTTGAATAAGTTTCTCACTCCAAACTCATCTTGGTCAAGTGTTTCAAGGGCACTTCTCCAAAGGTACGTAGACCCATTTCCTGTAGAATGTTTATTTATGTGCAATAAACTGCCACCTAATCATGAAACGATACCAAATGTATATAAAGAATGTATATAAAGAACAGCTCGAAGCCTTAAAAATATTTACACGCTCAGTGCCACAACCCAATTGTTAGGAAGATGCCTTAGAGCAACGTCTTTGCAGCAACGAGTTGATTCGTGGTCATGATGATGTATTATATTTGCCCTCTATGGCCAAAAATGGTAGTCAATATTTACGTGACTTGGTAAATCCGAAATCTCGTAAATGGATTGCGATGCAAGATGTAGCAAGAATAACATCAATGAGATATATTGATGCCCATCCCTTATTTGTTAAAATAAAGAATGCAATACCTGCTGTATGGTTCAAATTGCCGAAAGCACGTGGCAACATTGATATGTTGCAACCAACATTAGTAATTATGTCAGAACACATAAAATACAACATGGCATCTGGAGACTGGTATAGAATTCTAATGCACAGTCGGAGACAGGCTCCTATTGTGGTTAGGCATTGGAAAAATCTAGGTATCGCGCCAAAGAACTGGAAAAATGCCTGGAAAGCAATACATCTACCTTGTCTACCAGAAAATGCATGGGACCTGGCATGGCGATTACTCCATCGAAGGCTATGTGTCGGCCATCTTACTTATATGTGTAAAATAACAAGTACAGACCGGTGCTTATTATGTAATACTGAGGAGGAAACGATAGACCATCTATTTACTCAGTGTCGCATAGCTACAGGCTTTTGGGTATATATCAATATGCTCCTTGCTAAATTTGGAACCAAATATGTGAATTTAGTGGCTGAAACAATTTTGTTCAAAGATTGCTCAACTATCGGACGAATCATTAATAGCAAGGGGGAAGAATTGTTAATAACCCTGTTTTCTGTAGGAGTGTGGGCCATCTGGAAGTATCGGTGTTCAGAGGCCAGAGATAAAACCGGCAACAATCATCAAAGAGCCATACAAGCTAGATTTCGATCATTGTTGATAAACTGCATTCATTGTGAATTTTACAGGCTAGTAGAACATGGGAGAGAAAGTAGATTTAAAGACGTATGGTGCAAAACTGGCCTAGTATCAATTGAATACGGATATCTAAAAGTATCAGAAGCGGAACTTGTATAAGCTAGCGCACTCGCTGCTTGCTGTATATTGATAAATGCTATTTTAATTTAATTTAATTGCCTTTATTTTAAAAATTTTAATGCCTTAGGAGACTCTAATCTTGACGAATATCCTAACCTTGGGAATCAGTATATTTAAATATCAAATGAGCATTATGTCAATATTCTGGAGGTGATCCGATTGTCAAGTTAACAGAGTGTGATATCTTACAATTAGCTTCTTGTTGTAAATGTTTACTGTAGGTGTATTTGTTCCAGGGTAATTTGCAAAAACTTACAATGAAGTAAATTTAGAATGTGAACCCAAAGCGCCATCTATGTAGTCATAGTTTGTATACTTTTGCTTTGTGCATTATATTACATAAAGGCTACTACGTCCGCCGGGCATTTAAGAATCGGCTAACTGGCGTCAATGAGTGACTTTTTGTTTCTTATTGACGAGTCACCTCGCCACCTGTTGGTGAGCTGCACTCGCCATTTGGTCCTACTACTATACGGTGTGCTACGTTAAACTACATATGATCTACTTAGCCTGCCGGTCATGAATCGGCTCAATGGCGTCAATGAGTAGCAGTAGCTTACTGCTAATTATTGATGAGTCGCTTTACCACTTGTTGGTTAGCTCTGCTCGCCATTTGGGCCTACTACTACACGGTGTGCAAATAATAATGGCTTTGTCGAATTATGTTATGTTATCAGCTCTTTATTAATTGTGTTTTCTATGTAGTTATGCCACGGTTGTCGTATATGATGATAGAGTATTTTAGCTTGTACTGTTTTGATATGTTAGGTTTGTATTGTTATTCTATTAATAAAGCCTGCTATTTCATCCGATTTTTTCTGGGGGTTTGCAAGCCTTTTTTAAAGGAGTTCCTCCGTGAAGTGTATCCGACTGCGTCAGCGTCGGATTTAAAAAAAAGAAGAAAAAACGTAGTAGTCGTAAAGATGGTGGTGGTGGTGGTGGTGGTTGTAGTAGTAGTAGTAGTAGTAGTAGTAGTAGTAGTAGTAGTAGTAGTAGTAGTAGTAGTAGTAGTAGTAGTAGTAGTAGTAGTAGTAGTAGTAGTAGTAGTAGTAGTAGTAGTAGTAGTGGTAGTTTTTTATGATTACTCTTTAGCTAGGTTCCATCCACGCTTTGTCCGCATTGGGGTCCCTCGCTCCGTACACTGTCTGAATCTCAATTTCCAGAAAAATATATAGTTAAGTTATTGAATATCTTGAAACTAATTTAACTGGGTGTTGCTGCTGCATAGTCAACAGAATGTTTATTAGATGGTAAGGCCATACAATTATCACAACTTAAGGGACTATTAAGCGCTTAAGACGGACTAAATCGCGCCATTCACGATGTAATTGATTGTGATGTCAGCCTACATGTGACGTTGTTGATTATGACATCATATGATTGTCTGAGAAACTGGATTCCTCCATTCAGAGATCTATCATTTTTGACTGTCAGAATAAAATGTTTATAAGTGCTCATCGGAAAAGTGATACTGTACACCAATATCCAATAAGTCATGTTTGGTGCTTTAGACACTCGGTGGAACTTTCCATTTTATCCATCCATCATATGACGTCATATGACGTCATAGTTAACTACGTGACGCGTGGGATGACATCATAATCATTACGTCTTGAGTGACTCGATCTAATCTATCTTAAACGATTAAAGTCCGCCACGTTGGATGAATTGCTTGTCTTTACTATTTAATAAACATGCTGTTGAATATTTTGAAACTAATTTGACTGGATGCTGTTGCTACCATAGTCGGAAACATCACCCAGTCAAATTAGTTTCAAAATATTCAACAGCTAACTTGTATAGTTTTCTGGAAATTTATAATCAGGAAGTTTAGAGATCAATCGATTCCAACACTGGAGAAGCATGGGTGGAGCTTAGCTAGAGATGGGCGGGGCATAGCAAAAACTAGAAAGGTGCATTCCTCCTCCATCTAACATGTTTGGCTGCCACAATAAATGCTTAAGAACACCAATGTGACAAGTGTCACTCGCGCCAATATCGAATAATTCTACATCGAGAGTCATGTAGTTCACATTTTCTCTGATTGAGAGGAATGATACTTAGTGTCACAATTCACCTTTCCAGAGTATCCATTCATCGTCAGACCTCGTATGACGTCATAATCAGCTCAGCGCGTGTATGATGACGTCATAATTATTACGTCACAAAGGGTTCCATATAGACTGTCACCATATCTCAAATGGTCCAACACGTTATATGAATTGTATATCTTTGTAATTCTTTGCTATTTAATAAATATGCTGTTGAATATTTTGAAACTAATTTGACTGGGCGCTTAGGCAGAAACATCACCAAGTCAAATTAGTTTCAAAATATTCAACAGCTTACGTGTGTAGTTTTTTTGGAAATTGATAGTCAGGAAGTTCAGAGATCGATCCCAACACGAGCGATGTGTGGGTTGAGCTTAGCTAGCGATGGGCAGGTCATAGCTAAAACCGGAAAGGTCTATTGTGAATATCCAATAATTGTTTTTCACTAATACAATAATTGATTGACATCGCTAATGGATAATGTGACACTACCACTTGCGCCAATAAGCAATATTGCAACAACAGCCGTCACGTTCACCAATAAGCAATATAACACTAACATCTGTCTATAATTTATGCGCATCTATCGCTTCAGTCAGTTAATTCCGTTTGCACTGTTACAATAATTGATTGATATCGCTGATGGGCAAAATGATACTATCACTTACATCAATAAGCAATATTCCAGAAAATGCTGATTTTAATTTACGCGCATCTATCTTTTCAGCCAATCAGGTCACGCATCAATCGCTATTGGCCATAATCAATATTGCCTGTAAAAGCTGGCTATAATTTATGCACTTCTATCGCTTCAGACAATCAGATAAAGCATCTATCGCTATAGCCCAAAATCGGTATTTGGCTATAATTTATGCGCATCTATTGCTTTAACCAATCAGATTGCGCATCTATAAAATTGACTTTCTGCCCATGGGCAGCTGAGCCCCATATAAATACAAGACTGTTTTTCTGGCCATTCTGACAAAAGGTGGGGTAGAGTCTAGTATAGACCTGGTGTCTGCTGGTTGTGTATGGGTATACGGTCGCTGCCGTCTCAACCTGCGTACCGACCGGGATCCGCCTTCTAGCGGAGATAGACTGAATGGATGACAAAATGCTGTATTCTATTGATTACTCGTTTACTGAACTTTTCTTAATCCTATAGTTTACACAAATAATTCCAAATTCTAGTCACGTGTCACTTACCTATTCTAATCCTGTCCTACTTAGCCACAATGGATTCCTAAGAGAGAAGTACTCTAATAAAACATAACGAAGCTAACCGTAAATTCTACTCTCTAACTGACTAGCCAGCTAGCTACATAGCTGACGATAGCACTACCTATCCCTCACTCTGTAGCTGTCTAAGTCTCGCTGTCTAGCTGTCCGTCGTCAACATTTGTCCACTCTTAAACATGATTCTGTCGTTATGTCAACAAAGGTGTATCTGTATTAATTGATGGTGTGTATGAGCGTGAATGTGGCCTAAGAGTATAAGTACCTAATCTAACTAATGAGCAATTAACATATAAAATACAACAATCATATAGCAACATCTCATAACATAAATATATCAAATTACATGACTTATATTCGTCAACAATCCAGTCCGAGAGCTAATTGATCCAGTGTGCGTGTGACTATTAATGCTATATTTTATTACCCCTCTGTAATGTCACAAGACCAAATGCTGTTATTTGATTGGGTAAGATCATGGATGGATGAGCTCGTATTTCCCTCACGCGAGGGCAATACCACACGGTATCACCCACGCGAAAAAGGTGTTTTAGTTTCACTGCGCAGCTAGCCATAAAGCTCATTATAATAATATGCATGTTGTTAAAATGGCGGATACGCGCCCGCTTCGGAATTGTTGAATTTCAAGATTTCATGTGAAGGCAAAAAGTGTCAATTTCACTCTTGCAGAACTAGCCTAGTGATGTGTAATTCAAGAATTGCTTATCTAATTATATTGTTATTTTATGATAGAATCTCTGTCTACGACGTCTGAGGGATAATAAATTCGTTACCCCAATGTTTTGACGTGGCTACGCTACGCTCGGGAAATATAAAATGTACCTCCCTCCCCCACCTCGCTACGCTCGGGAGATACAACCGTGTATGTGTGTGGTAACAGCCTGTACCCACGTCAAAACACTGGTGTAACTAATAGTATGTATTGCGTGGCTGCTCACGGCTACGCTTATATTCGGATTTTGGCTAGAACTGCGTATAGGCGCGGCCGCTAACTAGAGAGATAGATAGAGGGTGCCTCTATTTTTAGTTGGAACCATAGATTTAGGATATATAGTGGCTCGATCGCTCATACGCATACGCTCACTCTGGGGGGAATGGGATAGATGTCTCGACCGCTGGATCTTCACTGACTGACTGGCATCTGACGCAGACGATCAGACATGTATATAGTCTCCAAAGCTCAAGTAAATTATTTTTTGGTTAATTGGAATAGAAATTCTGCTTAAATAGCATGCAAAATACGGAACTACAAATCTACGGTACAAATAAATAGGGGATATACGATAATACTGAGAGGCGGTAAGAATGACAGAAATGCGTTAAAACCTAACGCGTACATCGCTGAAATTACTAACCGTTATCTACATATGATAACTATATGATAACTTGTATTCATTTTGGAAACTGCTGCCGTAAACCGTTGCTGCACACATGTAGACAATTTTCAGCATTATTGTTTACATAATCTACACAAATCTTTCTTGTACTGACCTTGAAACAACTAGCCCTAGCCTTTGAAAGCAGAAAGATAATGGTTAGTTTTTTTTATCTCCCAGTTTCTGTGAAACCTGACACCGTTTGGTATAGAAGACCTCAAAAATAAATTAACACGTTTTCAAAGCAAGGTGGAATTTCTGTTGTTCTTTGCAAAAATAGTGCCTTATTTACATGTATGAGCTGTACTGTAAAACCGCCTACTGGATGGTATAGAACATCTAAAGAATAAATTAACATGTTTGCAAAACAAGACAGAATTTTTGTTTATGTTTTGTAAGTATGTTAACTTATTTATGAGCTGTATAACGTAGCCTAATCAGTCGAATCACTTGTAATAAGTGAGCACATATTTTAGCAAGAGCGGTCAGATATTGAAGAGCCTTGCCATTATAATCAATTAGTCCCCCCCTCCCCCCATCCACCCACCCCCGCCACCAACCAGTCCCCAGGAGGGTGACGTCACAGTCAAATTACGTAATGATTGGCGCAGCTATGTCCAACAGGAACATTGAAAAGTCCTTCAGCTGTACCCAGTCAAATTAGTCTCCAAAATATTCAAAAGCTCAGCCCCATAGTTACCGTGAAAATGAGATTCTGGGAAGTCATGGTTCAAAGTATATATATAAATCACGACGACAACGACGGATGTACGTGTAGGCCTATCATCTCTTTCCGTGGCCGCTCAGCGCTACACATTCACTTGATTGTGTCTAGAATGGACCATTCCACATTATCTGTCCATCACATGATATCATGATCAACTACGTGACGTGTAGAATGACATCATAATAAATGAGGTCATCATGACGTCATGAATGACTTAGACGAGCAAGTCACGGACGTCATATAATCGAAGGATACAAATGGAAAGGTTCATTGAAGACGGACTATGAGTTGTTGTAACAATTGCATGTCTACTATTTAATACATATTCTGTTGAATATTTTGAAACTAATTTGACTGGGTGCTGTTGCTGCCATAGACAGCAACAGCACCCAGTCAAATTAGTTACAAAATATTCAACGACTTACCTGTATAGATTTTAGGAAATTGATAGTCAGGATATCCGCGGGGATCGATCGATCCCAACACTGTGAACACAGTCCATTGCCGGCGCTGCCATTTTTCACTAGGGATTGTGGTCATTCACGTTCTCGCCAGATCTCCTAACACTAACACGAGCGATATATATATATATATATATATATATATATATATATATATATATATATATATATATATATATATATATATATATAATTTTTTTTATTAACGAGAGCGTCTCTATTTAGATTGGAATCGTAGATTTAGGATATATTGTCTAGATTTCTCGTGCCCATTAAACGCATACCCGCACTATTGGGGCTAGTTTCACTACTAGCTGGTGGCCTGGGCTAATTGCTGACTGTACATTTGCATCGGAAATAAAATAGTATTGTGATCTGTCCCACTGTACCCATGTATATCTCTTAACCTCCACTTCAACACTCGTCCCTATCAAACTGACCAAAATGGCGTCTGTAGTAATCCTGAGAAACTACCATTTACATCTAACAGGTAGGCATTTTTGAAAATTTACCAATGGAATGACTGAGCCTATCATTCCAATGGTAAAGTGCCAAAAACAACGGTCTCATGGTCTGCAAATGGCCATAGAATATTTCTATGATAATGGATGGATCTGATCTGTCACCCAAGCATATGACGTCATAATTATTTACGTCATGTGTAGGATGACGTCACAATCAAAATACGTGATGAATGATGTAAATAGCTTCATCAGGAACATCGAATAATCCATCAAGTGTACGAATTTTATGTCTTTACGATTTAATCCCGGGATTTAATCAATCAATCAATCAATCAATCAATCAATCAATCAATCAACTACTGCCAGTGCCGTGATGGAGAACCGGCGAGGGCATAGAATACATCATACGGTGTGCATTCAAAAGATAGTCTCATATGAATTCGGCAGTGTATCAGTATATCCGATTCTTATCTTGGTGTGGTGGTCCAGCCGAAAGATGTCTGGGTTGCTGATGCTATGCGAAATTGCAGGATGATGGTTCGATCCCTGACCGGGGAAATGATGATCAACAAAGTAAACTAACGGGTGCACTCCGTAGGGGAGATTGGCACAGAAATTAAAGTCATCGTGTCGCCAGTGTGTTAAAAAACTAAGCAAGCAAACAATCTTTATTGACAAATCCAACATGTCGACATACAGACAATATTCAACATTCTGTTGAATATGTTGATACTAATTTGACTGGGCATTGTACGAATTGTATGGCCTTAGTATTTAATCAACATTTTGTTGAAAATTTGAAACTAATTTTCCTGCGCGTTGTATGTTTTTTTACCATTATCAAGTGTGTCCTATAAAAGCTTCACAGGCATCATAGTGAATGACGTCTCTCACTCCATCGTGAATATTGACTAGTCGGTCAAGTGTAAAAATCTTATGTCTACTTTTTAATCAACATTCTGCTGAATATTTTGAAATTAATTTGACCAGGCACTTTGACCGGGCACTGTTACGACCATAGGCAGCAAAAGCACCCAGTCAAATTAGTTTCAGAATATTCAACACCTTACCTGTATAGTTACCTTGAAATTGGGATTCTGGGAAGTCGTCAATCAAAGTATATAAATTGATTCCAACACGCCGAAAGAACGGACAGAGCTTAGCTAGAAATGGATCCCACCTTTGAAATTGTCATGAACAAATTTGATCATTAAACGGCCAATACCACTTAGTAATGTGTGGTCCACCCACTGTAATAAGTGACCACATATTTTAGCAAGAGCATTCAGTTAGTTAGCATTGCCCTGCCAGACACAAGTAGACCCAATCGCAAAAGACTGATTCTCTTATGGAAAGCAGGTATAAGTTATCCAACCTGTCACACAAGTGTTGATATAATAATCAATTATGTCACATGTAGGCTGACGTCACAGTCAAAATACGTAGCTATGGCTATCAGGAACGTTGAAAAGTCTGTAAGCTGTGCGAATTGTATGTCTTTACTATTTAATAAACATTCTGTTGAATATTTTGAAACTAACTTAACTGTGCTGCTGCTATAAGCATCGACAGCATCTAGTTAAATTAGTTTTAAGATCTTCATAGGCCTATCATAATCTCTTATTATATTTAGCCACATCATGGCATAGCTGATCAAACCGGCCCCTACAGTGATCGTGAACCATGTCAAATTGCAGGCCATGAGGCGACAGTTCTTGATAATGTACCACTGGAATGATTCTCGAGACAGTCATTCCAGATTCCAGTGGCAAATCTGCAAAAACAGTCTTCTCTTGGCCTGCAAATGGACATTCAATATCTAAATATTTTAACATTCTTCACCAAATTTAGACAGTAAAGGTTTAATATATTATGACGACAATACCAGGTAATGTGTCTGTTTCATTTCCCTTATGTATTATAGCATAAAACACTGGGCTGAATATTCGGGATAGTGTATAAATTTTAGCCAATTCACAGTCTTCACTGCCCTATTGTCTGTAGGTTATGCTCGGGCCCAGATTTTCACCCACATAAACTTGAGTTTAAAAAGTATAATTTAGCTTAAATTACTTTCAACTGTAAACAATAGGATATCATATCATTGCTAGCTATAGTCATAATTAAAACAAATTCTACAATGAAATAATTCCAGTCTGCAATTCCATACCGAAAATTGGCTTAAATCTTGACAGATCAGTGATTTTCACTACCATACTGTCTGCAACAAGTTTGGCCCATATTCGGTTCGAAATTCATACATATGGTCAGATCGGTATATGAATACGCTAATGAAGTATCAAGCTTAGAAATGTCTACCACAAAGTAATTTCGTAGCACACAATTCCATGGCAAAAATGTGCACAAGTTTTGGTAGATCCATGGTTTTCGGTAGCCTACTGTCTGTAATAAGTTTGGCCACAAAATGTCAGGTAGATATATAAATACGCTAATATAATATCGATTTAAAAAAATTCCACCGTAAAGTAATTTTATAATACACAACTTAGTAGCGACCAAAAGTTGTCAGATGCCAATAATTTATGTACCAATATCTATGTACTCTGTTTGTAACCAGTTTTTCAACATCTAGCCATGCAGATCTCGATATGCATTATTATGTACCAGTGCGGTACGAGATATTGCACCATTCTACCATTAAATAATATCATAATTACCAAGTATGTCCATGTAGTTACTTATTCGCAATATCTCCCCATTCAAAGATAGTTGGTTCACATTAACCACAATCGGATAGATGTCAATAGGTCCTGGCATATTGCTTGTAATAGGTTTGGCTCCAGAATTTCACCAATATGTTTACATAGATATATATGAATGCGCTAATAAAGTATAGAGTTAAAAAAATTCTACTATGAAGTAATTTCGAAATACGCAATTTAGTCGTGACTGCAGTTTTCAATTACTAATAATTTACTATATATTCAGTATCAGAATCTCGGTACTCGGTTTGAACATAATACCATCTAGAACTCACTTGGTATTGCACAATTCTACCATTAAATATTTCTTGCAATAATGTGAAAATCTTTCTATATATCCTATAATTTAGCTCCAGATGGAATCTGAATTATCAAACAAAAAGCTCCAGAATTTACGCAAATGGTCAACAAGATGGACGGAAAGATGGACGGACTGCCCCAAAATATAATCTGCTTCTTCCTATAGCCCATAGCTAATCCTATCCAAGGCCGATGCCATTACAACCATCTTAAAGATATGACACTACCAAGAAACTATCATTATTACAATCGCAGCCACCATCAGCACTACATGGGAAAGGTAAGAAACTGTAAATGATAGTCAGAACCTATGTAACATTGAATGTTAATATAACAAGATAAACTAATTTCCCTCTGTCCTGCAAATATATTGTCAGTTTATCACATGTCTAATGGCTATATCTTTACAGTACATTGAACTTAACTTGAAGCTCACGTCTTCCTATATTATATAGTGCCGTGCCATTTTTACATGTATAATTTATTTTTTGTTCTATGTAGGGGTCCAAGGTCTAGATATAGTCACTGTCTTTGGCGGACAACCTGTTGTGCTACTTCAAATTGTATATTATACATAAAAATGAATTTTAAACTCAACTTGAATTATAATAATCTCCGGCCACGCTATTTGCCATTGATGCCTTGTATCAATATGTGTACTTGTCTGTCCATTGATTGTTCTAATGATCGCTGCGTGTCGTATCAAGTCTGGCACGTGGCACTGGGCGTGTCCATTTATCAAAAGTATCCTGTAGTGTGAGCGTGTCTGTGCGTGGCTTCGTGTGTGCGTTCCTATGCGCGTCTTGATGTTGATGCGTCTGAATGTGAGTTGTGGTAATACCCGTCCAACCGTATTGGTGTATCCATGCAATAGCTCATGTGGCTATGTCCATGTACCACATAAGGTATGTATGTACTAGAAGTAATGGATGTTTTGATTGTGGCAGTAGCATTGTATGCGTGTTCCAAGGAATGTACTTTATGGATATACATATATACCATTGGATTTACACGATTCACTGTACGAAATAACGAAAATAGGTATTTTAGTATCTTTCTAATATCTTACAAAATTAATATACGAGGGTGTTAGCCCCCATTTTAAGTGACCTTTCCACTTTATCCTTCCATCATATGATGTCATAATCAACCGCGTCACGTGTAGGATGACATCGTAATGAATTGCGTCATTATGAGGTAATGAATGACGTAGATAAGTACGTCACAAACGCATATTTGAAGACGGACTATACGTTGTTGTAAGAATTGTATTTCTCTTCTATTTAATAAATATTCTGTTGAGTAGGCAGCAACAGCACCCAGTCAAATTAGTTACAAAATATTCACCAGCTTACCTGTATAGTTTTCTGGAAATTGATAGTCAGCTGAGAGTGCAGAGATTGATCGATCCCAACAAGGACGTGGTGTGGGTGGAGCTTAGAATAAGATGGGCGGGGAATGGCTAAAACTGGAAAGGCCAATTTCTTGTTTCGAAATGATTTTTTTTATACAGGATTCACTGTTTTACCATTTCCTATTCTCTGTCACATTTTCTCGATCAATAGAGCAAAAAGTGGGCACGATAGATGCACCTTTTTATTGATCCTCCATGTGGTTTCAAGTGGGCGGGGCCTAATTGACTATATATAGTGACCAAAAGGGGAGTGTTCTGGTGGGTGTATTTGTACAAGAACGCCCGCCAGAACCATAACGGTAGCATATCTATAGAGTGATCATGCGCATACCCTCGCTACGGGGCTAACTATCGCTAACGCCGGTGACGCCAGCTCAGTAAATTGTCAGTGCACTTGACAGGGTCTTTTCAGATGCTGACGCATTGAAACACGCTGTCAGTAACAACTGTTCAGTGGACGAATTCATTTCATCTCGGCAATTTGCTAACAACTATCGCTGGCAGTGATGCTGCTCAGTGCTCTTCTCATTCTTCTGGCTAATTACCCAGTCCAATCGCCATGCTCTATAATATGGTGTCAGTCTATAGAATACGAGGAAAATGTTTTAACGTTGCCGCGAGCTTTCTTTGGTTGAGTTGGGATATTTTGTCACAGTACTCCGACCAGAAGCGTCACGTGGTTGCTTTTCCTATCTACGAATGTTCACACTTTTACTCTCGCTTGAAGCCGGAGTAATCACGTAGAATGTGTACCACGTGATACGAATTTGTACCACGTGATACCGTTGTCCGAGTATACTCTCGGTCGTTCGGATATGTTGCCGAGGTACCCCGCTTACCCCGACAACATATCTGAACTTAGTGTACATTAACAAAATAATCAACTAGACTCTCATGACTAGAATTTCTATACTTTTATTGTAAAAAAAATTTGGTTGGCTGTAAGCTATTAATCTGACATATTATTCGACAAAGTAACACAGCAAAAAATAGCATATTGTTAGTAATATGAGTTTCTCTTATAAACGACATTGGCCGAGAAAATACTACAGGAAATCACTTCGTCGTGTGACATGGGCACTGGGTCGAAAATTACTGAACTAAAGTCAACATTTAGGGGTACCATGAGCGGTCTATGGTATTCAAGTCTGTGACCAGAACACGTCCCTTTTAGACACACGATATATGATCAATTAGGCCACGCCCACTTAAAGCCACGTAATTTGGTAGGACAAATGAAAACATGCGTCTTCTACTCACCCACCCCCTTACTACTTGTGTGAAGAGGTATTACGTTAAATATTGACCTCCTTTTATTTATAAGAGTTCTTATCCAAATCTCACAGTTTCACTTTACTGCGATTGACTTTGCCGGTTGTTGATTTAAATTTGTTGCTAGAAAATTGATTTATTTACACACTCGAAGTCTAGAGGATGATACAGGCTTATCTTTCCCGCAATAGACAAACTGAAAACAAAACAATCATTATCGTGACGATGTTAAGCAGGTATACGGGTCTTACTCCGGGTTTGTCATAATTTATTTACTGTGTTGAAACAAGGATGAGTAAACCAACAAATCAAAGCATTCTATGACGATTACTAGTGTGAAGATGCGGTCTTTGTTATGCAGAGAGAGAGAGAGAGAGAGAGAGAGAGAGAGAGAGAGAGAGAGAGAGAGAGAGAGAGAGAGAGAGAGAGAGAGAGAGAGAGAGAGAGAGAGGGAGGGATGGAGGGAGGGAGGAGGAGGGAGAGAGAGGGGATGGATGGAGGGAGGGTGGTGGTGGTGGGGGTGGGGCGGGGGGGGGGGGCGGGGGGGGGGGGGGTTGTGTGGTCGGTATGAGGGAATTGCGTATTTTCCTGACGCGAGTAGTCACCATAACAATTTCTCTCCTTATCATGTTTTGTAATCTAAGGACATAGGCAAGATATTGTCAGACCAACTACACACAATTTATTGGTTTTAATAATCACACCAGCTTAAGTGTGGTAGGCTAATGCTTGATAAATGGCATATGATCTTTGCTTGGAAAATGTATTTGCATAAAAAAATCACCAATCAAAATCCAATGGCATGTGGTACGCACGGCTCCATCCAGAGTCGATCTATCAGTACCTCGCTGAAGGATGGTCGATAGCAGGAAACACCGACAGAGGGAGCTCTAGGGATTCTCATGAGTGGCGAGTCGCTCACCGCTTCAGAACTGTTGTTGAGCGTGTCACACATATTTGCTGGTTAACACCTTCCCTGCTGGTTTGGCGCAGGAGAACATTTGGGAAGGTCATCCATATCTTTTGATAAGGGTGGTTAAAGCAATGCATTCACGGGACAATACGTGCACATGGTTTGAATTCCATTGTCGAACCCGTATATATCGCTATGGACATAATGGTCATGTGCGAGATGAGAGGAGAGTGAGATGTGTTACACGGATTTTCTTGGGCCTAACAAGTTCTGAATCCTACGTTTAAGTTGTGAGCTAGCTGCTGTTGCTCATTATATACCGTGGTAGTTCTTTGTCCAGCTGATTATGCAGTAGATACAGAAGAAAGACGAAAGGAGGAAAAGAAGAAAGGGTGAGTGGTCAAAAGACCAGTTTGCCAAATGGGTTCCGTTCATCTATTTGAGACAGGAAATAGAGATGGAAGTGAAATCTGTCTGATGAAAGATCCCTACAAGTACGTGAAGATTTGGTGTGAATTTAGTCAATGCCATAGTTAATTCTTCCTTGCATTTGTTCTATGCTGTGAGGCTTCCTAACTGCAGGCGTGGCTAAGCTACGTTTAAGTTTTAGCCAGCTGCTGTGCTTTATGACCACCGGGGCCTATCGCTATCCTAAACATTTACTGTATTATTAGTACCAGTCAAAAAGAGCCGCCTCCCTGCTTCCCGATCCTGCAGATGAGTCGACTCTCGGCATCAGCAACGCAACATACATTGCACCATGAGAGCTGGCAGTAGACAGTTAAGTCGTCACTACTCAAGCCCCTCGGAATACAGATATGGATACAAGCACGAAGCAAATATGAAGCAGAATACGCACAGATTTAAAGGAAAGGAACATGGAACTAACATGGAACTAACATATGCTCTTGAATGAAAGCTTTATATAATAATCAACCTATAGTCCTCAGTAAAAAACAGAAATAAATCAGAAAATAATTAGAAAGAATTAGCTAAATGCCATGTATGTCATTCTGGCGGGAGCCAATTAGTGACGCAGCTGGACCTATGCGCTACGGTGTATGCCGAGTGAATAAATAATACCCACTATAGCCGGTCATATAAGGTCAGTTATATTCGTGTTAAGCTGATTAGCCACTACATCCTACAAGTAAAATGTTGACTAGTTTTAAAACAATATGATTGAAAGCAGCTGTGTCCAGAGACTGGGTCTACAGTCTATCACTCAAATTTCAAAATATTCAGTGGGCATCAAATTGC
>CM067362.1:82212180-82231844 GCA_034401795.1 Chaetoderma sp. LZ-2023a | reverse complement strand
CACGACACGACGATGTTATACACTATACACTACCTAGATTTCACACTATATCACTATACTATGCACTATCCACTACCTAGATTTCACACTATATCACTATACTATGCAGTATACACTACGTAGATTTCATACTATATCACTATACTATACACCATTCACTACCTAGATTTCACACTATATCACGATACTATACACTATACACTACCTAGATTTCACACTATATCACTATACTATACACTATCCACTACCTAGATTTCACACTATATCACTATACTATACACTATCCACTACCTAGATTTCACACTATATCACTATACTATGCACTATACACTACCTAGATTTCATACTATATCACTATATTATACACCATTCACTACCTGGATTTCACACTATATCACCATACTATACACTATTCACTACCTAGATTTCACACTATATCACTATACTATGGACTATACATTACCTAGATTTCACACTATATCACTATACTATACACTATGCACTACCTAGATTTCACACTATATCACTATACTATACACTACCTAGATTTCACACTATATCACTATACTATACACTATACACTACCTAGATTTGATACTATATCACTATACTATACACCATTCACTACCTAGATTTCACACTATATCACTATACTATACACTATACACTACCTAGATTTCACACTATATCACTATACTATGCACTATACACTACCTAGATTTCACACTATATCACTATACTATACACTATACACTACCTAGATTTCACACTATATCACTATACTATACACTATACACTACCTAGATTTCACACTATATCACTATACTATACACCATACACTACCTAGATTTCACACTATATCACTATACTATGCACTATACACTACCTAGATTTCACACTATATCACTATACTATACACTATCCACTACCTAGATTTCACACTATATCACTATACTATACACTATCCACTACCTAGATTTCACACTATATCACTATACTATGCACTATACACTACCTAGATTTCACACTATATCACTATACTATACACTATCCACTACCTAGATTTCACACTATATCACTATACTATGCACTATACACTACCTAGATTTCACACTATATCACTATACTATGCACTATACACTACCTAGATTTCACACTATATCACTATACTATACACTATCCACTACCTAGATTTCACACTATATCACTATACCATACACTATACTCTACCTAGATTTCACACTATATCACTATACTATGCACTATACACTACCTAGATTTCACACTATATCACTATACTATACACTATACACTACCTAGATTTCACACTATATCACTATACTATACACTATCCACTACCTAGATTTCACACTATATCACTATACTATGCACTATACACTACCTAGATTTCACACTATATCACTATACTATACACTATCCACTACCTAGATTTCACACTATATCACTATACTATACACTATTCACTACCTAGATTTCACACTATATCACTATACTATGCACTATACACTACCTAGATTTCACACTATATCACTATACTATACACTATCCACTACCTAGATTTCACACTATATCACTATACTATGCACTATACACTACCTAGATTTCACACTATATCACTATACTATGCACTATACACTACCTAGATTTCACACTATATCACTATACTATACACTATCCACTACCTAGATTTCACACTATATCACTATACTATACACTATACTCTACCTAGATTTCACACTATATCACTATACTATGCACTATCCACTACCTAGATTTCACACTATATCACTATACTATACACTATCCACTACCTAGATTTCACACTATATCACTATACTATACACTATCACTACCTAGATTTCACACTATATCACTATACTATACACTATACACTACCTAGATTTCACACTATATCACTATACTATACACTATCCACTACCTAGATTTCACACTATATCACTATACTATACACTATCCACTACCTAGATTTCACACTATATCACTATACTATGCACTATACACTACCTAGATTTCACACTATATCACTATATTATACACTATCACTACCTAGATTTCACACTATATCACTATACTATGGACTATACACTTACCTAGATTTCACACTATATCACTATGCTATACACTATGCACTACCTAGATTTCACACTATATCACTATACTATACACTACCTAGATTTCACACTATATCACTATACTATACACTACCTAGATTTGATACTATATCACTATACTATACACCATTCACTACCTAGATTTCACACTATATCACTATACTATACACTATACACTACCTAGATTTCACACTATATCACTATACTATGCACTATACACTACTCATATTTCACACTATATCACTATACTATGCACTATACACTACCTAGATTTCACACTATATCACTATACTATGCACTATGTACTATCTAGATTTCACACTATATCACTATACTATACACCATCCACTACCTAGATTTCACACTATATCACTATACTATACACCATACTCTACCTAGATTTCACACTATATCACTATACTATGCACTATACACTACCTAGATTTCACACTATATCACTATACTATACACTATCCACTACCTAGATTTCACACTATATCACAATACTATACACTATCCACTACCTAGATTTCACACTATATCACTATACTATGCACTATACACTACCTAGATTTCACACTATATCACTATACTATACACTATCCACTACCTAGTTTTCTCACTATATCACTATACTATACACTATACACTACCTAGATTTCACACTATATCACTATACTATGCACTATACACTACCTAGATTTCACACTATATCACCATACTATGCACTATACACTACCTAGATTTCACACTATATCACTATACTATACACTATCCACTACCTAGATTTCACACTATATCACTATACCATACACTATACTCTACCTAGATTTCACACTATATCACTATACTATGCACTATCCACTACCTAGATTTCACACTATATCACTATACTATACACTATCCACTACCTAGATTTCACACTATATCACTATACTATACACCATTCACTACCTAGATTTCACACTATATCACGATACTATACACTATACACTACCTAGATTTCACACTATATCACTATACTATACACTATCCACTACCTAGATTTCACACTATATCACTATACTATACACTATCCACTACCTAGATTTCACACTATATCACTATACTATGCACTATACACTACCTAGATTTCATACTATATCACTATATTATACACCATTCACTACCTGGATTTCACACTATATCACGATACTATACACTATTCACTACCTAGATTTCACACTATATCACTATACTATACACTACCTAGATTTCACACTATATCACTATACTATACACTATCCACTACCTAGATTTCACACTATATCACTATACTATACACTATTCACTACCTAGATTTCACACTATATCACTATACTATACACTATACACTACCTAGATTTCACACTATATCACTATACTATACACTATCCACTACCTAGATTTCACACTATATCACTATACTATACACTATCCACTACCTAGATTTCACACTATATCACTATACTATGCACTATACACTACCTAGATTTCATACTATATCACTATATTATACACCATTCACTACCTGGATTTCACACTATATCACGATACTATACACTATTCACTACCTAGATTTCACACTATATCACTATACTATACACTACCTAGATTTCACACTATATCACTATACTATACACTATACACTACCTAGATTTTATACTATATCACTATACTATACACCATTCACTACCTAGATTTCACACTATATCACGATACTATACACTATTCACTACCTAGATTTCACACTATATCACTATACTATGGACTATACACTACCTAGATTTCACACTATATCACTATACTATACACTATACACTACCTAGATTTCACACTATATCACTATACTATACACTATCCACTACCTAGATTTCACACTATATCACTATACTATGCACTATACACTACCTAGATTTCACACTATATCACTATACTATACACTATACACTACCTAGATTTCACACTATATCACTATACTATACACTATCCACTACCTAGATTTCACACTATATCACTATACCATACACTATACACTACCTAGATTTCACACTATATCACTATACTATGCACTATCCACTACCTAGATTTCACACTATATCACTATACTATACACTATCCACTACCTAGATTTCACACTATATCACTATACTATACACCATTCACTACCTAGATTTCACACTATATCACGATACTATACACTATACACTACCTAGATTTCACACTATATCACTATACTATACACTATCCACTACCTAGATTTCACACTATATCACTATACTATACACTATCCACTACCTAGATTTCACACTATATCACTATACTATGCACTATACACTACCTAGATTTCATACTATATCACTATATTATACACCATTCACTACCTGGATTTCACACTATATCACTATACTATGGACTATACATTACCTAGATTTCACACTATATCACTATGCTATACACTATGCACTACCTAGATTTCACACTATATCACTATACTATACACTACCTAGATTTCACACTATATCACTATACTATACACTACCTAGATTTGATACTATATCACTATACTATACACCATTCACTACCTAGATTTCACACTATATCACTATACTATACACTATACACTACCTAGATTTCACACTATATCACTATACTATGCACTATACACTACTCATATTTCACACTATATCACTATACTATGCACTATACACTACCTAGATTTCAAACTATATCACTATACTATGCACTATGTACTATCTAGATTTCACACTATATCACTATACTATACACCATCCACTACCTAGATTTCACACTATATCACTATACCATACACCATACTCTACCTAGATTTCACACTATATCACTATACTATGCACTATACACTACCTAGATTTCACACTATATCACTATACTATACACTATCCACTACCTAGATTTCACACTATATCACTATACTATACACTATCCACTACCTAGATTTCACACTATATCACTATACTATGCACTATACACTACCTAGATTTCACACTATATCACTATACTATACACTATCCACTACCTAGTTTTCTCACTATATCACTATACTATACACTATACACTACCTAGATTTCACACTATATCACTATACTATGCACTATACACTACCTAGATTTCACACTATATCACCATACTATGCACTATACACTACCTAGATTTCACACTATATCACTATACTATACACTATCCACTACCTAGATTTCACACTATATCACTATACCATACACTATACTCTACCTAGATTTCACACTATATCACTATACTATGCACTATCCACTACCTAGATTTCACACTATATCACTATACTATACACTATCCACTACCTAGATTTCACACTATATCACTATACTATACACCATTCACTACCTAGATTTCACACTATATCACGATACTATACACTATACACTACCTAGATTTCACACTATATCACTATACTATACACTATCCACTACCTAGATTTCACACTATATCACTATACTATACACTATCCACTACCTAGATTTCACACTATATCACTATACTATGCACTATACACTACCTAGATTTCATACTATATCACTATATTATACACCATTCACTACCTGGATTTCACACTATATCACGATACTATACACTATTCACTACCTAGATTTCACACTATATCACTATACTATACACTACCTAGATTTCACACTATATCACTATACTATACACTATCCACTACCTAGATTTCACACTATATCACTATATTATACACCATTCACTACCTAGATTTCACACTATATCACGATACTATACACTATACACTACCTAGATTTCACACTATATCACTATACTATACACTATCCACTACCTAGATTTCACACTATATCACTATACTATACACTATCCACTACCTAGATTTCACACTATATCACTATACTATGCACTATACACTACCTAGATTTCATACTATATCACTATATTATACACCATTCACTACCTAGATTTCACACTATATCACGATACTATACACTATTCACTACCTAGATTTCACACTATATCACTATACTATACACTACCTAGATTTCACACTATATCACTATACTATACACTATACACTACCTAGATTTTATACTATATCACTATACTATACACCATTCACTACCTAGATTTCACACTATATCACGATACTATACACTATTCACTACCTAGATTTCACACTATATCACTATACTATGGACTATACACTACCTAGATTTCATACTATATCACTATACCATACACTATACACTACCTAGATTTCACACTATATCACTATACTATGGACTATACATTACCTAGATTTCACACTATATCACTATGCTATACACTATGCACTACCTAGATTTCACACTATATCACTATACTATACACTACCTAGATTTCACACTATATCACTATACTATACACTATACACTACCTAGATTTGATACTATATCACTATACTATACACCATTCACTACCTAGATTTCACACTATATCACTATACTATACACTATACACTACCTAGATTTCACACTATATCACTATACTATGCACTATACACTACTCATATTTCACACTATATCACTATACTATGCACTATACACTACCTAGATTTCAAACTATATCACTATACTATGCACTATGTACTATCTAGATTTCACACTATATCACTATACTATACACCATCCACTACCTAGATTTCACACTATATCACTATACTATACACTATCCACTGTCTAGATTTCACACTATATCACTATATTATACACTATACACTACCTAGATTTCACACTATATCACTATATTATACACTATAAACTACCTAGATTTCACACTATATCACTATACTATGCACTATCCACTACCTAGATTTCACACTATATCACTATACTATGCACTATACACTACCTAGATTTCATACTATATCACTATACTATACACCATTCACTACCTAGATTTCACACTATATCACGATACTATACACTATACACTACCTAGATTTCACACTATATCACTATACTATACACTATCCACTACCTAGATTTCACACTATATCACTATACTATACACTATCCACTACATAGACTTCACACTATATCACTATACTATGCACTATACACTACCTAGATTTCATACTATATCACTATACTATACACCATTCACTACCTAGATTTCACACTATATCACGATACTATACACTATTCACTACCTAGATTTCACACTATATCACTATACTATGGACTATACATTACCTAGATTTCACACTATATCACTATGCTATACACTATGCACTACCTAGATTTCACACTATATCACTATACTATACACTACCTAGATTTCACACTATATCACTATACTATACACTATACACTACCTAGATTTGATACTATATCACTATACTATACACCATTCACCACCTAGATTTCACACTATATCACGATACTATACACTATTCACTACCTAGATTTCACACTATATCACTATACTATGGACTATACACTACCTAGATTTCACACTATATCACTATACTATGGACTATACACTACCTAGATTTCACACTATATCACTATACTATGCACTATACACTACTTATATTTCACACTATATCACTATACTATACACTATCTACTACCTAGATTTCACACTATATCACTATACTATACACTATACACTACCTAGATTTCACACTTTATCACTATACTATGCACGATACACTACCTAGATTTCACACTATATCACTATACTATGCACTATGTACTACCTAGATTTCACACTATATCACTATACTATACACCATCCACTACCTAGATTTCACACTATATCACTATACTATGCACTATACACTACCTAGATTTCACACTATATCACTATACTATACACTATCCACTACCTAGATTTCACACTATATCACTATACTATACACTATCCACTACCTAGATTTCACACTATATCACTATACTATGCACTATACACTACCTAGATTTCACACTATATCACTATACTATACACTATCCACTACCGAGTTTTCGCACTATATCACTATACTATACACTATTCACTACCAAGATTTCACACCATATCACTATACTATACACTATACACTACCTAGATTTCACACTATATCACAATACTATGGACTATACACTACCTAGATTTCACACTATATCACTATACTATGCACTATACACTACTTATACACTACCTAGATTTCACACTATATCACTATACTATGCACTATACACTACCTAGATTTCACACTATATCACTATATTATACACTATACACTACCTAAATTTGACACTATATCACTATATTATACACTATACACTACCTTGATTTCACACTATATCACTATACTATGCACTATCCACTACCTAGATTTCACACTATATCACTATACTATGCAGTATACACTACGTAGATTTCATACTATATCACTATACTATACACCATTCACTACCTAGATTTCACACTATATCACGATACTATACACTATACACTACCTAGATTTCACACTATATCACTATACTATACACTATCCACTACCTAGATTTCACACTATATCACTATACTATACACTATCCACTACCTAGATTTGACACTATATCACTATACTATGCACTATACACTACCTAGATTTCATACTATATCACTATATTATACACCATTCACTACCTGGATTTCACACTATATCACCATACTATACACTATTCACTACCTAGATTTCACACTATATCACTATACTATGGACTATACATTACCTAGATTTCACACTATATCACTATACTATACACTATGCACTACCTAGATTTCACACTATATCACTATACTATACACTACCTAGATTTCACACTATATCACTATACTATACACTATACACTACCTAGATTTTATACTATATCACTATACTATACACCATTCACTACCTAGATTTCACACTATATCACGATACTATACACTATTCACTACCTAGATTTCACACTATATCACTATACTATGGACTATACACTACCTAGATTTCATACTATATCACTATACCATACACTATACACTACCTAGATTTCACACTATATCACTATACTATGGACTATACACTTACCTAGATTTCACACTATATCACTATACTATACACTATGCACTACCTAGATTTCACACTATATCACTATACTATACACTACCTAGATTTCACACTATATCACTATACTATACACTATACACTACCTAGATTTGATACTATATCACTATACTATACACCATTCACTACCTAGATTTCACACTATATCACTATACTATACACTATACACTACCTAGATTTCACACTATATCACTATACTATGCACTATACACTACTCATATTTCACACTATATCACTATACTATGCACTATACACTACCTAGATTTCAAACTATATCACTATACTATGCACTATGTACTATCTAGATTTCACACTATATCACTATACTATACACCATCCACTACCTAGATTTCACACTATATCACTATACCATACACCATACTCTACCTAGATTTCACACTATATCACTATACTATGCACTATACACTACCTAGATTTCACACTATATCACTATACTATACACTATCCACTACCTAGATTTCACACTATATCACTATACTATACACTATCCACTACCTAGATTTCACACTATATCACTATACTATGCACTATACACTACCTAGATTTCACACTATATCACTATACTATACACTATCCACTACCTAGATTTCACACTATATCACTATACTATGCACTATACACTACCTAGATTTCACACTATATCACTATACTATGCACTATACACTACCTAGATTTCACACTATATCACTATACTATACACTATCCACTACCTAGATTTCACACTATATCACTATACCATACACTATACTCTACCTAGATTTCACACTATATCACTATACTATGCACTATCCACTACCTAGATTTCACACTATATCACTATACTATACACTATCCACTACCTAGATTTCACACTATATCACTATACTATACACTATTCCACTACCTAGATTTCACACTATATCACTATACTATACACTATACACTACCTAGATTTCACACTATATCACTATACTATACACTATCCACTACCTAGATTTCACACTATATCACTATACTATGCACTATACACTACCTAGATTTCACACTATATCACTATACTATACACCATTCACTACCTGGATTTCACACTATATCACTATACTATGGACTATACATTACCTAGATTTCACACTATATCACTATACTATACACTATCCACTACCTAGATTTCACACTATATCACTATACTATACACTACCTAGATTTCACACTATATCACTATACTATACACTATACACTACCTAGATTTGATACTATATCACTATACTATACACCATTCACTACCTAGATTTCACACTATATCACTATACTATACACTATACACTACCTAGATTTCACACTATATCACTATACTATGCACTATACACTACTCATATTTCACACTATATCACTATACTATGCACTATACACTACCTAGATTTCAAACTATATCACTATACTATGCACTATGTACTACCTAGATTTCACACTATATCACTATACTATACACCATCCACTACCTAGATTTCACACTATATCACTATACCATACACCATACTCTACCTAGATTTCACACTATATCACTATACTATGCACTATACACTACCTAGATTTCACACTATATCACTATACTATACACTATCCACTACCTAGATTTCACACTATATCACTATACTATACACTATCCACTACCTAGATTTCACACTATATCACTATACTATGCACTATACACTACCTAGATTTCACACTATATCACTATACTATACACTATCCACTACCTAGTTTTCTCACTATATCACTATACTATACACTATACACTACCTAGATTTCACACTATATCACTATACTATGCACTATACACTACCTAGATTTCACACTATATCACTATACTATGCACTATACACTACCTAGATTTCACACTATATCACTATACTATACACTATCCACTACCTAGATTTCACACTATATCACTATACCATACACTATACACTACCTAGATTTCACACTATATCACTATACTATGCACTATCCACTACCTAGATTTCACACTATATCACTATACTATACACTATCCACTACCTAGATTTCACACTATATCACTATACTATACACCATTCACTACCTAGATTTCACACTATATCACGATACTATGCACTATACACTACCTAGATTTCACACTATATCACTATACTATACACTATACACTACCTAGATTTCACACTATATCACTATACTATACACTATCCACTACCTAGATTTCACACTATATCACTATACTATGCACTATACACTACCTAGATTTCACACTATATCACTATACTATACACCATTCACTACCTAGATTTCACACTATATCACGATACTATACACTATTCACTACCTAGATTTCACACTATATCACTATACTATACACTACCTAGATTTCACACTATATCACTATACTATACACTATACACTACCTAGATTTCATACCATATCACTATACTATACACCATTCACTACCTAGATTTCACACTATATCACGATACTATACACTATTCACTACCTAGATTTCACACTATATCACTATACTATGGACTATACACTACCTAGATTTCATACTATATCACTATACTATACACTATACACTACCTAGATTTCACACTATATCACTATACTATGGACTATACATTACCTAGATTTCACACTATATCACTATACTATACACTATGCACTACCTAGATTTCACACTATATCACTATACTATACACTACCTAGATTTCACACTATATCACTATACTATACACTATACACTACCTAGATTTGATACTATATCACTATACTATACACCATTCACTACCTAGAATTTCACACTATATCACTATACTATACACTATACACTACCTAGATTTCACACTATATCACTATACTATGCACTATACACTACTCATATTTTACACTATATCACTATACTATGCACTATACACTACCTAGATTTCAAACTATATCACTATACTATGCACTATCCACTACCTAGATTTCACACTATATCACTATACTATACACTATACACTACCTAGATTTCACACTATATCACTATACTATACACTATCCACTACCTAGATTTCACACTATATCACTATATTATACACTATACACTACCTAGATTTCACACTATATCACTATATTATACACTATCCACTACCTAGATTTCACACTATATCACTATACTATGCACTATACACTACCTAGATTTCACACTATATCACTATACTATACACTATACACTACCTAGATTTCACACTATATCACTATACTATACACTATACACTACCTAGATTTCACACTATATCACTATACTATGCACTATCCACTACCTAGATTTCACACTATATCACTATACTATGCACTATACACTACCTAGATTTCATACTATATCACTATACTATACACTATCCACTACCTAGATTTCACACTATATCACGATACTATACACTATACACTACCTAGATTTCACACTATTTCACTATACTATACACTATCCACTGCCTAGATTTCACACTATATCACTATACTATACACTATCCACTACATAGATTTCACACTATATCACTATACTATGCACTATACACTACCTAGATTTCACACTATATCACTATACTATACACCATTCACTACCTAGATTTCACACTATATCACGATACTATACACTATTCACTACCTAGATTTCACACTATATCACTATACTATGGACTATACACTACCTAGATTTCACACTATATCACTATACTATACACTATACACTACCTAGATTTCACACTATATCACTATACTATACACTATTCACTACCTAGATTTCACACTATATCACTATACTATACACTATACACTACCTAGATTTCACACTATATCACTATACTATACACCATTCACCACCTAGATTTCACACTATATCACGATACTATACACTATTCACTACCTAGATTTCACACTATATCACTATACTATGGACACTATACACTACCTAGATTTCACACTATATCACAATACTATGGACTATACACTACCTAGATTGCACACTATATCACTATACTATGCACTATACACTACTTATATTTCACACTATATCACTATACTATACACTATCTACTACCTAGATTTCACACTATATCACTATACTATACACTATACACTACCTAGATTTCACACTATATCACTATACTATGCACTATACACTACCTAGATTTCAAACTATATCACTATACTATGCACTATGTACTACCTAGATTTCACACTATATCACTATACTATACACCATCCACTACCTAGATTTCACACTATATCACTATACCATACACTATACACTACCTAGATTTCACACTATATCACTATACTATGCACTATACACTACCTAGATTTCACACTATATCACTATACTATACACTATCCACTACCTAGATTTCACACTATATCACTATACTATACACTATCCACTACCTAGATTTCACACTATATCACTATACTATGCACTATACACTACCTAGATTTCACACTATATCACTATACTATACACTATCCACTACCTAGATTTCACACTATATCACTATACTATACACTATACACTACCTAGATTTCACACTATATCACTATACTATACACTATCCACTACCTAGATTTCACACTATATCACTATACTATGCACTATACACTACTTATACACTACCTAGATTTCACACTATATCACTATACTTATACACTATACACTACCTAGATTTCACACTATATCACTATACTATACACTATACACTACCTAGATTTGACACTATATCACTATACTATACACTATACACTACCTAGATTTCACACTATATCACTATACTATACACTATCCACTACCTAGATTTCACACTATATCACTATACTATACACTATCCACTACCTAGATTTCACACTATATCACTATACTATGCACTATACACTACCTAGATTTCATACTATATCACTATATTATACACCATTCACTACCTGGATTTCACACTATATCACCATACTATACACTATTCACTACGTAGATTTCACACTATATCACTATACTATGGACTATACATTACCTAGATTTCACACTATATCACTATACTATACACTATGCACTACCTAGATTTCACACTATATCACTATACTATACACTACCTAGATTTCACACTATATCACTATACTATACACTATACACTACCTAGATTTTATACTATATCACTATACTATACACCATTCACTACCTAGATTTCACACTATATCACGATACTATACACTATTCACTACCTAGATTTCACACTATATCACTATACTATGGACTATCCACTACCTAGATTTCATACTATATCACTATACCATACACTATACACTACCTAGATTTCACACTATATCACTATACTATGGACTATACATTACCTAGATTTCACACTATATCACTATGCTATACACTATGCACTACCTAGATTTCACACTATATCACTATACTATACACTACCTAGATTTCACACTATATCACTATACTATACACTATACACTACCTAGATTTGATACTATATCACTATACTATACACCATTCACTACCTAGATTTCACACTATATCACTATACTATACACTATACACTACCTAGATTTCACACTATATCACTATACTATGCACTATACACTACTCATATTTCACACTATATCACTATACTATGCACTATACACTACCTAGATTTCAAACTATATCACTATACTATGCACTATGTACTATCTAGATTTCACACTATATCACTATACTATACACCATCCACTACCTAGATTTCACACTATATCACTATACCATACACCATACTCTACCTAGATTTCACACTATATCACTATACTATGCACTATACACTACCTAGATTTCACACTATATCACTATACTATACACTATCCACTACCTAGATTTCACACTATATCACTATACTATACACTATCCACTACCTAGATTTCACACTATATCACTATACTATGCACTATCCACTACCTAGATTTCACCCTATATCACTATACTATGCACTATCCACTACCTAGATTTCACACTATATCACTATACTATGCACTATACACTACCTAGATTTCACACTATATCACTATACTATACACTATCCACTACCTAGATTTCACACTATATCACTATACCATACACTATACTCTACCTAGATTTCGCACTATATCACTATACTATGCACTATACACTACCTAGATTTCACACTATATCACTATACTATACACTATCCACTACCTAGATTTCACACTATATCACTATACTATACACTATACACCACCTAGATTTCACACTATATCACTATACTATGCACTATACACTACCTAGATTTCACACTATATCACTATACTATACACTATCCACTACCTAGATTTCACACTATATCACTATACTATACACTATACACTACCTAGATTTCACACTATATCACTATACTATGCACTATCCACTACCTAGATTTCACACTATATCACTATACTATGCACTATACACTACCTAGATTTCGCACTATATCACTATACTATACACTATCCACTACCTAGATTTCACACTATATCACTATCCACTACCTAGATTTCACACTATATCACTATACTATACACTATCCACTACCTAGATTTCACATTATATCACTATACTATACACTTTCCGCTACCTAGATTTCACACTATATCACTATACTATACATTATCCACTACCTAGATTTCACACTATATCACTATACTATGCACTCTACACTACCTAGATTTCACACTATATCACTATACTATGCACTATCCACTACACAATATCTATGTTCTTATATCATCGGCTATTTTTGCTCTACTATCTTCTCTTTAGTCTTCTTTTATACTTTAATTACTTTCTTTTCAGCGAGAGAGATGCTTCTTCTCGAATCTATCACACATGCTATACACATGAACATCTATCCAAATACAAAAACGTTATTCTCAAGAATACCTATGGTGACCCGTGACAACCTTTTCACTACCTTATATTCTCATTTAACTTGTCCGATACGCAATTGGTTGTGACATTTAACAATATAGGGCCACCATAGGTGTATTTCTTTGCTTTTCGGGTTGTATATACCTGGATCATGGACATATTCATCCTTTTGTGATTTGTTTTGTGACAATATTTACACTTATAATGTGTCATGTTATCTTCGATTATTACAATTATCCTGAAAGCTCATTTAAAGCAAATTAAATCATTAGCCTTATGTATTATATTGATATACTTACTTCCCCTATTCATAGCTGAAAACAATCCTTATTTAATTTAATTTTTAATCTGTGGAGATGTCGAATTTAATCCTGGTCCAGAAAATTAGTCTGCTTTAAATGTATTTTATTTAAATATAAATGGTTTGAGGCATAAGCTCCGACAAATTGAAGATTTCATTTACGATTATGATGTAGCCTTCTTCACGAAAACCAAGCTAGATATTTCAGTGACAGACGAAGACCGTAAAGCCGATTATGAGAAAATGAAACAAATGCTTGATATGGATTGGGATGAGATGTTGAATGATAAGGAAGTAGACGATCAGTGGCAAGTTATTACATCAGAATTAAATTCGGATATTCAGGAATGTGTACCACATACATGTATTAAGACAGATTTTACAAACTTCAACAAACACAAACTCCCATTCAGTCCGAAAATTGTGTCCAAGATTCACCGCAAGCGTAGACTATGGGCAGAATATAAGCTGACAATAAATGATACTGTGAGGATTAAGTACAATAAAGTACAAAATCAAGTCCATCGGTAAACTAGAAAAACTGTTAAGTTACATGAGCAAAAAATTACAAAAAAATAAAAAATAAACCCAAGGAAATTCTGGACATATGTTCAAACTAAGACTAAAACTAGACTGTCTATACGGGACTTATATACTGATAACAATAAGAAAAACCCTACTTCTAACCGTGAAAAAGCAGATGCCCTTTCTTTTCATCTGTATTCGTCTGCGAACCTGACGATATGCTACCAGGGCTTGAGAGACTATCTACCCCACAACAAAATATCTTACAAATAAAGCAAAATGATATAAAAAAGAGTTTAGATAAATTACAAATATCAAAGTCACCAGGTCCTGATGGCATCCAACCGCGTATCCTAAAAGAACTTAGTAATACTTTAGCCCATCCACCCAAAATATTATTTCAAAACTCATTGAACTCCAGTAGCTTACCAACACCATGGAAGCAGGCCAATATTACACCTATATTTAAAAAGGGAGACAGAAAAGTCACAAGCAATTATAGGCCAATAAGTCTGACAAGTGTCGTCTGCAAAGTACTTTAATTAGAGACAGGTATCATCCAGCATATGAAAACGAATGGCTTATTTAGTAAATGTCAATTTGGTTTCATCCCATGTAGGTCCACCACACTGCAGTTATTGACGGTAGTGGATAAATGGTTACACATATTGGATAGTGATAGTGGTGTGGTGGACGTTGCATATTTGCAATGACTTACCTAATGTGATAGCTAACAATAGTGAAGTATACCTGTATGCGGATGACACAAAACTTTTTCATGGCATAAAATCTGATGATGATGCTAACGAAATGCAACACGATATATACTTGTTAAACGAATGGACCAGTAAATGGTTACTCCAATTTAATGCTGATAAGTGTAAATCTATGCGAATTGGCAAAACCAATTCACAAAATCATGGCTATATTCTCGGTAAAGAAGTGTCCCCTATTAATCCAACCGAGGATGAAAAGGATATAGGAGTTATTATTGATGATAAACTATGTTTCGAGAGGCCCATAATAGATACAGTTAATAAAGCCAACTCCATTATGGGTGTAGTAAGGCGCACATTTGTATCCCTTGACACAAACATATTTAGAACCCTGTATACATCATTAGTGCGGCCACATGTGGAATTAACTAATCAGGTTTGGAACCCCTATCTCAAGAAACATATAGAGCTGTTAGAAACTGTTCAGCGAAGGGCGACAAAAAGTGTCTCAGGACTATCAAACCTGAATTATGAGACTACGCTCAGGATCCTTAATATACCAACTCTTGCATACCGTAGAGTACGAGGAGACATTATTGAAGTTTACAAAATTATAACAAAAAAATACGATCCAGAAGTGTGCAACCTTTTTGAATTTCGATCAGACTCAGGAACCAGGGGACACAGGCTAAAACTATACAAATCCAGATCACGTTTAAACATACAAAAATACTCCTTTAAACATAGAATCGTGGACTTATGGAACAGTCTTCCGAACGATGTTATAGAAGCAACAACCATGATATCATTTGAAACAAAATTAGATAAACTATGGGATAATCAACCCCTATACTATAACTATCTAGCTGGCAATATAAATCCCATGTTTTATTACCGAATTGAAAACGGAAATTAGGAATCTGTCATTACAGGCTTTTAGCCTTCTCACAGAGATGGAAAATGATTGATTGATTGATTGATTGATTGATTGATTGATTAGATTAGATTAGAAGACTGTCATGAACCAATCAGAAAGGACCGAGCATCCAATGCTAATGGTTGAGGTGTTTTACTCTATGTCTCAAATTTTATAAATTATAAAAGGCGTACAGACCTGGAAACTGATGATATAGAACATATTTTTGTTGAAATTAATTATGGTCATTTTGGATTTATAATAGGAGTTTTCTATCGCCCATCGACTCTATGCTCGTCAGGTTTCGTAAACAGACTTATCCAGTGAATTTGGAATGGCTCTTGGTAACCCTTTACCATTAATAATAATGGGAGATCTAAATGAAGATTTGCTTGATTCAGACCATCACCATCTCAAAGATATAATTAGTTATTATAACATAAAAGTAGTAAGAAATGAGCTAACACGTATCACCCACCGTATTGCAAAGCTTCTCGATCCCATATTAATTCATGGAAATAACGATGCAGTAGAGCCTTTTACCTTTAAATATTGAAAGAAATTTTAGGCAGAAGGTCTGGGATTACATAAAAAACAATTTTGCAAATATGAACAAGGAAATTTACGATTGCCCCTTGGGCAGCCTTATTTCTGACTTGTGATGATATAAATAAAATTTGCTATTTGTTTAAAACTTTGTCATGATCTGGCGAGACAATATATTCCAAAAAGAATAGTAACCATTCGACCAAATGATAAGCCATAGTATGACAACTCTCTAAGTTGGGAAATTCGACCAAGAGACCGACTGGCATGAAGAACTCAAAAACAAGACCACTGGCATAAATACAAGACCCAACTAAATAAAGTAAACAATATGAAGAAGAAAGCAAAGCAAGACTTTATAGA
>CM067362.1:82182180-82209680 GCA_034401795.1 Chaetoderma sp. LZ-2023a | reverse complement strand
CTTTCTCACATTGTGTGTTACATGTATACATTATATATATTTTTTCGTTTTTTCTCTGCTACCAATGAATAATTATGTATGGAGAGTGAGTTCCTAAGTTGACAGAACTTGTGCTCAATCCCCAAATATGTTACAATGAAATATGCTTACGTAATGAAAGGTTGCATACGCACATTCCAACCTGCCTCACAACCACACCCACCCATGTACGTACATGCGCACGCACATACTCATGCACCCACGCATGCCCCCACCCGGATGCACGCCTGACTGCTACCCATTCTAAGTATGGCTACGTTCATACTCACGAGACCCCTCTGTCGTTGGCATTGTCAGTCATATGCAAACCCATTTTTATCCCTGGAATCCCTATTGAAGTTATCGAGCGAGTCATTCCTATCTTGCATTTTCAGAAATAGCCTTCTCTCCATCTGCAAATAGATATTTGCTTAAAGCCCCTGCAAATGTATGCCCCATAGTCTCTGAACAGACAGTAATAGACCTGGTTGATTTATTGCCTGGTCTGAATTCCACACCACCCGTCCTCCTGGCCCCCATGCCCTGTGTCTGGATCGACTTTACAATTGTCTCATCAGCCAGGAACAAACATGTACTAACACACTATAGCTCAGCCGTATTCCACATCACTCCGTCCTCCCCTATCCTTCCTACGCTGGGTTTGGATCGACCTACCAATTCACCTTCCCAGAATAGCCATCCATCATCTGACCTCGTATGACGTCATAATCAGCTCTGCGCGTGTATGATTACGTCATAATCATTGCGTCACAAAGGGTTCCATATAGACCGTCATCAAATATAAAAATGTCCGACACGTTGGATAAATTGTATGTATTTGTAATGCTTTACTATTTAATAAACATGCTGTTGAATATTTTGAAACTAATTTGACTGGGCGCTGTTGCTGCCTTAGGAAGCAGCACCCAGTCAAATTAGTTTCAAAATATTCAACAGCTTACCTGTGTAGTTTTTTGGAAATTAAGAGTCAGGGTGTTCAGCGATCGAACGATCCAAGGCTTTTAGCGCTTAGGCGCGATCTTCATTCAGTAACGATAGACCTACTTACTGATCTTACCCCTTTACAGTGTCTCTTCATTCAGGAACAATAGCTCTATGTATTGAACGCTTTCACCACCCCTCCACACCTTCCCATTGTCTCTTCATCCAGGGCACAATGCATCTATGTACCCACCCCTAACCACCATCCATTTCATGCCTCGTTACGCCTGTCAATTATCAAAACATATCAATAGATTTATATACCAAACGGTGGCTGGTGGTGTGTGCGCAATTCTGATTGGTCGAGAGCCTTGGGAAGCTCTCTCCCAAAGCGTCATTCTGGACAATCTTCTATAACGTCCTCTTCTGCAAAGAAAATTAGTGGTCGACGACGTGCGTGAGTGAGTAAGTGCGTGGGTGAGTGATTGAGTGAGTGTGTGAGCGAGCAAAAGTGAACGAGAGAGAGAGAGAGAGAGAGAGAGAGAGAGAGAGAGAGAGAGAGAGAGAGAGAGAGAGCGTGTACATGCGTGAGTACGTGGTTGTGCCCCAGGGTGCCCCATTCCCTGTGACTGCTCCCCCCCACCCATTCCCTGTGACTGCTCCACCCCACCCCACCCCACCCCAACCACACCAAACGGCATAATGGATCGGCTCCGGATATATCTCAACTGGTGTAGTAGTTTGCTTGCATCTTTCTGTCGTTGGAAGTCTGTCGTTTCAAATAATTAATCAATGACGACGTTTTCGATTTGCTGTTTGAAAAGCTTGTTTACATCAAGAAGTCGTAAATGTAATCAACAAGTTCCTTATACAGGATCCAAAGCCTGTCAATGATACATAGCTTCCATCACATTCCAACGCTGTTATTCTCTAATTTATTTTCATCGGCGTATCCCTATATGTATACTCGTTATCGGTAAACATTAAATCTGAAACTGAGTATAAATAATCCATTGTGTTAATCGCGCCATCATCTCGACCAACGCGCTCTCAAACACATGTTCTTAAAGCACTTAGTTTCATTAAGATTTTATTCTTGCTCTGTAATTGCTTGGGTATTTGAGAACGAAATTGAAAATACATAATAAAAATATATATTAAGTAGATTTAAAACGAAAGAAAGGAGAACGTTAATCCTTGCCTCCGCCCGTTGAAAAAAATCAGATATTATGATCCAACGGATTACACCAAGGTAAGTTATAAGTTATTCGCTACGCATGCGCAATTATTACTTCGAGCGATCACGATCGATTATTTAAGAATAATCGTGATTACTCGATTAACGTGTGTAAATGTTTATCTGCAGGCCAAAAGAAGACTATTTTTTTTGGAAATATATCACTGGAATGCCTGGCTCGATGCTCGATCCAGTCATTCCAGTGATACATTTTCAAAAATAGTCTTCTCCTGGTTTGTAAATGGACATACATTCGTTGAGCAACGTGTTAATTTTCGTGACTGATCACATTAAAGAGCTATGAAAAGGTATGTTTTGAAGTAGTTTATTTAATAGAAATTATTTACGCTTATTCGCTTGTTTAATTTTTGATCATTTAAATTCAATGTTTAACAAATAATTGCGATTTTCGCTTTAATAACATAATCGCGCAAGCCTAATATTAACCCTTTCACGCTCTGTAGCCGTCGTCGTCATCGTCGTCGTCATTTGTTGTTATGGTCACAGTTTTGTCATCATTTGTATTTGTGCCTTGGTTTCATCTTATATTGGAAGTGCTTGGTGACTTCGCCAATAAAATGCCAAATTTGAACGAACTTTTTTTTTGTTATTGCTTGAGAGTAATCTCTGGAATTTGTAGAAATTTCGTCTTTTTCGATAATAGAGAGGATAGTTTATTTCCACAATAGACCATCGGTCCTTGAGTGTACAGTGCTACAATTATTATTGGCAGATAACTAGGAAAACATTATGTATGTACAAACTCATACACACAAGCATGCACACGCACGCACACACACACACACACACACACACACACACACACACACACACACACACACACACACACACTCACGCACGCACGCACGCACGCACGCACGCACGCACGCACGCACGCACGCACGCACGCACGCACGCACGCACACAAATACATGTTTGCATATACACACACACACATACATTTATACATGCATACGTAAATACATAATCATTGTAAATAATATATAATATAAACATCAATGTCAATATATAAATTGCGCGAAGTTTATAGGTTGATTGACATAAAGGTGCAATTAATGTATTCATGATTGGACATCAGAACGTATAATGACAATGTGGCGGTAATAAACATAATCACTTTGACATCCGGTTAATAACTTACTAATGTGTGTGTTTGGATATTTCAAACTTGCATGAAATTGAAGATACTGATATATATATATATATATATATATATATATATATATATATATATATATATATATATATATATATATATATATATATATATATATATATATATATATATATATTAGCCATTAACCGTTTAATAACTAAATTTCTTCAAAAAATGTAAATGTTTACTTATTGAATGTCCATTTCCAGGCCAAGAGAAAACTATTTTTGAAAATCTACCGCTGGAATGACCGGCTGGGTTATCGAGCCAGTCATTCCAGTGCCAACTCCTCACAAATAGTCCTCTCTTGGCCTGCAAATAGACATTCGTCAAAATCCCTACAGAGGCCGGTTTTGGCCGGCTTCATCGTGAAAGCGTTAAGAGACGGGATGAGGCTCGACTAAATTCAATTTTCTCACTGAAAATGTCCATCTGCAGGCCAAGAGAATGCTATCCCCTAATATTCACCATTGGGTTATCGGGTCGGTAATTCCAGTGAAGAACCCCCCAAAAATGACGCTTCTGAAGACCAGTGCAATAGCCATTGCGCAAGACTATCTCTCCTCATTTCCTACCAAGAAACGAAACGAAAGGGAAATGAGGAGTGCGGCCCGGCTCATACATTCCATTCCATTAATTGCCAGTCTCTTCATAAATAGACGGAATTTTGAGAAGATTAACGATTCGACGACCCTCAAAACCTACTCCCATCTCGATGTCAATCACATTTAATTCAGTATTATCTTTATCAAGGGCGCACCTCTAAACTCGGAAGACAGAGTCCATTGGAAAAACTACGCATTTTCAAAGCGGTCTATAAAGATATATCTATCACCTATATTCAAACTAGTATCAAACACTGTCATGTGTTTACCACCACCACACCCCTCATTCATATCTCATCCCACTCCACCACATTCCTCCATACACGCACACGCATACACACACGAACACGCACATATACACGCACCCACACGCACCTCAAGCACAAGACTGGAGAAAATGCTCACAATAAAATTTCCCATCGTAATTTAAAGGCATGATATGAAAATGCTGCTACTTTTCGCGTAACAGGTACAGTATATTATTACTCTTAAGCAGTTCAGTTAGTTTGAAAACACTAGGTATCTTATAATAATAGGGTCTGATATGGATTTTGCGTAGATTAGAATCCATTGGGCATATTAATATAAAATGATATTCATCTTCTATGTCATCTGTACAGAAGGACATGTTCTCTCAGCTAACGGTATTTGTTCCCATCTACCTGTCTCAATATGGAGCTTGTGCGATGCGGTTCTGAGCCTAGTAAGAGTATATCGATGTCTGATATTTTTTACGTTATCTAAATAACATTTATAAATTAATGTATCACCAAAGTAATTGTATAACTTGGTTTTGCGGTTTAATCCTAGGTTTCCCCTCCACTCTTGTAAATAAATATCGTACGCCCTTTGTTTATATTGTAAGATGAATTCCTTTTTGCTCACATTTCTACCGTGTGATAACCAGACGTCACTAAAACCCCTCCAGACTAGGATATCCTGTAATTTGCTCACCCAGTTATTACAATGATTATTTTGCCTCCCAATCGAGCGTGTGGTTAACTCATCTGTTGCATTAGGGTAAAATTCATTTATTAATAGATCTGATCCTGGACTTTTATTACTTTTTAGTTGTCTTATTGCTTTGTAAATTTCTTCACTAGATATTTCAGCATTTAGTTCATCAAAAATAATATACACATTGTCAGTTTCATTCAGATAATCATAAACACAATTTTTAATATCGGGGTCTACTTGATAAAAATCTCTATCTGGGTTATCTGGGTTATTAACCTCTTTAAAAATTCTACAAATTCACTAAGAGACATGGTGCCGATTTTCTTACCATCTGTACCTTTTAACATCTTCCAGTGGATCAATATTCTAAGCAGCCAGTAACGTGTTAGTAGCCTCGATGGGAGCTTTTTTTTTTTTAGCTTGTAACTTCGAACCGATACTTTGAACTCCGTTCTCGCAGCCACCATGTGTATGCGCGCTAATTCCGTCGTTTCCCTTCTATACCAGCTCAAAGCTTTAAAAAATTGCCTACGCTTAATTTCACAATCAGATGAAGAATGCTGAATTTTATTTACTCTGTTTACGAATGCTTTAAAAAGAATCACACCTGACAAAATAACCGAATTCATCAGAGGTTTATTCTGTATTACATTGTCTTTGTTCTCCTGAAGGCAGCTTACCATCTTCCTTTTTTCTATTGGATGGATAAATCGGCAGTTTATCTTCCGATATATCGCTAATGCTTCCCTATGTGAACGCAGCCTATTTCGTCAAAATTTGCCAGGTAGGGTTAACGTCAGTATTTTCTCACACTGTCTGTCAGGTAGCGCTACGGTCATTACGTTATCTCGCTGTCCACAAGGTAGCGCCGCCGTCCGGTCCGGGGCTATCTCCCAGCAGTGTGAATGCAAACCGATATATCGGCTAATTATTAACTTACGTCGTACACGAAATAGTTAAAAGGATTAGGAAATAAGAAAGAGGCCGTAGTCTCTAGTGAGAACACGGCCTAAGATACGATCTGAGAATATTTGATCCTTTTTCAAAGTAAGTTTCAGCATGAGATGGGTTTGTCTCGCAGGCTGTGTCTTTGGAAATCATTTGTGTATCGGCATAAAGTTGGCGTGTGCTTAAAGCTGAAAAAAATGGCTATTTGCTTGACTAATTATAATTTTGCTCATATGAATATTGCCTGAGATTATAATTAAATGAATCAACATTTCGACATAAAATCAGGGAATTTTCCTTGTTTGATCAACATTGTCCCACAAGCTGTAGTAATTAGAATAGTTAAGATATTTTGACGAAGCTTTCCCAGTTATGCGATAACATCATCAAGCATTGGCACGGCAAATTCTGTCATTGAAGCTCAAATACATATTTTGCTATGGGATGATGGCTAGAGAGCATCCTGAAATTTGTGTTTGAAATTTTGTTGTCTTAGCTGTCCCGCTGAGTGTATCTTTTGAACCACTAGGGCGATTCTGACATCCTTAGCATCGGGTAAATCTTCGAATTTGCAACAACATGTAGGTACCGGAATTATTAGAATCGGTTCAGTGGTTCCGCCAATATTATTATATGGTTTCTCAGAATATTTATATACTCTCCCCGCGACCGTGATGTAATGGTATCGCGAGCTGGCTGAGTAATTTAACAATACACACATGTCAAGAGTGTCACGTACATTTTGAAAATAAGTGTTGCTGAAACGTGTTGCTGTCGTGCACAGCAATGGCGTAGATCATCATTGTTACCAAAATGAACATATACTGATAGGATAGAGAAAATTGAATCAATGACATATAGATTTTAAGACAGCAGTCTACTTGTTAACACCCGGTCTGTGTATAAATCTTAGCACCTTCTTAGCACTAGACGGTATCCTCTTAATCCCCATGATTGGCATGTGAACTAATTTTTAGCAGGCCAATCGTATTTTATGTGATTGGCCAATCAAATCATTCGTTTTAATTGTTATCCGCTGTAGTATTGCAAAGCCGCGTTTACCTGGCACGCGGAATGCGGAAAGTGGGTTGGTGAAACGGAATGTGGAATAAAGCGGGTATGCGGAATGCGGGTAAAATATCGCGTGTACCATTTACCTGCATGCGGTATCACTGCGTTATTTTATTGCATTTTTATTGGTGATATTGCGATATTTCTATCAAATTTCTTTCAAAAATGACAACACATTTTTAGGTCTTCATATCTAGGTTTCCACTGAGACCATTACAAGATGTTTAGTACGGAGGCGAGAGATGTAGATTCAAAATGGGCGGATACTGACGACTAGATTCAAAATGATACCTTGGCCTAATCTAACAACATGTAATTATGATATTACTGATTTCCTAATTTTTACGACAAATTAGTACTTATAATTTTAGACGATGCATCAGCTTTAACTATAATTGGATTCCCCTTTCGTCGCTAGGTTACGTGTGCTCTATCCCGCAACGGAATCTTTTCCGTCCGGAAAAGTCGCTGCACCGAACGATCGGGGTTCCACCCCCCCCCCCCCATCCATCCCGCTGTACCGCACGCCGCTTACCGCCTGTAGGTAAATGGATGAAGGAAAATAGTAAAGAGCGATCTGAAGTATATTCCGCGTTCCGTTTCTGTAACCCGCTTTCCGCATTCCGCGTGCCAGGTAAACGCAGCTATAGTCATATCCTATGAGTCGCCTTAAGCGGCCGGGGTGGCTTTAATCCTAACTTTAACCCTGCAACCCTCAAACCGGCCAAAACGGCTTCTATAGTGGTCTTCTATAATGTCCATTTGCAGACTAAGAGACTATTTTTTTAATTTACCACTGGAATGACTGGCTCGCAGTAAATTTTCAAAAATAGTCTTCTCTTAATCTGCAAATGGACACTTTTCATGAGAAAATGTAAATTTTCTTGAACAAATTCGAGGATTAAATGGTTAAGGTCACATATTATTTATTGAAGGTTATCCTGTACAGGTGTATTATTTGCTTTTAAAACAAATTAATATTGTTTTAGCCATCTTTTTATCATGCTCGGAGTGTTAAATCCGCATTTTTTATAAGGGAACCCTCGAGGTCAGCTGACACGCAAATATGCCTAAGCCCTCATTATTATAAACGTACACTCTCTAAATCCGTGCACGTTTATTTGTCGACAATATTTACACATCAGAGCTAAGCCGCAATATAAGTCGCGAAAAGCAAAAGAAAACATGCTTTTCAACCGTTGTCAATATATAAACATACCTGTATTAAAACAATGTGTTGTGATATTTATACAGATTAAGGTCAACCTTATTATATCAAGACAACGCAAGAACGCATACCAAGTCACGCAAAAATATGCCTTCGCTATGCACGATAAGACATTGGCTAAGATCGGATACGTTGTCGAAGTAATCCGATCCGCAGTACCACGTGGTAATTGTGCACGCGTACTGTACACGCACATGGCATTGAAAGAGTGTCATATCCTAACGTAAAAGTATGTAATCGGATTAAAATATGGCCTTTTGAAAAGAAATGTAAACACTGTCACGTAGTCTTCTTCTTTTCGATCGCTGGTATCACACCTGGAGAGCCGTTCTCAAGATGAAATCTGTGGTGTTCTTCCACAGGCCCATACAGCTTTTCAAGAAAAGAGGTTGACAAAGGCCAGATCTCTTCTCTCAGCAGCTGATACGTACTGCAACATTGAAGTATGTGCTCTGTGGTATGTTCTGCTTCTCCACAAGGACAAGCGGGCGATGTCGTAAGGTGGAACCGCCTGTACATGTGTTGGTTTAGTCTTATGTCCAGTTCTGAGACGAAAAATGGTCGCTTGCTCTGGCCTCGAGAGATGATGGTAGGCACCTTCTGATTGAGGTGTTCTGTAGAGTGACTTGAAGATAGTCTTCATCTCTGTATGTGTAACCATGTTTTCTGTCTGATTCTCTTCTGCACCCACCTTTGCCATCTTGTCTGCTTCCTCATTTCCTTGGACTCCACAGTGTGAGGGGATCCACTGCAATGTCATCCGAAAGCAGTAGTCACGTAGTTATTACTCAGTCTAAAAATAGAGGCGTGGCTTCTACGAGAATACACCTCTAATGTATTGACCGGCCATCTTATTACGTCATCACAACGACTAGACTGTTACACAGACTCCACTTCGGCGACCATATATATCGGGACTCAGTCCATCTCCGTAGCGGACTGTAAAAGGAGCACTATGGATCGTGTTGATTTTGGTATCATCTTAACCTCTGTATCACTAGTTTAATGCAGACATTAAAATGGACTTGATCCACCCAGTGGTTCGTGTGATATCAATATCCACGCAACGTCAGCAAATTATTGATCTCATTTTGTGTGCGGCAGACGTGCAACATATTTGAATTTTACGACGAATTCAGAGGGACTATTTTTCTGTTAACTACTTGTCATACAGACAACTATAGGCTTTATATCATCTCATTTTAAGTGAATTAATATTGTCTGGTATGAGGAGAGTAGCGCTTGTGTCCTTTTAAGTTTCAATTCTCTCACATATTATGGTGGAAATTACTACGCCAATGGCTACTCAATACATACGAGATACTTTTCTCGATATCGAATCGAAGGAGAGCTCGCGAGATACGAATGAGTTATTAGTGTACTCTTGTTAAAAGCCGCCATATGCGTTTACATGTCTACGTATGCGCACACGTTTACTCTCGCACTACGCGGGAGTACTCGAGTCGGATAATTTTTAGCACGTGACACCGTAATCCGACTATATATTCTCTCGTCGTTCGGATATGTGATCGGGGTAAGCGGGTACCTCAACAACGAACCCGAATTCAACCATTGTTATGAATTATATGCTACTTCAAATCGAAAGATCATTTTGTAAAATTTTTAAAAATAAATACATTTCTGTTGTTGCTTGAAAATTTTCGAACATTGCTAGCTGGCTATTGCAAACAATTTGCAGGCAACACAGAAGTATATAGCAACCCGCCCACGCGACAATACCAGCAAGATTGAAAACAGCATAGATAAGTTACTATGTAAAAGCGATCACAAACATGACAACTCCGTCTGATAGATACAGCCTCTATTGGCATCAGAAATCAAAAATACCTTTTACTTTCATGGCCGCACAGACTCATGAGCGACCGCTGCAATATTGATCATCAAAAACAACTTTGTCAAACTATCAACTATTTACTTACGCAGTTCATTGATCACTATTCAATTAAATCCAACATATTGCAACAAACAGTGATGACGGTTAGCAGGGGCCCAGTATCCCATGATTACTAGATTTTTTGGTTGGGCTACCGAAATTTCAAACTCACTAGCCGAGGTGGCGACCTAAATTTTTCCATTCATATTCTAATATTCTCAACCGAAAATCATTTTATATATCTGGCGACTCTATTGCAGGTAGAGCCAGTTTCATTAACCCTTTCAGGCCTTGAAAAATAATTTTTTACGAGGTGAATAGCATATTATGTTGAATATTTTGAAATTAATATGACTGGAAGCCATTGCTGCCTAAGGCAGCAATGGCTTCCAGTCACATTAATTTCAAAATATTCAATATATTTTCTGTTTATTTGCTGTGAAATTGAGATTTATAAATAATCTAATACCTTCCACGTTAATAAATCCTAAATTATTATATCCTGTGTTTCTAAATGTGGAATCTTGTGTGCTGCTGCATCATAATTATAGGATTGGGCCCTTGAAAAACTGACGGGGCACCTTAGGTTTTGCTTTTAAGGGCCCATGCGGCTACCTGGTTAAAAAGCTAACGCTTCATCACTGGCAACAAAGATCATAAAATCCTTAATTGTGTTTGCTATGCACGACGTCCAGGAATTCTTTTTGTTCTTTTTCGTTTTTAGTCGTCCCAGATTCCGTTCCTTGAGGTCTGATCGCACAACATTTAACAAATTGATGTTGTAGCGTGCTTAACGTGCCTGATACCCATTGGCACATACTATTGCAAAGTCTAGATATTTCTGAGCATGCGTGTGTTCTGGTATTCGAAGAACATACCCGAACCTAGACCATCGCCGTTGCGTTACCGTCACAGATAACACAGACTGTAGTGTCATGTGTGTGATGTGATATTAGACTATGTAGTCGTCGATGATTTGTAATGGTCCACAGATTGTGTGTAGTGGCATGCATCATGCTTGCTCAAGTGGGCCTTTGGAGTTGCCCTGGAGTTGTCCTGCTGTTGTAGTTGCATAGCATTATAAAAACAACATGTATCATCATATAGTTGCATTTTGACTTTCGTTGGGATTTTAGAACCACGAATCCACACCTTCTAATAGGATTTTAAAATGATATTTCCCGTTACACAGCAAGTTCCAATGTCTGTAGAGCTGCAGAGAAGGGAACCCAAGATTCTGCTCTTCATACACTTCTCAGCACCCCGATGGTGTAGCGTCATCATTCAATTCCGTGGTGTCGGATAGGGATACATGAGTAAACTCTCTTTTGGCTTCCTTCACGAAGAGATTTACAGCCTTGAGCTGTTCTGCATCTATCGGAAGCAATGTATAAAAAAGAGCATTTCCCTTGTCGATAAAGTCAATATGATCTGCATACTCCATCTCTATTGCATACCTATCGTTGAGATGGGATGGTTTGGTCCTGTAGAGTGTTCTCAAACAAATGATAGAACTGCTGCGATGTAGCCAGGAAAGCGTACTGGTGATAAATGATCGCCTTGTGGTGATCCTATCAATGTTTTAAAACAGTGCAGAAAGCATTGATTTGACACGAACATTTAGTTTTGTGTTTGTCATTAGGAGTCTCACCAGGTGTAGTTCGCCATCATTGCAGGCCAGCTTGATGGAGAGATTGAAGGATCTGTGGTTTCTTGATGTTATCAAATGCCCGTGACATGTCGATTTCCCGTCTTATAGAAGGCTCAATGCGTTGATAGTACTGCTATTGATGCAACGTTCCGTGTGCCAAGACTATATCAGCGCAACTACGCCTTCTCTTAAAACCACTCTGCCAGTTTCGCTGTTAAAAGGACTGTTTGTCTCAGGTTAGAACGAGGTCCGGCGTGGTTTCTTTGGGAGTGTGATGAGTGTACAGGTCTCCCACAGCATCAATAAGGATGTGTTGGTCAAAACCAAAGTTGACGATGTGTGCAATTTGTGTCGATATGGTATTATCTGCATATTTAAAGAATTCGTTATTGATGCTGTCAGGCCCACATGCACGGCTACACAACGTCTGTACCGCCATTAACCCCTCTCACAGTCGAATTTGTTCAAGAAAAGCTCAAGTTTCTCATAGAAAATGTACATTTGCAGACCAAGAGAAGACTTTTTCAACATCTCCCAGTGGAATGACTGGCTCTGTTATCGAGCCAGTCATTGCAGTGGTAAAATTTCAAAAATTGCTTTCATTTGGTCTACAAATGGACAGTTCTCAAAACCACTACAGACGCGGTTTTTGGCTGATATGAGTGTTAAAGGATTCATGCGCTGATTATGAATGGCGAAACATACACAAACTCACACATTGGCTGACTAACGTACAAGCAGCATTATGGGGGTGAAGCATTAGCAACAGCACCTTAAGTCCCAAATATGTGGTTCCGGTATGTGGATTATAAACTCACCATAATATACCTAATGGCGGCGGATGACTTCACAAAACATCTCAATTATATTAAGCCACACATCCAACGGACCTTTCCATTTTAGCTATGCTCCGCCCATCTATATCTAAGCTCCACCTACACCTCGTTCGTGTTGGGATCGTTCGATCCCTATTCTCCCTAACTATTCCGGAAGACTATATAGGTAACATGTTAAATATTTTGAAACTAATTTGACTGGGAGCTGTTGCTTGGCAGCAACAGCGCCAAATCAAATTAGTTTCAAAATATTCAACAGCATTTTCTTAAAAAGCAAAACAATACAATTCGTGCGTACAACGTGTTGGACTATTACGCGTTAAAGACGGTCTTAATAGAATCATTCATGTCGTCATGATTATGACGTCAGCATACATGTCACGTAGGTGATTATGTCGTCATATGGTCGAGTGAGGAAATGGATTCATGAATTCACATCAGAGGCGGAAGACGGGAATGAAGTTCATTTCCCAGGCACGAGGATCAATTTAAATGATGATGGAAGCACGAGAGTAACAGTTTATATGACACACACACTCGCGCGCGCACACGCACGCACGCAGACATACGCACACACGCACGCACGTACGCATCCACTCACGCACTCACGCACGCACGCACGCACACATGCACGCACGCACGCAAGTTGTCCAACCTTTAGACATACATATACTATTAGACATGCATTAAATCTGAGTGTCTGACATCAACATTAACAACTTACTGATTGTTCAGTAGTTTCCGGAGAAATTAGTTTGATTGTGGTAATCAATGAAAATCGTCAACCAATCAAATTCTACAACCAACAGTTGCCAATGGTCATTGTAATTCACCTTTCCAGAGTATCCATCGATGATTTGACGTCATAAGACGTCATAATCAGCTAACCCGCGTGTATGATGACGTCATAATCATTACGTCATAGATGATACTATTAGGCTCGTCTTTAACTCTTACTAGTCTGGTACGTTGTAAGAATTGTATGTCTCTACTATTTAATAAGCATGCTGTTGAATATTTTGAAACTAATTTGACTCGGCGCTGTTGCAACGCGGCAACAGCACCCACTCATATTAGTTTCAAAATATTCAACAGCTTGCCTGTATAGTTTTCTGGAAATTGATAGTTAGGGAGTTCAGAGATCGTATGATCCCGACACGAGCCAGGTGTGGGTGGAGCGTAGCTAGAGATTCGGCAGGGCATAGCTAAAATGGACCGGTCCATTAAAGGTTATACTCAACACCAAATCAGCCAAATGGGTGCTACCCATCCGATTCTATATCTACAACGTGTATTTGGAGCAGAATACGAACTTATGCTTATACTATGATATTCCTACAGGGCCATCTTGCTGGAGCTGCTGGTCTTGGCCAGCGTGAGTGACTATGTTGAGGGCAGGGTGCGAGAATGGTACATTGGTGCTGTTGAGGTCGAGTGGGACTACGCTCCGTCAGGCAAGAATCTTGCAACTAATGAGTAAGAAGATAATTCATAACAGGGTTCTCGTCGTCGTCGTCGTCGTCGTCGTCGTCGTCGTCGTCGTCATCATCATCATCATCAAGGGCTTCTTTTAAGAAACATTTAGAACTGCACAAACAACTTCAACAAGGTCAGTCGAGCGAAGGGAACCCACCTGTCGATGGTGACTCATATATGACGACTGTATTACGATTATATCGCCGCTATTACCAATGGTGCATTAGATTTTTTACTGAATCCTTCTTGCAATGTCATACATGATATTGGGAATATCGGTATAATGTTACTAAGCCCCTTTGGCTGTTGCATATTGCTTTAAGCCCTATCCTTTAATGATTGTATGGCCAATTGTGACAACATTTGAAAGAAAAAGTTTAGTAAATATCCCCAGGATACCATTTACTTAAGTTTTTCAGACAAATTTTAAGAAAACCATTAAGAAAAGGTTAAGTAAATAGCACCCAGATACCATTTACGTAAGATTTTTAGTCCAGTTTTAAGAAGATTTTGAAAACGAAGTTACGTAAATTGACTTTAGTTTCAGTCCACTTTTGAAAAAATCTTGAATAAAAAGTTAAGTAAATGACACTTGGATACAACTTGCTTAATATTTTCAGTCGAGTTTTTAGACAATTTTGAAGAAATTTAGAAGAAACTGTTTAGCAAATAGCCCGCAGATACCATTTGCTTAAGTTTTTCAGACACATCTTGAGAAACCGTGCAGAAAAAGTTAAATAAATGACCCAGGTACCATTTACTTAAGATTTTAAGTCCGATTTTGCAAAAATGGTGAAAACAGAGTTTAGTAAATGTGCCCCAGAAGCCATTTACTTAAGATTTTTAGACCAATCCTGAGAAAATCTTGAAGAAAAAGATAAGAAAATGGACCCAGACACCATCTACTTGAATTTTTCAGCCCAGGTTTTAGAAAATTTGGGATAAATCTTTAAGAAATTTTTTGGTAAAAGGACTCCAGATACCATTCCTTTAAAGAGCATCACAATTTTGTAACTGACCATCGCGACTCTGCGATATGAACGAGATTATTGAGTCCCTCGTGGAATTTCTCACACACAGATTTTCCATAAACGAAAATGTCACTTCAGTACTCAAATGTTTTGCAAAATTAAAACCGTAAGCAAATCTCGATGGGGTGCATTGGGTACTTTGTCCTAATCTTGAATTTGTACGAAATAAATCTTTCAGTGAAATTCTGAAGATATTCCTCCAATCAGAACATTATATGAATGTGGTTATCGGTCAAGTTAGAACTTTAGCAGCAAAGCCACATAGTGCTGACGTTAAACGACTGATTCGTGCCAGCAATAATCCGAAATCGCCTTAGTAGGTCACGTATGAACCTAGAAACTGAAAACATGTACGCATGTGTTCATTATAACCTCTTTTATGTCAGGGAATCCACGAACAGCTATACTTTACTGGATTACAAAAAAGACAACATCGAACCAGAGAAAGGTCACAAGCCAAGAAACCAACCATAATTTCAAGGACTATTCCCAGCAATAACGCATTCACAATCAGAGGAGCATGAAGAAAACTCAGAAGAGGAGGAAGTATATCCAAAGAAGATGAAATAGAAATAATTTGGACTCTTTTCCGGCTTGGGAACATGCTCGCAGCTATACCCCTTACTTTTGATAATCTACACATAGGCTGTACCGAGTTCAATACAATCCCTAAAAGGTTTTAACCGACGCACGTCCCTGGACAACTGCCATTTCATTATGAGGTTGGATTTAGATATATCTACGTGTAGGCCAATCTCTGAGCATTCATTTGGACTCTCTGTAACCTCATCCTCAGCAGGAATGTCGACACTTTCTAGAAGTGCTATCACATTACTCATTGTTAGTTGTGGAATATATCGATCCATCAGGTTGAAGAAAAATTCTATTTGGATTTGATAGTTCATGCGACCCTATCAATTCATCAAGACCTACGCTATCTCTCGATGACATTGCTATTACAAGACGTCTGACAAAGATTGGTGTTGTTGTCTGGAGGGTCCGGAACTTCACTCCCTAGTTTCACAGTTAGATTCTTGCTAGCATGCAAATTTCCATGACAATCGGTTTAGCTTTGTCATCTTTGACCACACGTTTTGTGGTCACCTTTTATTTGTTTTACTACACATGACTTGAAGGCATTTAATCCAATCTTCTCTGTATTCAGGATCACCTCCTGATATACCAGTGGTATAACTTCATTTGCGATCAATTTGAACATTGCAGTTGAACGACCTTCCATTCCTTTACCAGTGAAAATATTACATTCAGCTAGAGTTGGCTTGAGATGGTGAATACAGTCTTCTTGGTATCTTACCGTGTGTGTGAATAAACTATGATGTACGCCTGTTTGTTGGTAGTGATACTAAATTCTCAATCTCCTTTGAAATTCGTGACAATTCACTGTGAGGCAGAATTTGAGTAGCGTTGTATGCGTAGAAGTTATGTCACACATTCCACCATGCCCTTTAGCATCTTTGTTCATGTGCTCCATTGCCTGGGCAATACGTCTACTTGTTACTGGTATTCACCGTGATTGCTCCATTGAGAAACTCATTTCATATATCTGGTTCTGTGATCTTGGTCTTCTACATTTGCGCTAGGTACTCTGGAAAATTTCTTGTATATTCCAAGCGATCGAGAAGTATCATAACAATCAATATCGCTACTGCGCTGTTATAGTCAGAAGATTATGAATTAGAAGTCTGCAACCTCCTGTTAGGGAGTGTCATTGGCAAACCTTATATTAGGTAGTGTGATTGGCATTGTCTACTGCGAGGCACTGGTCTAGAAGATGCCTAAAACTGGTTGAACACATAGCGATGAATTCGTGAATGTGCACTACACCAATCTAAGTGCAATTAACAATGTTGCAGCGGCCAATGCCATTGACAGTAAGTAATAGGAGGTGGTAGATTTCTACGTAATAGAATTCTGGCATAGCGAGTGAAAGTATGTTTAGAACATATTTAGGTATATGTAGCGGCCATCTTGAAATCGAATATGGCCGCCATCCAATTAATGTTATAATGTCATCATCTAAATCCGTGGACAAAAACATGTGTGTAACTACTGGAATACTTTTTATAAGGCGGATAGTAAATATGAAGAGCAGTATCATTCATGTAGTAGCGCTATTAAATGGTAGACCACGCCCCTTTTTGGATACGATCATAATCCCACAAATCGTGACACCTCGAATGTTTCCTAGCGACGACGGCGGTGCAAATGTCAAGAAGACAGGATACGTTATGCTGTTGATTTACATTTTGTAATATCTATACTACCTAGTTTATGAAATACCTTTTGTTAATTTACATAATAGACGCAGAAATTTTAAACGTTGAATTAAAAGTAATTTCAAGTCCGAAATAAGGATATTTAGTTTGTCACTGTTTTTTTGTGGCGCATTGATCCGAAGTCTTAGCAAGTGATGCGTCACATCAACGAAAACGAACAGCATGAATTGGGACGTTCAAATGACTTTCATGTATCGACTTTTTTGAAAAATTTGTCAAAACATCATATTATACGATAAATAGAATCTCAAACCTGGTTCTATTTAACATCACCATTATCAACCTCGTCAAGAATTATCATATTGCGCTCGCTCAAGTTGTTGCAATACGATAATTTTCGCCTCGGTTGATAAGTGATATTAAATGGGACCTCGTTTCAGATTTCTATATTCAGGATATTATTATTACAGTGACCCGAGCATCTATATAGAGCAATCCTCGAACAGAGTTGGAAGCATATACACGAAGGCTGTTTTTCGGCAGTTCACAGACGATTCCTTCGAGGATATGATGGAACATCCAGCATGGATGGGAATCTCAGGACCAATTATCCGTGGTGAAGTGGGGGACACACTGATAGTACACTTCAAGAACATGGCATGGGGCAATTACTCCATACATCCGCATGGGGTTGAGTACGTCAAACGTGCTGAAGGTATGTGGTACAATGAGTAACTAGGGGCAAGTTCGGCTGGCTAACCATAGCCAATTGACCTTTCCGGTTTTAGCCATGCTCTGCCCACCTCTACCTAAGCTCGGCCAACACATCGGCGAGTTTGGATTGAGCGATCCCAGAATGCCCTAACTATCAGTTTCCTGAAAACTATACAGGTAAGCTGTTGAATATTTTGTAACTAATTTAACTGGCTGTTGCTGCTGCATATAACGCCCAGTGAAATTAGTTTCAACATATTCAACATACGATTTATTAAATAGTAAAGACATACAATTCGTACACAACGCATAGTTCGTTTTCAAATATGCGTTCGTGACGTACTTTGAGCCGCACCCGTCTTGATTAATCCTTTCTGTCGTCTGTTTTGATGGCTTACGAAAATGTTTGTTTTTTGTTCACTATGGCGCCAAAAGCGTCCAATTGGGATAAAGTAGGAAGGAAATTAGCCTTGGGAACATTGGTATACAATAGGAAAGTATAAATTCATCAAACCTAAGTTATTTAGTAAAATATTTACACTTTCCTTTATTCGTAGCCTGCGAGAGGCGTCTGTCATTTTGACTGTCATGCATCGTTCTGGCATGGTAGAATTGCCCCAAATTAGGTTTCCTTTAAGCAAATCTCGTACTAATCATTTACGATCGAGCTCGGGTGCTCGGTCTACTATAGTTAACTAGCTGGTTAGTTATTTCGAGTTCGACTTGGATCTAGCTACCTATAGTTAACCATGGATCGCCAGTCGAATTTGACCCCGGCTACACTCACTAGGTGCACTAAATAAATGAAAGCTACCCTCATTTTATAATAGATATAAGTTCTGGAGGTAACAACACAGAGTCTACCAGTTGAAATCAGTAGAAGGGTGACGTTATTGGCGTCGATTCTGATTGGTCGAAAGCTTGATGACGTCATCAATATTTGAATTAGGCCCGGCCCCTTATTTCACGCCAAAATACTCGAATCTGATTAATCGAGAGAAAATCCTTTGTTCCCTCTCGACCACTCGGATTCAAGAACTTTATGGTGGGAAAAGGGGGACGTGGCCTAATTCAAATATTGAGGATGCCATCAAACTCTCGACCAATCCAATAGACGACCATACCTTCACTGTTTTCAGAGATGTATATGGGCGGGGACATGCCGATGATTGACAGGTGTAATGAGATCGAGATCATGTGACACCTGTCAGCCTATCAGATCAACGTCCATATCGTCACCCTGGTAAGATTTCTTGGATGTAATAATATAGATGCTGTCATTTAAAATCTTTACCTGGATATGTGTAGGCCTTGGGGAAGAGAAAACATGGTGGGGGTGGTGGTGTGCGGGTGAAATATGACCATGAGTTATCCCCATGAAACTATATATAACATGGTTTACACTAAAATCACAATGAACTATGTCTACATTTTGAAAATATTTTATTAGAGAGAAGGTTCGAGGACATTGTCTCCACCTCTGGCCCTATTTATGAGAGTGGGTGGGTGGAGCTGGGTGCATTCTGACTTGGTCGCCTTGTTTGTTGTCAGGCGCAAGAGGATGGGGATCATTGACACACAGTGAATCTGGCACATCTTGTGCCTCTTTGGAGCAATGTTGCCCCTCTACAAGTATTTGCTGGCCAGAATGGTCTGCTGCACTCATAGGTGCATGTGTTTAAGTTGTGTAATATGTACAGAGGCATTCTTTCCTCACGGATCGAATTGCACGATTAAATCAGATTTGTCAGTGTGGCACATGATGGCGAACTCAGGAAGTTCCTACCACACTTAAACAAGTACTTCATACAATGATAATGGAGAAAACTATCTCAGAGCGAGTAAAATATGGGGGGTGGATGGGGGGGGGGGGGGGTGGTTGGGGTGGGGGGGTGGGTGGGGTGGGGTGGTGTGGTGTCTATATATACAGTGGACCATGTAACAAAATATTATTTATTTATTGGTGAAAAGGGCTGCAGGTGGATGGCTCCCATTGCAGGTGGTCTTTCCTTTTACCCTTGCGCTGATATACATAGTTTGTGAATGTGGCAAGATAGTTATTTTGTTGTATTTTGAGTACCTGAGTTTCTGCATCTACCTTTACTTGAAGGTTAGGCGTCTCTCACTAGCAGTAAAGGAGGGCCAACGATGGGTGCGTGCGTTCGTGTGTGCGTGAGTGTGTGAGAGAGAGAGAGAGAGAGAGCGAGAGAGAGAGAGAGAGAGAGAGAGAGAGAGAGAGAGAGAGAGAGAGAGCGAGAGAGAGAGAGAGAGAGAGCGAGAGGGGGAGGGAGAGAGAGAGCGAGCGAGAGAGAGAGAGAGCTAGAGAGAGAAAGAGAGAGAGAGAGAGAGATATGGAGAGAGAGAGAGAGAGAGAGAGAGAGAGAGAGAGAGATGGGGAGAGAGAGATGGGGAGAGAGAGATGGAGAGAGAGATAGAGAGAGAGAGAGAGAGAGAGAGAGAGAGAGAGAGAGACAGGTGAGCCCTACCCTAATGTATTAGTTGGCTTATTGGTAACTATTATGGTGCGCCACTCGAATTCCGAGATTTGAGAGCTGCTGCTCGAGGTCGAAAAAGATAAAAGAGCGAGAAAAAGAAGAAGGGAAAGAGGTCCTTTTCAGATGTCCTTCATAGCCTGGTTTGTATATAGGTCAAGTGGAATCGCAGGAGAGAATTTAGTCACTGTCGCTGTTGATGTCATATGACAGGACTTTGTGGCTGCATTATGCGGATTGCAGGCTTTTGTGTGCCTAAAGTAACCGGTTTGAGAACGTTTTAGCCTGAGTGTCTCCTTTATGTCTCAGAGGCCAAACAGCTTTTTTACATATTTGGTTAGTACTTAGTAAATGTTATGTCGAAAGGCGTACCAGCCACCGGAATGAGCGAGACGGTTGCGTGCCACAGTGGTTGCCACAAATAGCTGCATTCTCAATATTACCAGATGTCGCTAAGCGACCCCTGCCAATATAGTGAGGAACAGGAACGGATACATATGCAAAAGAGAACAGAGAAAACGCAGGCAAACACATATCCATCTCTAAACGCAAGCAGGCTATACCACACAGGTTAGAGGAGATAATCGAACAGACAGAATGGCACGGGCGCTGCAAATGCATAACATTGCGGGGGGTGGGGGTGGGGGGGGAGGCTGATGGTGGAGGGGGGTCGAGATCGTCCGGTCAATGTCCAGCTGATGGTGGATGTGCCTTCACTCTACGCACTCAGATGCTACCTGAGGTTAGTTACAGTTAAACAAGTTAAGCTATCTGTGAAGATGTGGTACTCCTTCCTCTGTAACCTTGAAGAAATAGTATCGACTTTATGGGATAGCTTCGCTATTAATTATCACATCAGAATTCTGAAGACAGTCTTGGAAACTAGAAGGTAGAAGAAATGCGAAAGCATTAACATTGTTCAGGTCTATCACGGATTAAAGGCATGGCCTGAGATAATCCGAGTGTCGCATTTTCACAAATGTAAAAATGGTAGTCATTTTAATCCCTAACCACAGGGTGTGCACATAGCGCATGGCTGACCTATGTATATAAGGTCTATATAACAATTACGCCACCAATAGCTACTAGGTACCAATAATCCCTTGTAGACTAGCGAAGATAAGGCCCCTGAACAATACAGTGCATAATACTATAGTATAACATAATAGTTATATACACTGTGACGACTTCTTCTCAGGTATAATTTGCTGAGAATGGTCCTCTGTTTTCATAGCAATAGAACACGCCCCCTGTGATATGTCAGCATCCTGGTGCGGGATCCATAGGATCCACAGAGCTATGACGCTGGACTCGGTGGCGTCCGGGTAAATGTGGCTGATGGCGTTCCATTGCATCGACATAGTGTGATGCAGAGAGTCATCCGTGTTCTCAGTTCATCTCCTATGTTCCGAATAGTAGACATTGGAGATGCAGTTGACACAACAACAACCGAAGGAAGAACTGATGTACAGACATGTGTAGCTCTGATGGTATCAGGCTTCTATGTGACGGTGGTGGCGATTGTGGTGGCGATGCTGCGTCTGCTCTACAGCCAGCATGAGGTAGTACTGTGTGTCCAAAGACTGGCAAGTGCAGAAGCATTACTGAGAACAGGCGATGCTGGAGGGATGACTGCAGGTGTGCTGAACGTGCTTGGGGCAAAAGCTGTTGCTGTTGCTGAGCTCAGAGGCATGATGGCGAGTGTTCCTACTGTTGTGTCTGTGTCAGAGGTGGTGGTGGATGAGGCGTCTATGAAGATGATCTACGGTGAGGGTGGCAATATATCTATAGCAGTGTCGGTTGTGGCTGCGGATACTGTCGATGTATGGCTAGTGATAGCAGGAGGCGTAACTGATGCGGCCGCCATAGCTGGAAGCGAGGCTCGCACTTATCTTCTATCGATAGCGTAGGTAGTCATTGCGGATGAACTCATGGACACATCCATGGATGCAGGACGCGGTATTGCAGAGGCGAATTTTAGCATTGTCCAGTGATGCTATGTATACGACTAAACCACTAAGAAATTGGCAATACCGAAAACCGTTCAACTGTGTCACCTCTTGTTATTGATGGCATCATGTCACCATACATCATCCACTGTCGCGAACTATTGGTCAACTTCATTTTGCTATGTATACGACTGAACTACAAAGAAATTCCTGAATTTCTGAAAGGTGAACTGTGTCACCTCGTAGTACTGATGACGTCACGTCATCCAATGTTGCGAAATCTCAGTCTTTATATGTTTATATCATTGCATTGCATATGCCTGTGAATGAAATAACATAACCCTGTTTGTTTCTAGGGGCTCTTTACCTTGACAACACTGGCCATAGAAAGAAAAAAGATGACAAAGTGCCACCAGGTGGAAGGTACACATACGTCTGGGATATCCCTGAAGAGATTGGTCCGATGAATGACGACCCAAGTTGCCTTATCTGGGCGTATCACTCGCACGTGGATCCACCCAAGGACACAAACACTGGGTTGATCGGTCCACTAATCACATGCAAAAAAGGTATGCTGCCCAATCATTCATATATATATATATTATAGGATGACGTCATAATCAATGATGTCATGAATGACCTAGATGGGTTTGTAACGAACGCTTAATTGATGACAGGCTAAGCGTTGTTGAACAAATTGTATGTCTTTCAATAAGCATGCTGTTGACTATTTTGAAACCATAAGCAGCAACAGCACCAGTCAAATTAGTTTCAAAATATTCAACAGCTTACCTGTATAGATTTCTAGAAATTGATAGTCAGGTAGTTCAGGGATCGATCGATCTCAACACGAGCGAGGTGTATGTGGAACTTACTTAGAGACGGGCGGGGCATAGTTAAAACTGGAAAGATCTATTGTAAAATCACACATCGACTCTGAATAGTAGCCTAGACTTAGGCCGTGCTCTCACTAGAAACTTAATCAGGAATAACGCCTTACTGAAATATGGCGTTATTCCTGATTAACTCTCTAGTGAGAACACGGCCTTAGATTTACCCATGCATTTCTGTTTTAGGCTCACTGAATGATGACGGCTCTCGGAAGGATGTGGATAGAGAATACGCTCTGGTATATACAGTCTTCCACGAGGCAGTTAGCTTTTATATGGAGGATAATTGCGAGAAGTGTGGCAATCCAGAGGAATGTTTGAATCTTCTTAAGACCCACGATCCAGACTTTGAGGAGAGTAACAGGTAAGCAAAATAAACGAAACTTCAAAGAGATGTAACTTTAACATCTAGCTAGAAAGTGGACATATATATGGTCTCAGTGTAATCGCTAAAATCAAATTTCATTGTTAGATAATGGTGACAAATATTGGCAGCTGGATGCCACGTTTTCAAAATTTCATGATGCTGACTATCGTATTATTATGACGTCACGAGTAAATAAACAGATAGATCATTCTAAAAAAATAGTTTTTAACCCTTTTCTCGACGAAATCTGTCAAAACCGGGCTTTGTAGTCGTCTTGGGGAATGTCCATTTGCAGGCCAAGAAAGGACTACTTTTGACAATTTACTGGCTTGATAGCCAAGCCAGTCATTCCATTAATAAATTTGTAAAAAAAAAATAGTCATCTCTTGGCCTGCAAAGCGACAGTCAATAAGCACATACTCAAATCTTTTACCAATTTTAGACATTAACCCCTCTTGTGTCAACAACGCATTAAATCGCTCAATATTTATTTCAATTAACCATTTAATTGTCAATACTTTTCAAGGAGATTTTGATTTTTACAGCCAAAAAGAGTATTTTTGCAAATTTATAACGAAAATTTACAAAAAAATAGATTTCTGTTATCCTTCAAATGGACATTCATAAAAAATGTAATGGTCAAGAAAATTCAAATTTCTGCTTAGCCAGTGTCCAATTGCAGACTAAGAAGAGTATTTTTGAAAATTTACCACTCATTCCAGTGGTAAATTTTCAAAAATATTCTTCTCTTAGCCTGCAAATGGACATTTCTCAAGATCACTGCAGAGGTTGCTTCGACCAACTTTACCATTAAAGGGTTAAGTTGACACAAGGGGGAGGGGGGGGGGGGAGTTAACGCGTTAAAATAAACATTGACAGCGTTTCATGTACTTTACCCTTTTCCAGCACAACAGATGGCGTGTCTAGTTTTATACGTAAGTCTGTTTGTTTTTGTGTCAATGCATCTAAACATCTTTTCGATTGCAACTGATACTTGCCCGTGTTTTCTTGCCCACAGAATGCACACTATCAATGGTTACGTGTATGGCAACCTACCGCCGCTTGATACCTGTCAAGGTGAAAAGGTGGCATGGTATTTGATTGGACTTGGCGGCGAAACCGATCTTCATACAGCACACTTCGCAGGACAGACACTCATAAATAACCACCATAGGTATGATGCTTATATAGATATTATGTTTACTATTTACAATGATAACCACTCTTTTGTCAACAGAGCCACAAAGCGCTCAAAATGCTACTTTTATTATATCATATTAATTAACCCTTTAATTCTTAAGATTTGTGGAGAGAAATGAATTTTTATTTACATCTACCAATGGAATCAGTGTCCATTTGCAAATTTGTTGCCGATTTAACAATTTGTGAAATTGTTAATTAGACACAAGATGAGTTAACAGAATGGGCAGTTCTTCTAGTTCTCATGGTCTTATTTATAGACTTATTCAGCGATGACGTATTTTCGGGTTCAGCTCGATTGTTAAATACACAAAACAATGTTTTTCTTTAACAGCAAATGATGACACCATATACACGCACTTATGATGTACTATAGTAAATACACACTTCCGAAACACGCGCCAGTGATGCCATAATTAACATGCCCATAGGCTTGTTAAGTGATAACGTACATCCGGGTCCATCTGTTTATTAACCTTTACACATTGAGGTGACACTGTCTCAGTCTTAAGATACATATGCTGGAATTTGTTGAATATTTTGAACCTAATTGGACTAGTACTGATCTAACCAATTATGGGGGACTCAAAGCTAACCAAATTGCAGCATAATTGTGGCCGGGGCAGCAGCCGCCCCGGTGCTAGTTCCCCCAGCGTCCGGAAGGGATGTGGAGTAGGTTGGTGGGAGGGGGGAGGGAGCGGGAGGTCGGGCATCTGCCCAAGCGTTCCTTCGCAATTTCTGTGGTTCCTTCAGGTCCCGGGGCAGAAGCGCCAGCTGAGCTGCGATGAGCCCGCTCCGTCGAGGAGGTGGAGGCCTCCTGCGCTCGAAACGTCTTCCCGGGCATCTGTCGGTCCATGGCGCAGGTCTCAGGGCTTGCGACACTGACTCGTTCACTCGAGTTTGGGGATCATCCACAAATAATTGCTGACGGGAGCGGTCAGCCATCTCCTTGGAGATGCGTAGGTCCGGCCGGACATTTCCAGCATGACTGGGTGCCTGTGTATAGCTAGCGAGCCGCGACATGGTTGCTTCGGCACTGACAGCGGATCTCATCTTCATCTCCTGATAAAGGGAGCTCAAGGCGCAGTAAGGCTCTGCCGACCTCGGCCATCTTCCTGAGCTGTGAGGTAGGTTTGCGCATGTTCTGGCTTTCTCCTGCTTAAGCTTTCATCCTTATTCCGAGCAGAGGAGGACGTCGTCGATGAGTACGGTCCGTTCCTGCAGAGGTGGTCTGAATGGTGCGGGCAGCTGAATTAGGAGTGATGGTTGATTGAGTCGCTGTGGAAAGGGTTCTTGTGGTGGTTGTAGGCGGCTGTAGGAGTCCCAGTGATGGCGGCGGAGGTGGTGGTGATCGTAGCGGCGGGTGCTTCGGTGGTGGTGGCGTTGGCGAGAGCCCTGTTGGCGACAAGGGAGGCGAATTTTCCTGGTGTGGTCGGTCGAAAAGGCATCCCCATATTGACAGGCAGGCTGGGTCCTTCGGGGGGAGAGGTATCTGTTCTGGTTAATCCGGTGGGGAATGGGTGGTGCGTGCAAATGTAGGTGGGTGCACTTGCATGAGGGGAAAGTGGCAACAGGTGGCTTCCTGTTTTTTCAGTCATGCATTCGAGCTAAGCTCTTGTTAGGCGTCTCTCGCTCTCGCTCTCGCTCTCTCTCTCTCTCTCTCTCTCTCTCTCTCTCTCTCTCTCTTCTCTCTCTCTCTCTCTCTCTCTCTCTTTCTCTCTCTCTCTCTCTCTCTCTCTCTCTCTCTCTCTCTTCTCCTTCTCTTTCTCTCTCTCTCGCTCTCTCTCTCTCTCTCTCTCTCTCTCTCTCTCTCTCTCCTCTCTCTCTCTCTCTCTCTCTCTCCCGGGCGCTAGTGTGTCAAGGGAGGAATGGGAGCAAGAGAGGAGGTGCGGGAAGGGGCCGGGTCTTGCCTAACATTTAGGCTGTCCAAGCGCTCAATATTTTGCCGAAAGGAATGCACATGGGGTGGTGACAGGAGCAATTCGCGTCCTAGTTGTTGATGGTCCTATCCGAGCTACCATCACTTCTGAGGCGAGGGGACCTGTAGGTGAGGGGGTGGGGGAACAGTTGTCTTTCCGGGGGGAGGATCCTAAGCAGGAGGAGAGACAGTGACTTTTCATACTTATTTCTGTCCATTCCGGTTGGTCAGTTGCTAGCAGTCGCTATTCATCTCATCAGTCTAAGTATATATCTATGGTTAATTGGTCGAACAGTCGTTTGGCGCTCAAGCTAATGACTTATCAAAGGTCTGCTCAAAGTGGGATGGGGTGGGGGAGAGTTCTACGTTAGTGTTTGAAGGAACATGCAGGTTGGGGGGGGGGGGTAAGTTTGGGTCATTGCACTCAACATCGCCACCATCATAGTCAGCATTGTCATGGTTGATATCCTCATCATTGTCAGCATCCTAGTCATAGCCCACATCATCGGTGTAGTTGGCCTCGTCAACATCATCATTGTCCTCCGTCGATTCAACTACTGGGTCCATACATGACTGTAGCTATACCAGGTATGCTAAACCACCAGCGTGCTTTACACTCTCTGATATAGACATGACATCTCCGATCTTGAAAACAGCGGGCA
>CM067362.1:82164639-82181680 GCA_034401795.1 Chaetoderma sp. LZ-2023a | reverse complement strand
GCCGCCATAGCTGGAAGCGAGGCTCGCACTTATCTTCTATCGATAGCGTAGGTAGTCATTGCGGATGAACTCATGGACACATCCATGGATGCAGGACGCGGTATTGCAGAGGCGAATTTTAGCATTGTCCAGTGATGCTATGTATACGACTAAACCACTAAGAAATTGGCAATACCGAAAACCGTTCAACTGTGTCACCTCTTGTTATTGATGGCATCATGTCACCATACATCATCCACTGTCGCGAACTATTGGTCAACTTCATTTTGCTATGTATACGACTGAACTACAAAGAAATTCCTGAATTTCTGAAAGGTGAACTGTGTCACCTCGTAGTACTGATGACGTCACGTCATCCAATGTTGCGAAATCTCAGTCTTTATATGTTTATATCATTGCATTGCATATGCCTGTGAATGAAATAACATAACCCTGTTTGTTTCTAGGGGCTCTTTACCTTGACAACACTGGCCATAGAAAGAAAAAAGATGACAAAGTGCCACCAGGTGGAAGGTACACATACGTCTGGGATATCCCTGAAGAGATTGGTCCGATGAATGACGACCCAAGTTGCCTTATCTGGGCGTATCACTCGCACGTGGATCCACCCAAGGACACAAACACTGGGTTGATCGGTCCACTAATCACATGCAAAAAAGGTATGCTGCCCAATCATTCATATATATATATATTATAGGATGACGTCATAATCAATGATGTCATGAATGACCTAGATGGGTTTGTAACGAACGCTTAATTGATGACAGGCTAAGCGTTGTTGAACAAATTGTATGTCTTTCAATAAGCATGCTGTTGACTATTTTGAAACCATAAGCAGCAACAGCACCAGTCAAATTAGTTTCAAAATATTCAACAGCTTACCTGTATAGATTTCTAGAAATTGATAGTCAGGTAGTTCAGGGATCGATCGATCTCAACACGAGCGAGGTGTATGTGGAACTTACTTAGAGACGGGCGGGGCATAGTTAAAACTGGAAAGATCTATTGTAAAATCACACATCGACTCTGAATAGTAGCCTAGACTTAGGCCGTGCTCTCACTAGAAACTTAATCAGGAATAACGCCTTACTGAAATATGGCGTTATTCCTGATTAACTCTCTAGTGAGAACACGGCCTTAGATTTACCCATGCATTTCTGTTTTAGGCTCACTGAATGATGACGGCTCTCGGAAGGATGTGGATAGAGAATACGCTCTGGTATATACAGTCTTCCACGAGGCAGTTAGCTTTTATATGGAGGATAATTGCGAGAAGTGTGGCAATCCAGAGGAATGTTTGAATCTTCTTAAGACCCACGATCCAGACTTTGAGGAGAGTAACAGGTAAGCAAAATAAACGAAACTTCAAAGAGATGTAACTTTAACATCTAGCTAGAAAGTGGACATATATATGGTCTCAGTGTAATCGCTAAAATCAAATTTCATTGTTAGATAATGGTGACAAATATTGGCAGCTGGATGCCACGTTTTCAAAATTTCATGATGCTGACTATCGTATTATTATGACGTCACGAGTAAATAAACAGATAGATCATTCTAAAAAAATAGTTTTTAAACCCTTTTCTCGACGAAATCTGTCAAAACCGGGCTTTGTAGTCGTCTTGGGGAATGTCCATTTGCAGGCCAAGAAAGGACTACTTTTGACAATTTACTGGCTTGATAGCCAAGCCAGTCATTCCATTAATAAATTTGTAAAAAAAATAGTCATCTCTTGGCCTGCAAAGCGACAGTCAATAAGCACATACTCAAATCTTTTACCAATTTTAGACATTAACCCCTCTTGTGTCAACAACGCATTAAATCGCTCAATATTTATTTCAATTAACCATTTAATTGTCAATACTTTTCAAGGAGATTTTGATTTTTACAGCCAAAAAGAGTATTTTTGCAAATTTATAACGAAAATTTACAAAAAAATAGATTTCTGTTATCCTTCAAATGGACATTCATCAAAAGTGTAATGGTCAAGAAAATTCAAATTTCTGCTTAGCCAGTGTCCAATTGCAGACTAAGAAGAGTATTTTTGAAAATTTACCACTGGAATTACTGGCTCGGTTACTGGCTCTCTTAGCCTGCAAATGGACATTTCTCAAGATCACTGCAGAGGTTGCTTCGACCAACTTTACCATTAAAGGGTTAAGTTGACACAAGGGGGAGGGGGGGGGGGGTAACGGGTTAAAATAAACATTGACAGCGTTTCATGTACTTTACCCTTTTCCAGCACAACAGATGGCGTGTCTAGTTTTATACGTAAGTCTGTTTGTTTTTGTGTCAATGCATCTAAACATCTTTTCGATTGCAACTGATACTTGCCCGTGTTTTCTTGCCCACAGAATGCACACTATCAATGGTTACGTGTATGGCAACCTACCGCCGCTTGATACCTGTCAAGGTGAAAAGGTGGCATGGTATTTGATTGGACTTGGCGGCGAAACCGATCTTCATACAGCACACTTCGCAGGACAGACACTCATAAATAACCACCATAGGTATGATGCTTATATAGATATTATGTTTACTATTTACAATGATTAACCACTCTTTTGTCAACAGAGCCACAAAGCGCTCAAAATGCTACTTTTATTATATCATATTAATTAACCCTTTAATTCTTAAGATTTGTGGAGAGAAATGAATTTTTATTTACATCTACCAATGGAATCAGTGTCCATTTGCAAATTTGTTGCCGATTTAACAATTTGTAAATTGTTAATTAGACACAAGATGAGTTAACAGAATGGCAGTTCTACTATTTCTCATGGTCTTATTTATAGACTTATTCAGCGATGACGTATTTTCGGGTTCAGCTCGATTGTTAAATACACAAAACAATGTTTTTCTTTAACAGCAAATGATGACACCATATACACGCACTTATGATGTACTATAGTAAAATACACACTTCCGAAACACGCGCAGTGATGCCATAATTAACATGCCCATAGGCTTGTTAAGTGATAACGTACATCCGGGTCCATCTGTTTATTAACCTTTACACATTGAGGTGACACTGTCTCAGTCTTAAGATACATATGCTGGAATTTGTTGAATATTTTGAACCTAATTGGACTAGTACTGATCTAACCAATTATGGGGGACTCAAAGCTAACCAAATTGCAGCATAATTGTGGCCGGGCAGCAGCCGCCCCGGTGCTAGTTCCCCCAGCGTCCGGAAGGGATGTGGAGTAGGTTGGTGGGAGGGGGAGGGAGCGGGAGGTCGGGCATCGCCCAAGCGTTCCTTCGCAATTTCTGTGGTTCCTTCAGGTCCCGGGCAGAAGCGCCAGCTGAGCTGCGATGAGCCCGCTCCGTCGAGGAGGTGGAGGCCTCCTGCGCTCGAAACGTCTTCCCGGGCATCTGTCGGTCCATGGCGCAGGTCTCAGGGCTTGCGACACTGACTCGTTCACTCGAGTTTGGGGATCATCCACAAATAATTGCTGACGGGAGCGGTCAGCCATCTCCTTGGAGATGCGTAGGTCCGGCCGGACATTTCCAGCATGACTGGGTGCCTGTGTATAGCTAGCGAGCCGCGACATGGTTGCTTCGGCACTGACAGCGGATCTCATCTTCATCTCCTGATAAAGGGAGCTCAAGGCGCAGTAAGGCTCTGCCGACCTCGGCCATCTTCCTGAGCTGTGAGGTAGGTTGCGCATGTTCTGGCTTTCTCCTGCTTAAGCTTTCATCCTTATTCCGAGCAGAGGAGGACGTCGTCGATGAGTACGTCCGTTCCTGCAGAGGTGGTCTGAATGGTGCGGGCAGCTGAATTAGGAGTGATGGTTGATTGAGTCGCTGTGGAAAGGGTTCTTGTGGTGGTGTAGGCGGCTGTAGGAGTCCCAGTGATGGCGGCGGAGGTGGTGGTGATCGTAGCGGCGGGTGCTTCGGTGGTGGTGGCGTTGGCGAGAGCCCTGTTGGCGACAAGGGAGGCGAATTTTCCTGGTGTGGTCGGTCGAAAAGGCATCCCCATATTGACAGGCAGGCTGGGTCCTTCGGGGGGAGAGGTATCTGTTCTGGTTAATCCGGTGGGGAATGGGTGGTGCGTGCAAATGTAGGTGGGTGCACTTGCATGAGGGGAAAGTGGCAACAGGTGGCTTCCTGTTTTTTCAGTCATGCATTCGAGCTAAGCTCTTGTTAGGCGTCCTCTCGCTCTCGCTCTCGCTCTCTCTCTCTCTCTCTCTCTCTCTCTCTCTCTCTCTCTCTCTCTCTCTCTCCTCTCTCTCTCTCTCTCTTTCTCTCTCTCTCTCTCTCTCTCTCTCTCTCTCTCTCTTTCTCCTTCTCTTCTCTCTCTCTCTCGCTCTCTCTCTCTCTCTCTCTCTCTCTCTCTCTCTCCTCTCTCTCTCTCCTCTCTCTCTCTCTCTCTCTCTCTCTCCCGGGCGCTAGTGTGTCAAGGGAGGAATGGGAGCAAGAGAGGAGGTGCGGGAAGGGGCCGGGTCTTGCCTAACATTTAGGCTGTCCAAGCGCTCAATATTTTGCCGAAAGGAAATGGCACATGGGGTGGTGACAGGAGCAATTCGCGTCCTAGTTGTTGATGGTCCTATCCGAGCTACCATCACTTCTGAGGCGAGGGGACCTGTAGGTGAGGGGGTGGGGGAACAGTTGTCTTTCCGGGGGAGGATCCTAAGCAGGAGGAGAGACAGTGGACTTTTCTTACTTATTTCTGTCCATTCCGGTTGGTCAGTTGCTAGCAGTCGCTATTCATCTCATCAGTCTAAGTATATATCTATGGTTAATTGGTCGAACAGTCGTTTGGCGCTCAAAGCTAATGACTTATCAAAGGTCTGCTCAAAGTGGGATGGGTGGGGGAGAGTTCTACGTTAGTGTTTGAAGGAACATGCAGGTTGGGGGGGGGGGTAAGTTTGGTCATTGCCACTCAACATCGCCACCATCATAGTCAGCATTGTCATGGTTGATATCCTCATCATAGTCAGCATCCTAGTCATAGCCCACATCATCGGTGATAGTTGGCCTCGTCAACATCATCATTGTCCTCCGTCGATTCAACTACTGGGTCCATACATGACTGTAGCTATACCAGGTATGCTAAACCACCAGCGTGCTTTACACTCTCTGATATAGACATGACATCTCCGATCTTGAAAACAGCGGGCAGAGGCTATCGACAGTACCGAAGAGGCTGATGAGAGTATCAATGAGTACTACGAGCCTGAGAGCAAACCATGGACTATAAGTCTTCGACAGAGCAGACGATAGCAGAGGCCATACCAGTAGTACTTGAAACCGGGGCTTTTGCACCCGGGATGGCGAAATCTATGTTCTACACATGGTCAAGCTGAACACCTCAATTCTGTGAGAAGCATACCCTGGCATAGGGTTCTCCAACAGATTGTCTTCTAATGGTAACTGAAACTTAAGACGCGTGTGTTCTCCACGAATGTCATCATAGCGGAAACCACAGCTTCTAAAGTGCCACCTATTGTCCGCGTATAGGGACTACACAATGGACGACACGAGGAGTGCCAAATACTGGATCGCCTACAGCCCATGGCAACATACTGCTTCCATGAGGAAATCAGAGTTGCAGTAGACCAAGGCCAAGAATTAGGTCACACCACTTGGTATGTTGCCAGTACTGGAGGAAGGGCGTGTGGCTGCCAGGGAGGAGTGCCATGCCACCGGTACCCAGGAGATTATTGAGCACATGTTTAATGCTGGCTGGGGTGGATAAGGTTGAATAGATTCACGCATCTGGAATTTCAAGACGAGAGATACCATGATTACCTCATCAAATGTGCACGCAAGGTGGATGCATGCAGATCATGGAAAAAGTTAATCCTCCGTCAGATGCTACCCAAGAAGAATGCCATGGGACTTGAATGAAAAAAGGAGCAAGTAAAAGACGAATGTGCTCCAGAGAACCAGGTGAAATACAAAACTCCTGAGTAGTGGCATGTGATTTTCAGTCTGTTGCATTGTATACAATGAAACAGATAGCCGACCATTAAGGGTTTCAGTGGGTATACCTATGGGGTACTAGCCTCTATATGGAACAGCTCCTCTACAGCACCTTCCACCCATGTGACAGGTCATGCCACCCATGTGGCAGGTCACTCACTCTGTACTCACCAGACTGCTAGGGGGTGCAGCACTCCTGGAGTGCATGTGGGGACACAGTCGGCCGAGCGTATGTCACAGTGAGCAGAGGAGAGCTGGGCGACGAGCTAGTACCTGCTGTGCTAATTTAGTATATTTGGAATTTAAAAAGGCACACCTCACTCTGGAAGCTTTCAGTCATAGGCCTCCCACGAACTCACTGTCATGGAGAGGGGGTGGGGGTGGGGGAGGGGCTGGCCGGGTGCCACTAGACTCTCACTGTCACGGTTAGCAGGCTGGACGTTTTATGTATTCTGCCTGGCAATTCAGGGTGGTGACAGGTGCAGATCTCTCATCAGAGGCTTTCAAATGGAAGTGTTCTTTTTTAAATTACAGATATCCTCTTGTCACCTAATATGAATTAATACAGTAGCCCATATATTCAATGGGGTAGAATAAGCAACCAGTTATACCACATGAAGTACTTAGACTCATGTTTTATGCTCAGAGATGATGATTGACCTGCTTAGCAAAATGTGGATAACATGCCTAGCTGGAAACATACAAATCAGTATTGTCTGATGTAAGATGTAATTTATAAAAGATTGCTGCAATTAATATATAGGTTTCAATATTCTCCTTCAAATCATCACACCAAAGCCAAACTGGAAAGAAGAGTGAAGAATCTTTCTGAAGAATTCAGTAGATCGATCAAATCTTAGATATATCTAACAACAAGTCACCTCAGTACACTAACTGCCACAATGAAAACTTAATAACCACCCGATTTTTTAACCCATCGTCATATTAATTATATGGGTGCTACCGAAAATCATAGTGAACTGCAAATTACTGAGTACAACTTTTTGCTGAATATAATCATGTAGGAGGAGTCATCATCGATACCCATGACTTATTAAATACCTAAAACTGTGACATCCTAAATGATCAAACATTTAGTCAATCAGTATGGAGTACATCGATGCCACAACCAAAGGAAAGCATTCTTGTTGACTGCATCTACAGAAGCGCTAAGTCAGACTGGCCAAATAATAATAAAAATAATAATAATAATAATAATAATAATAATAATAATAATAATAATAATAATAATAATGATGGGGAACTCCGCTTTCCGTGGATTAAATGAAGCACTGCACTTTCGTCAAATGAAGAAGATGCATTTCTTAGCACTACCTGGGATATTTTCGTACAGAAAAAAAACTTAGTTAATAATGCGACACGAAATAACGCACCTATCGCCACTAGATAAAAGTGACTACAACATTTTACAAATATCACTGAATCCTGACAGAAATTCTGCTAGAAATAAAGTGATAGCATACATCGGAAAAGCAAAACAGACATTTGATAACAATGTGGAAAGTGAAAGCAAGAGAAATCCGAAAGCTTTTTGGACTATCAAGCGTAAAACGGTTCTATGTGAATCAATTAGCAATCTAGTGAATCTACATCACCCAGCTATTCGCATTAGCAAACGATAAAGAAAATTCTAATATTCTTAACAACATTTTCTCAAGTATATTCACTTAAGAAAAACTGCATTCTGCACCAATTATCAACCCAAGTAGTAATTGTACTAAAGGGCATGCCAGTAACACATATCGCTATTGAAGATAAATTGAAAACACTCAAGCTAAATGAAAGCAATGGGCCGGATGAAACATTAAAGGAAGCTACTAAAGAAATTAGTGCGCCTCTATGCATAATTGCAATATGTCTCTAGAAGAAGGCACATTACCTGACATCTGCAGATTGGCAAATGTATGCTGTGTACATACAAACAGGCTTCACAACCACCCCAGCAACTATCTTACCTGTACCCTGTTTAAGGCCATAGAATGATCTATAAGTGAGAGTAGTCTAAATTTTCTGAAAACAGCCAATCTATTCACCAATTGCCAACATGGATTCAGACATAATAGGTCATGTAAAACGAAAATATAACAACCACAGTTGATTAAAATGCACATGTCGATGCAGTATACTAGACAGTTGAAGACTTCTCAAAGGCGATCGATAACGTACCACGCCAACGACTCCAAACAAAACTGAAAAGGTATAGTATTGGAGACAATTGAGTAAAGTGGATAGGAAACTACCTAAATAATAGAAAGCAGAGAGTACAGACAAATGATATGACATTAGACTGTATAGACATGACCAGCATGATGCCACAGGGAGGTGTGCTGGGAATTATCCTTTTTCTTATATATATATATATATATATATATATATATATATATATAAGTCGACTGACAAACTGACCAATCAGTCTACTATTTTAGACAATAACTAAAAGGTTTATGGAGTATAACACATTATGCAGTTTATCCGCCTGAAGCAGATGAGACTAATGTTTGGTTCACATATAGCGATTCAACTAGTCACCGACCAGGTGTACGCATTTTATCGAGTTGAATGATAATTGTAAATAGTCAGGTAGTTTCATGTGAGCGGGTATACTATCAGTTGGCGACAGTTGGAGACAAGTTGCAAACCAGTTTTCAAGATTAAAATTGTTTAAATATTTTTGCCAGCCGCAGACTCACCGCTGTCTCAATCAATATATGTTCGATGGCCAATTGTGAGTTGTAGCGAGCTGTTCTTTGAGTAACCAATCCCGAAAAACATATGTGTCACATGTTCTTAACGTGACAGGATGCTGGAATCATACAACGAAAAAAATGTATTATTACATTTTTTGGACTAAACATTTAAATTTGAACAGATCGTAATTAATAAGTGCTTCAAATTTATTTTATTGACAATGCACCAGGATCCATTTCTAAATGATTATCGATAGATCCTTAAATTACCCTAGGTAACTTGTGATGATGTAGCCATGCTTTTACACAAATACACTTCTTACTTTCTCTAGCAGAAAATCTGAAATTATATATAAAAGCAATAGCTTTCCTTTGTCATTTTGAAAAAATTACCCTTAGATTCCTGACGATTGGCATAAAAAGTTGTTGTATGTGAGCCAATACATAACAGGTCAGTGATTAGTCACCAACTAGTTGGCGATTAGTCACCAAATGGCCGGCGACTAGTCTGCGGCTAGTTGAACAACTGGTTGTTATATGTGAGCCAGGCTTATGCATTTAACATGTATATGTTTAGCTCTGTGAACGGGAAAATGAGTTTATTGTTGGTTTGATTACGTTTACAGGGTAGACACTATAGCCCTTGGTTCGGCCACATTCCGGTCAACAGAGATGTTCATTCCCTCGCCAGGACGTTGGCTCATAAGTTGCCGGGTAGGACGACACAGAAATGGTAACTCATCGATAAAACAGTACCATCCTCTCTCACATTGGCTTGGCACTCACGTTAATAGACAACACAATCTTTAACACTGACCCCGCCCTCACGCAATCACTCACACAACTCACCCTCTCACATAGACCTTACTCTCACGCTAATACTCTCCCAATTCAACCTCTCACATGGACCCCATTCTCACGACCTCACCCTCACCCTCATACTCGCGCAACTCAACCTCTCACATGGACCCCATTCTCACGCTAATACTCTCACAACTCAACCTCTAACTTGGACCTCACTCTCACGCTCATACTCGCACAGCTCAACCTTTCACATGGACCCCATTCTCACGCTAATACTCTCACAACTCAACCTCTAACTTGGACCTCACTCTCACGCTCATACTCACACAACTCAACCTCTCACTTGGACCTCAATCTCACGCTAATACTCACACAGCTCAACCTCTCACCTAGACCTCACTCTCATGCTAATACTCTCACAAGTAATCCTCTAACTTGGACCTCAATCTCTTGTTAATACTTACCCAATTCAACCGCTAACTCTGGACGTCACCTTCAAGCTAATACTCACACAACTCAACCTCTCACATGGACCTCAGTCTCATGCTAATGCCCTCACAACAACATCTACCTTGGACCTCACTTTTACGCTAATACTCACAAAATTCAACCTCTAACTTGGACCTCATTCGCACGCTAATACTCACACAATCCAGCCGCTAACTTGGACCTCAATCTCACGCTAATACTTACACAATTCAACCTCTCATACGGACATCAACCTAGTATTTAAATTTTTGGCATGAGAACATAAATACACAATTACATGTACAATATAAATCATGCTTTATTAGATTAGACTTTTAACCCTTTAACCCTTGAATTTATTCAAGAAAGTTTCAATTTTCTCATAGAAAACGTCCATTTGCACATCAAGAGAAGACTATCTTTGAAAATTTACCACTGGAATGATTGGCTCGGTTATCGAGTCAATCATTTCCAGTGGTAACATTTCAAAAATAATCTGCTCTTAGTATGCAAATGTACATTTCTCAAGACCGCTGGAGAAGTCATTTTTGGCTGATATGAGTGTTGAATGGTTACACGTGTATAGATAAAAATATATTTTATTCACGACAAACATTTTTGTAAATTAAGTTCTAATATGATGTATGTTCTCTTAATGTTCAAAATTGTATTCAATACGAGAATAACAATATGTTTTATTCAACATGAGCGGTAAAAAAGTTAAATCTATTTTAAAACTCATGCAAACATACTCACTAAAGATTCCATTTTCATCATCTCGTCAATTCACCTTTCCAGAGTATCCATCGATGATTTGACGTCATATGACGTCATACTCAGCTAAGCGGCGTATGTGATGTAGGCCCGTCCGTCTTTAACTCTTAATAGTTCGACGCGTTGTAAGAATTGTATGTATCTACTATTTAATAAACATTTTGAAACTAACCTGACTGGGTGCTGTTGCTGCCATCGCTGTCATAGGCAGTAACAGCACCCAGTCAAATTTGTTTCAAAATATTCAACAGCTTACCTGTATAGACTTCTGGAAATTGATAGTCAGGGAGTTCAGAGATCGGTCGATCCCAACACGAGCGAGGTGTGGGTGGAGCTTAGCTAGAAATTGGCGGGGCATAGCAAAAAATGAAAAGTAAAGACATACAATTCATACAACAACGCTTAGTCCGTCATCAATTAAGCGTTCGTGACGTACTTATCTACGTCATTCATGGCGTCATTGAGTATGACGTCATCATACACGTCTCGTAGTTGATTATGACGTCATATGATTGATGAATAAACTGGAAAGGTCCATTGTTAACAGAGCCAGTCATTCCAATCGTAAATTAAAAAAAAAAATCTTCTCTTGGTCTGTAAATGGATGTATTCAAGGAGAAAATTGAAATTTTCTTGAACAAAATTTGAGGGTTAAACGGTTAAGACGGATTCTTGAAAGAAATCAGGGCTTAAAGAATCAACATCTTGTGGCCGGTAAAGTGATTTGCTTTATTAAATGCCTTTATTATGTAACCACCTGTCGCTTGTGAGAAATGTATGCGCATATTGAGCCCGTCATAGCAGGTTTTGCTGTATGTATGCTTATAATTCAGCTGGAATGCTTGCGTTCCTGGACGTCGCAGTCTGTCACGATAAAATGTTAGAAGCTCAAGAATTAATTGGACAACAAACTGGAAGAAGGGTGTACTATATCGCCGCAGAAGAAACAGTGTGGAACTATGCACCGTCGGGTTTTGACAAATATTCAGGAAGACACTTATCAACAAATGGCAGGTATTGTAGTCCTGGAGTATATATATATATATACACCTGTGCAAAGGTTAAGCACCACCCTATTTTTACGCACATGCGAGGGTATATTCATGTGCTATGAAGAAAGCAATAGCATAAACATTTATGTACCCATCCATCTTAGCGCAAGAGGTAATAATGCAACTAGAGGAATGCTGATTATGATGGTGGGGAAACACTGTATCTTTTTGTTTGAACTTGAAAACGAGGCCTGAATATGGTTACGTTGACACAACTGACAACTATTGCCCTACAGTTGACACACGTGGCTAGATTGTCATTAATGGTGTCTGAAAACGAAGTTTAAGATCTGTGCACGAGTTTGAGACTGTCATTATTAATACCGGGTATATCCACCTTGTGCCTGGATGACGGCCTGGACACGACGTCTCATGCTGGTCACCAACCGACTGATACGCCATTGTGGTATTCGTTGCCATTCAAGATGGAGTGCGTCTGTTAATTCCTGTAGGTTCTGCACAGGAGGATCCCTCCTTCTCACCATGTTTCCCAGAATGTCCCAGATATGCTCAATAGGGTTCATGTCAGGGCTCCTTGCTGGCCATGGTAGGGTTTCGATGGCATTCTGGCGGAGGTATTCATGCACAGCTCTAGCACGATGTGGTCGGGCGTTGTCATCCATGAATATAGGGTGGGTTCCAGGTGCATGATTTACAAAATGAGGGACCACAACTCTATCCAGTATGGAATCTTGATATCTTTGTCCATTTAGTGTTCCAGGTACAGTCAACAGATCCAGCTTACAATCAAATGAGATGCACCCCCATATCATAACGGAACCTCCACCAAATGGAACTTCTTCCATGATGTTACGTTGGTCGTACGCCGTGCGTCTGGACCTCCATACACGAGTTCGACCATCTGTGGCATGAAGCAGGAACCGACTTTCATCGGACCAGTGTACCCGTCTCCAGGATCTCATGTTCCAGTGTCTTCTTTCGTTGCACCACCTCAGACGCTCCTCTTTGTGGTGTGCAGTGAGGAGAGGACGTCTGACAGGTCTCCTAGCTTTCATGCCAGCAGCATACAGTCTCCTTTTGACGGTAGACATTGCTGGCTAAGCACTCTGCTGATGGTGAATGGAGATCTCCTAACAAGGCGTACTAGGGCTCGATCATCACGGGCAGTAGTCTTCTTCGGTCTTCCAGATCTAGGCCTGTCCTTCACCTCGTTAGTTTGCCCATGTTTTGCAATCAAACGACTGATTACAGTATGGTTAATGTTCAGCTGTCTGCCAATCTCTCTGCATGACATACCAGTGGTATGCATGCCTATGATTTGCCATTTCACACGATCACTTAACCTTCGTCTTGCCATAGCGGTTCACAATCAAGAGCTAATTCTCTCTGTACAAATAAACCACGGTCATGAACACAAAATTCCTAATCTTGTCGCCTAAATCTGTATGTAATGTTCTACACCTCAAACTGGACTTTTACATAACTGAACACGTGTGCTGTTTCCCGCCACGCACGGACATCAAGCGGCGTGAAGTCATGCATGCATGTGCATTTCGTACTTGGAATTATGTCAGCTAACGCGGGGACAAAAAGTATGGCAGCCTAGTTGTACCATCATGTTTCTACGTTCTATTGTTTTTGCTGGTGCTTAACTTTTGCACAGGTGTATACATGTATGTATGTACGTGTGTATGGGGTGCATGTGCGCATGCGTTCGTGCGTGTATACATACATGCGTGCATGTATGGATACATGCATGTGTGCGTATATATACACAATGATGCACTGACCGACGGACGCATGTGCGTGCGTGCGTGCGTGCGTGTGTGTGTGTGTGTGTGTGTGTGTGTGTTGCGTGTGCGCGTGTGCATTGTGTGCGGTGTGTGTGCGTGCGTGCGTGCGTGCGTGCGTGCGTGCGTGCGTGCGTGCGTGCGTGCGTGCGTGCGTGCGTGCGTGCGTGCGTGCGTGTGTGTGCGTGCACATGTTATGTGTTTATTTGTCATTCCTAAATGATTCCATCACTGGTGGCTATTTCGAAATTGTGTTGATTAATGTTGATTAATGTTTCAACAGAAACGTCTTCAAAATAAACAATATGTATCATGCTAATAGTGACTGGGGAACAATAATCCCTTACTAATTCGATTAAATCCTGTTATTTTCAGTGAATCAAATACATTTTTCGAGCGTCGTCCAGACCGTATTGGCGGGACATACAAGAAGGCACATTATGTGGAGTACATGGACATAGGCTTTAGAGACCGAAAACAACGAACAGACAAAGATATGCACATGGGCGTAATGGGACCACCAATCAAAGGACAAGTGGGTGATATCATTATGGTGATATTCAAAAACAAGGCATCCAGACCGTATTCGATCCAACCACACGGGGTTGTGTATAACAAGGAGAATGAGGGTGCATTATACAAAGATGGTCAGCATGAATTTGGTGAGTTTGCTTCAAATGTGATTGGCATATTGGAATAAGTACACATGCTATTTGTAAATGGCATGGCCATTACTATCACAATCAGATCTGTGTGTGTATGTGCGTGTGCTTGCGTCCGTGTGTGTACGTACGTGTGTGTGTGTGTGTGTGTGTGTGTGCGTGCGTGCGTGCGTGCGTGCGTGCGTGCGTGCGTGCGTGCGTGCGTGCGTGCGTGTGTGTGTGTGTGTGTGTGTGTGTGTGTGTGTGTGTGTGTGTGTGTGTGTGTGTGTGTGTGTCTGTGTGTGTGTATGTGTGTGTGTGTGTGTGTGTGTGTGTGTGTGTGTGTGTGTGTGTGTGTGTGTGTGTGTGTGTGTGTGTGTGTGTGTGTGTGTGTGTGTGTGTGTGTGTGTGTGTGTGTGTGTGTGTGTGTGTGTGTGTGTGTGTGTGTGTGTGTGTGTGTGTGTGTGTGTGTGTGTGTGTGTGTGTGTGTGTGTGTGTGTGTGTGTGTGTGTGTGTGTGTGTGTGTGTGTGTGTGTGTGTGTGTGTGTGTGTGTGTGTGTGTGTGTGTGTGTGTGTGTGTGTGTGTGTGTGTGTGTGTGTGTGTGTGTGTGTGTGTGTGTGTGTGTGTGTGTGTGTGTGTGTGTGTGTGTGTGTGTGTGTGTGTGTGTGTGTGTGTGTGTGTGTGTGTGTGTGTGTGTGTGTGTGTGTGTGTGTGTGTGTGTGTGTGTGTGTGTGTGTGTGTGTGTGTGTGTGTGTGTGTGTGTGTGTGTGTGTGTGTGTGTGTGTGTGTGTGTGTGTGTGTGTGTGTGTGTGTGTGTGTGTGTGTGTGTGTGTGTGTGTGTGTGTGTGTGTGTGTGTGTGTGTGTGTGTGTGTGTGTGAATTTTAATTAGGCAATTGTCTGATGAAAATCTTAGATTTTATGAAAAATGTACCTGACATTGTTAAAACGCTACTCCTCATTAACCTTTCGAGGAATTTCAACTTAATTTGGCTGGAAGGACACCGTGAGGACAGGCTTCTGAATACATATATAGAACTTTGATTGGTCAATTTCTTGTGCGAAAATCTTAGATTTTATGAAAGATTTAACGGAAATTGCCAAAGCATTACTCGCTCATTAACCGCTTGGTGGATTTCAACTTAATTTGTTTGGTATGGCCATGTGAGGCCAGGTTTCAGAAAATGTATACGGAATTTTGATTGGCAAATTTGTTTGTTAAAGAGCTTAGACTTTAAGAAAAATCTACCGGAAGTTGTTAAAACGCTACTCATCAATAACTGCTGGATGGAGTTCAACCCTAGTTTGCTGGTCGGACCCTATCTGGGTAGGTTTCAGAACTTCTTGATTGGTCGATTTTTAGGGTGAAAATCTTAAGGTTTTAATTGTATAAAATCAAAACGCGTCTTCTTACCTGCTTGACAGATTTCAAAAGAATTTGGCTAGAATTACCATATCCATGGTATGCTCCAGAAATTTTATTCAGAATTTTGATTGGTCAAGTTTTGGGATGAAAATCATAGATTTTATGAAAAATTTACTGGAAATTGTCAAAATGCATTTCATCGTTAACCGCTTGGTGGATTTTAGCCAAATTTGGCTGAAAGGATTCTATAGTCGTAGGCTCTAGAATTTCTATTTAGAATTGTGGTTGGTTGATATTTTGGGGGCACTCTTGAATTTTTTTTAAAGTTGTACTGAAACGGTACAGTACCTCTCTAATATGACCATCATTCGATTACAATACATAATCTATTACATTACTCGGCATCTCAATTCTTCAGATATACATTACCTCACTAATAAAACATACAGTGACCGTCAGAATATAGCATAATGTTTTTTAGTCCAATGTATGTATATAGCAAATTGCCAGGACCTCTAGCGACACACTTATTTGGTTTACCTGTACATGTGTGCGCGGAAATGTGTGCGTGCATTGTGCTTAAACGCATGAGTGAGTAAGCGAGTTATCGATTTAACTCTATAATTCACCTACATACGCAATGAGTGAGTGAGTGCGAGAGAAGGAGGGAGGGAGGGAGAGAGAAGGAGGGAGGGAGGGAGGGAGAGAGAGAGAGAGTTAGAGAGAGAGAGAGAGAGAGAGAGAGAGAGAGAGAGAGAGAGAGAGAGAGAGAGAGAGGGAGAGGGGGAGGGGGAGGGAGGGAGGGAGGGAGGGAGGGAGGGAGGGAGGGAGGGAGAGAGAGAGAGAGAGAGAGAGAGAGAGGGGTAGAGGGAGAGGGGGAGGGGGAGGGAGGGAGGGAGGGAGAGGGAGAGAGGGAGAGAGAGAGAGAGAGAGGGAGGGAGGGAGGGAGGGAGAGAGAGAGAGAGAGAGAGAGAGAGAGAGCAAACGAGTCATCGAGGGTTTGCATTATCTGATTGGTCTTGCTTCTTATGATTTTTTGAAATATGAATATGAATATGAATTATGAAATAAAATTGTTAGGTATTGGATCAGGTCAATGACTCGCTAATTAATAACCCTAACATGATGGAATTTCATATATTATCTCTGTGGTATTTGTTTCAGCTAAGCGCGATAACTATGTCCGTCCTGGTGAGCTATTCGTGTATTACTGGTACATGCCGAAATTCATCTCGCCAACCGATGATGATCCAGATTGCCTGACATACTTATATCATTCCGGAGTGGATCCTGTCCGTGATGTGCATACAGGTCTTATCGGACCATTGTTGGTGTGTAAACAGGGTCACCTTGATAACAAAAACATGCAGGTATGTCTATAATAACAACGACGACTATGATGACTATGCCGATAACATGATGCTGATAGTAGTAGTAGTAGTAGTAGTAGTAGTAGTAGTAGTAGTAGTAGTAGTAGTAGTAGGTAGTAGTAGTAGTAGTAGTAGTAGTAGTAGTAGTAGTAGTAGTAGTAGTAGTAGTAGTAGTTGTAG